>OZ038322.1:18713689-19084534 GCA_964035795.1 Pterobdella sp. o SKG-2022
AATTAAAACACTTTTAGGAGTTTATTTTATTCGACAAAGCTTTTCCTAAGGTGAGCTTACATTTTCAAGTGAAAGTCCAAGTATAGTTAATGCTGATGTTTTCTGTTGGAATAAAGTCTAAGTGAAATAAAAAAATAATAAAAACCCAAAAATTGATTTTTAAGCTACAGGTCATTAACAACCATGAATAAATTTTGTTGAGTTTTTGTGTATCGAATTTAACAGCAAGGTTAAATACTTACTTTGCGCCAAATTTCAGCTCCGAATAAAATTTAAAAAAATTAATGAGATAATAGTTTTTATAGTATAACTTAACTTCACTAATTTAACTTAACTCATGTCAAGCTATTTCAACTTACTCGACTAAGTTGACTTTGTTTATTATATTTATTTTTAATTACTTTAATTTGTATTAAATTTTTTAGTTTTTGATTTCCCATTATGAAAATGAAAAAAATAAATGAAAAACAACAATAAACTTTCTGTTTACAGTTAATCCGTAAAAACAAAAATTCGAAACAGATTTTAAAAACGACACAAACAAATTTTTAAAAAAATTAAGAAATTACTTCTCGAACCATATTTTTGTTTTATTTTAAAGAATATTTCCAAATATTTTTCGTCTTTTTTCTATGCATAGATGCTTCAACACAACAAGAAGGAAGATTGAGCAGACATTATGGTAATTTCTGTAATTGTTTCGGTAGTTTCATTCAGCCATTACCGTTAATTTTCCCTGATTCCCTCATCATTCTAACCACCGTCTTTTGTCTATATAAACCGAGCCCTTGCTTTTTACCGGTCATTGGTTTTTATGTTTTAAGACCAAAAGGCTTTAGAAGGTTCATTGGTTTTTTTAATTGTTAAAGGATAAAACTTTTGCTATTGGGCTGAATAATAAATAGTGTTTCAAAAAAGTTTTCTGTTTTTTATCGACTTATCAGCTTTTTTTTTAGCTTCCCTAATAAAGTTATCAAAAATATTTCAATATAGAACGTTGTTTGCTAAAATGCCTTTACACAGAAACAAAGTAAAAATTGTGTGATTTAACAGATAGACTGGTTTGGTTTTGTTTTAAAATGAAATAAATTATTCTTAAATTAATTTCAAATCCTCACATGACGCCAAATAAGCATATGAGGAGTCTATGCTGTTAAAAGACCAGGCTGTAAACCTCAATTTTGTCAATTAGTTGGCATAAGTATGTGTGGTGAGCTTTCAATAATCGATTTTTTTAAACTCAAGTTCAAGTTGAAAATATAAATAAATAAAATCATGTTTTTTCAAATAATTAATTTTTAAACTTAATATTTCTTTAAATATTAATTTCTAAAAAAATTGTTTTGTATTATAGAAAATTTATTGTTTAAATAAATTTATAAAATTATTGTAGTCAGCAGTAATCAATTTCTGCCAAACCTATTATACCTCAGCATTGTTATTACAAACTTCATTAACTAACAGGATGACATGTGTAGGATTCTCTTTCTTCCTTATGTAAACTCACCTTCCTAATTAGTAAAATATTTATTCTTCTTATCACTGGTCAGTCATTACTCACTTGTTTTGAAGGGTAAATTGATTATCAGCTTATTAGCTGTTTGAGTTCCCCAGTTGAGACTTCATATTGAATATTTATTTATAAATCATTTGCGCGTGAATCTTTTTCATTAAAATTTCATTTTTTTACTCATTATTTTCTGAAAAATATAATTAAAGATTTTTTTTTAAATGAATAAATGAGAAAAATTGTTAATAAGTAAAAAAATTTAAAAATTTCTGCATTATAATTTTCATTTTTATTTTAAATATTAAATCAAATAAGCAAAATTTTCATTATTTATTCACTTAAAACTCAATATTTTATCATTTTATTTTTCTCTCCTCTCTTTTAAACCTATGCATATCTCTCCGCAATTATCTGTTATTTCAACATCATCCCCGTAATTACCATAAACGCTGTAGGACTGCAGCTCTTATAACTATGTTTTTTATGGCTCAAACCATTTTTTGTGTTGAGTATATTATAAAAATAGTTCATTTTCACATAGAGATTTGTTGTATAGCATCTAGTTGTTGTTTTCTTCATTACATTTTGGTTGAGAATTTATTTTCTAGAATGCCAGCATTTTTTGACACCCAGTAAACGGAAACTGAGCTCAAAAGATCATTTTATCATGAAAATTTTTTTTTTAAAAACATATAAAATTTTAAAAATAAAACTTTAAGTAATTTTGTCATTATGTCCTAGTGTATGGTTTCAGATTAAAATATCATGGTTCTTTTTACAATTGTAACTTTAATAAGATTAACCTCAATAATATAAAACAAAATAAATAATATAAAAATTCCAATGATAAATTTTAAACGTATATTAATGTGATCTATGATTAAAACGAAAAATTTTGATGATAAAGCCACGTGTATTGCAGTTACATCATCAATAACAGCTAATAACAAGCTCTCCACGTTCCCTTAATAGATCATCCAAGGCGTTAGAATATGCTAGTTATAGTTCTATTTATAATTATTCAAATTTTATTTGAGTTTTCTCAGTGTTGTACCTGGTTTAGAAGCATGATTTTTTTGAACTGGTAATCTCTCACTTCTTGAGCTCAAAAAATTTCAAAAATTTTCATTAAACATAATTTTTTGTGTTTTTCATTCATGCTGTTTTTTAAAGAAGCATTTACATTATAATTCAAAAACTCGTTTTCTTTTGATCAGTCTAAATTCAAATGTATCACAAAAATATTGAAAAATTTTCAAAACTGTCAGAAGTCAACATAGAAATTAAAAATCCGTGGATAATTTTGCGTGGAGTTAGCAGTACTTGATAATGGAAGTACCAACAAAAGCTTTGCACAGTTCCTAATATGCCTTCAGTGTTACTAACACATTGAAAAAACTAGATTAATAACTAACATACACTTTTTCAATAAGTTTACCTTCACACTTGATTCATATTTTGAATGTAGTTCATTGTTTTTGTATAATAATTATTTGAAAATTTTCATAATCTCAATAAAAGAGTTTGATTTTTTTATTTAAAATAAATATTTGTGAGGAGCTTTGGATACACATCGAAATGAAAAAATGTTTCAATTTTCAAAAAAATGCACAAAAATTAACACTGTGAAAATCACATGAAATTTTCAAAGTTCATAAATACTTTGCAATAGAACTGTAAAAGAAATTGTTTGGCTCTATGCTGGTAGGTGATGCCAAATACTTTAACGGTAATGCACTCTTTAGAAGACAATTATACATGCGGAAATGCAAAAAATTAAATAACTGAATCACCAAAAATAATATTAAAGTATTATCATAGGAAATTTTGAAAACAAAAGCTGGGTAGATGATTAATAGGTTTTTTAGATTAATTGATTAGTTCTCCAAAAAAAAAATCTCCAATTAATCTTATATTTAAGGTTTATGCAACTTTTAAAATCTAACTTCATTTCAAGTTTAAAATGCTTAGATTAGATTATATTATGGTATATAACATGATACAGCTAAATTGTGAAAAAATGTTGAAATTTTCAACTTAGAAGGCCCTATTCAGTTGTCAATCAAATTCTGGTTTGAATATTTGTTAAAAACAATTTTACTTTAATTGAAATTTTTTTCTAGGTTGTTATGAGGATTGAGTTTATGGTTCAGAAGTTGGTTTATATGCGGTACAGAATTACTGCTTGTATCGATATCTTCAAACTTTTCGTTACTGTAGTTTTCATTGTTAACTTTTTCGTTGAACGTATTTGGCGAGGGTTTTGAATTTAGATTATTGTCGTTAAACTGTTCTTTACTATTTAAATCTCCATTATCTTGGTTCTTATTGGTATCAAGCTTGTTCTCACCGAACCCAGCTTCTTCATTGAACCCTTTTTCATCGGTGTTTATGTCATTGAACCATTGATTAACAACAGACGAATGAGATGAGGAATAAGATGATGATAACGACGAAGAAGATGAATGAAGAGGTGAGGCTACCATGGGAGATAGTTGGTTTTTGTGGTTTATCATTTCTTGTTGGTTATTGTGGCTGTATGATAATGAAGGCTCTATGGCGATATAAGGAGAGGATTGGTTGTAAAAGGTTGATGGGTTGTTGAAGGAATTATTAGAGAAATAATCAACTCGTTGTAGTTGTTGTTCTTGGTTGTAGAATGAATTGGTAACTGGGATTTGTAGATCAGGATGAGCAAAGTCATTCCAGGAGTTACTAAAAGGGTCGATGCCTGAAAATTTAAGGTCTTCAACGTTGTTGTGTAACATATAGTGTTGTAGTGCATTGTTTGTTGCAAGTTTGTTCTGTTGATCTTGCTGCAACATAAATAACTGTTGTTGTTGTTGTTGAAATTGATTCGAGTTGAAGATTTGTGGTTTTGTTTCGTTTATTTCTTGACCTTTTTCTTTTTCATTATTGGGGCTGTTTTGAGGTTGTTGATTAAATGAAGCTATTGATTGTGTGGCTAACTGTTGGGGAATGTTTTGAGAAAACTGACCAGCATGGTTATTGAAGTTATCAAAAAAAGACGGCGAAGAGTGTTTTTGTTTCAAGTCATCCATCCAAAACTCACTTTTGCATGCCTGCATTTTATTGAAGTTATCAGAGTTGTTCAAAAGTTGACGACTTAAAATAGGGTTGGTGGTTTTGTTGCTGTTTGGAGTGGTGGTTACGTTAGTAAGGTTGCTGCTGTTGTGTCCACCAGGCTGCTTGTTTATTTTTTTGTACTTGCTTCTTCTGTTTTGAAACCAGATTTTAACCTTCAAACATGCAAATTGGCTTAATTTAAATATTCTCAATAAAATTTGAATTTGTATTTCTTTAATTTCAATTTAATTTATTATTCAAGTATAAAATAAAGAAACACACTTGAGTTTGTGTGAGACCCAGAGAAGCAGCCAACTCGGCTCTTTCAGGTAAGGCAAGATATTGAGTTCTTTGGAAACGTCTGTTTAATTGTTGTAGTTGTAAACTCGAATATATAGTTCGGGGTTTACGCATTTTCTTTTTGGACCCAGTCACATTGGGAGGGTTGTTTGACGACAGCCTGGATGCATCTTTGTTTCCTGTGGCAGCTGCGGCCGTGGCTGCATCCATAAAGCTGCACAGGTCTGGAGGGGTTGAGCGTTTTCGATAATGTTATTTAGATAAATATACATTAAATGATTATAAGTGTTTAAAATTCTATTTTTGTTAAGCTGTAGCATGGTTAAAATAATTATATTACAGATGGGTGATATAATGATTAAACCTGAAAGATGAGGTCCTGTGATGGAGATTGGGTAGTTTGAAGTTTTGAGGGAAGTGTTGTTGTTGGTATTCAAAAAAGTGTTATTAATTATGTTATTATTGTTATGTTGAAAAAGATTATTATTGGGGTTATAGTTTATGTAGTTATTTTGGTTCTGAAAAGAATTCACTCCATTGAAGTTGAGGTTGGAATAATAAGAAGAGTAGTTGTTCGGAAGGGTGACTTTGAGGTTGTTGTTAGAGAATTGGAAATGTTGTTGAGTGGGAAGTAGTGGGAAGGGAGAAAAGCTTGATGTTGTAGGACTGTTGCTCTCAAACGAAGACAAAGCACTTTGTTGAAAGATGTCATTATAAGGAAATTCAGAAGTTTTTATTATATAGTTTTGTTTATTTTTTGAGTTGTTAGTCGAGTTTGCAGTGTTGAAATTATTGGTTTGAATTAGTTTTTGTTGTGCTATGAATATACCGTTTTTAGTTGAAAGTGAAGTTGATGTCAATCCAACTTTTTTGTTGTCATAGTTGTTTTCGTTAGTTTCAAAGTTGTTCATTTTGTTGTTATTGTTGTTTAAAGCATCGTTTTGATTGTTGCTCATATTAGTCTCCATCTCCATTTTTGAACAAAGCTGTTTGGTGGATGGAAAAAGAGAATTTGAGTCAAGAAAAACTTTTTTTATTGGATTGTTTTTAAGATTTTTGTTGTTGCCATTGTTTCTTAGTTCATTGGAGTTTTTGTTGTTAGAAAATTGTAGTTGTTCTGGTGACAGTTTCATCTTTACTTGATCCATCTTCAAACTTTTACAAATAATTTCAATGTTCTTCTTAAAATTACTATATTTTGAAACTTTGTTACAACATTCAAATGAAATAAATCGAAAAACTCACTTTCAAATTTTTGAATCACTTCTCCAATAATTTGAGTGGCAATTTCTTTTTCAATCAATACTGATAATATCAATTAAAATGTAATGGATTGGCAGCCCGCATAGGTTTGTACACAATAATATACCTGCATAACGAAGAATCCCACAAATTTAATTAAAGTGTGAGAGATGTTTTAAAAGACACACTCTAAAAGATTGTAGCAAATGATACTTGTTGATTATAAGGATTAATAATTTTGTGTTGTGGAAATTAAGAACTCAGTATTATTACCTATAATTTGAAAGACCGTGAGCTTCGATATAACTAACAAAGAACAAACCAATCATTTGCTAATGTTTCAAAAACATTTGTTTTATTGGTTGATAAAAAGTTAAGCTCCTCCCCTTGACTACAAAAGGCACAATTATGCGTGATGAATGAGATATACAATTATGCCTTTCATGAATCATGCCTGATTGCATCCATCCATTCATTCATCCATCCATCTATCTATTCATTCATTCATTCATCCATCCATTCATCCATCCATCTATCCCTTATCCATGCATGGATTCATGCATATATTCATATATTCATCCATCCATCCATTACTTTATCCATCCATTCATACATTTATCTATTCATCTCTTCATCCATCCATCCATATATCTTTCCATTCACCAATCTATCCGCTTATATGTCTATCATTCATCCAAAAAATTTTGATTCATTCATCAACCCATTTAACCCTCGTTCCATCATTCAACGATCGACCACTTTTTTATCTATTCTCTATTCCTTCTCCTGTTATCCCTCTGTATACTCCTTCATGTTTCCATAATTCATCCATATATCTTTTTATCATTCGTTTCATCTGTTCATTTCTCATCCCTAGCTTCATTTTAATCTGTTCATTCATCCATCCAATCATTCATTCATTTATCCATCCACCATCCTCTTATTCATCATTCACATTTTATTCACTGTTTGTTTTTTCACTCTCGATCTATCATTTATAAATCTATTTGTTCTCGCATTCAAATATTGTTCATTATATATTAATCCTTCATTTTTTTGTATTCATGCATCTTCCACTTTTCAATAAACCCATCCCTCGTTAGTTTCTTTCACTCGTTCTTCCTTTTTTGTTGATTTTTTCAAATTTTTTTTCATTTTTTTATTTTTTTTGTTTTTAATTATTTTGAGAAAAATGGTACTGACAGATTTGTTGAATGCTACAATTATTTCACTATTTCTTTACTTTTCTATTTAATTTGACATTCTTATGAATATTGTGTGAAACATCGAACAAGGTATCGCTCGGATTATTTATACAATCAATTTGAAATTTTGATTTATTTCAAATTCAACTTTTATACAAATTAAAATAAAATTGTGAATAGGAAAACAACGAGTAAAGTTGAATTTTTAATTGATTCAAAGCTTTTGAATATATTTTACATCCTTATCAAGTTAAAATAAAATGAAATATTCCATACTTTAAATTGCTTTTTTCCAGAAGTCATAAATATTTAAAATGGTTAAATCCTACCTAATATTTCCACACTAGCAACTTCAGACCAATATTTTTTTAACTTAAATTTTTTACGTAGTTTCACATTTTTTCATTTATCAAAAAACCCTGAAAAACAAAAAAATGGCGGTTGACGTTTCCGCGAGCATTGCGCATGTGCGCCTAGAAGACACGTGGCATTTCCGGTTGAGTAAGAAAACGTTTTGTGCGACTAATTGTGCCTTGTCCATTACTGTATTTTGTTTACGACTTAATACAGTTCATATTTCAAGTGTTTCATTTGTATTTTTTATTTTTTGCTTTCATTTTTTAGTTTTAAAGTAAAATTTTTAAAGTTTTGTTAGTAGTATTTTTTAATGAATGCTAATTTTTTTCTTGTTTTAAGTTTGATTATTTTTTTGCAATTGTTTCCAATTCAAATTATTCATGTTCCTTATAAGTTTTTATTTACACTTTCAAAACTTTTGTTTTACTTTATAACACCTGCATAATCTATTTTCTATTTTTAGCAAATTTTAAAATATATCTTTAGTTTCTTTATTGTAAATATAATTTAATTTTGTTAAAATTGAATTAAAATCAATATTCATAAAAAATTTCAAAGCATTTTACTGTTTTTGACTTAAACATTGTCATTAATGCATGTTTTTACCGTTATCAGCATTTCTTATCTTACTCTCATCAAAATAGCATTGACCCCACACATCAACGTAGTAGTAGTAATTATTTCTCAAAATCTCATTTCATATTCATGATTTCGTTTTAGAGAAATGTTGACATCCATGTTTTCCGCTCTATTTAACACAGCAAATGGATAAAAAATATTCTAAAAACAAAAAGCTTTTATAAATATTGATCTCGTCTTTACCTTTAAAATGTAATCATTCTTAGATTCAAAACTTTTTCCAAGAAAACTTCATACACTATCAAAGAAGAACAAAAATTCCAACGTAATACCAATAAAAATCAAATCAACCAATAGAAATAGTTAATTATAAACACGTGCATACAAGAGACAATACAGTGAGTGTCCAGAAATAGGTCAGTAATTGTGGTGGTCATGGAGCATGCATGCCTGTATTGATGACACTTGAGTTTGATGGACGCATGACATACTATTGCGTCTAATTACTGCTCTTTATGGGGATTTCTTGTTGCTTTGTTTCAGTTTGTTTTTTTTTCTCGTTTATTGATAATGCCTGTTCCTTTTTATAGTTTTTTTTATTTTGTTATAATTGTTTTTTTTTTATGTAAATATTATCAATTTTTTTATTTTTATCAAGTTGTTCTTTGTTTTGCAGGTCTAATGTTTTTTATGTTTGCTTATTGATAATATTCGTTTCCATGTGCTTGTTCATTCCAATTCTAGTATTCATTTTCGAAGTGGTTTAATAATTCTTCACTAAATTCTTGCTAAAAAAACAGTTTTCAAAAATTCTTTTTAAAACTAATCTTTGAACTTCAATTTTTTTCTATTTATTTCATTTAATTGGTCATAAAAACACGTTTTCCATTCAGTTTTGTTGCTATAACTATCATGTCTCACGCTATTGCTCTCCTGCTTGACACAATGTTGTCTCTATAACAAAAATGCACATCAGAATCACAGTATTAAAAATTCTTATCATTTTACTCCAAGAGGGTCATTCTAATAAAAAATCAAAAAACAGGTAGAGGCTTTTTAATATATTTAAGTTAAGATTGTTAATTTTTCAATTTTGTCCATATTCTTATAGTTTTGATTTTTTCAAAAGTCTTTAGAATCTGTTCTGAATTGTGTGTATGTTTTCAGTAAAAATTTGCTTAATTCTCGGGAATGAACAATATAAATGCCTCAAAATGTTTGTATTTCGTTATGATAAAAAAGCCCAATAAACTTTTAATTAATGATGTCTATTTAGTCTATTAATAAAAATTAAGCTTAATTTATTTTTTAAGAGTAATCTATAACTAAGTGTATTGATTCTACAAGCCAGAACTATTTCAAATGCAATACTGTCTGGAAAGTTGAATGAGTTTTTTATGAAATAACAACTGTGAATGTTACGAAAGTTCGTCTATTTTTGAAAGGCAGCTCTATAATTAAAAAAATGCTCAAAAGTTTCCTTTTAAAAGTAATTTTATTTCTGAAATATATCTGTTTTGTATGCTTTATAAACATTAAACTATATAATCGAATTTTTTAAAATTATTTTTTTAATGAATATATGTTTGTTAGAAAACTAATTACTATGAAATTATTTAATTGCATAATTCAGATACCAAAACCAGGGTTTTTTCAAATATCAAAAAAAAATAAGAGTTCATTAAAGAAAATATCATGCTTACAAATTATTGTCTTTCTTACTTAGTTTTTGCTTTAGACAACCAGCTTGTTGCTCGTTTTTAAAATTTTTACACATAACCGCATAGCAGCGCAGCTAGCACAAAATTCATATAAATTTTTAGTTTGGTTTTAGTTCACTGTATTATCTTGTTCATTCGATCTACTTTGCCATTAGCTGTTCAAAGACTTGAACTCTTGTGTATTTAAATTTTAACCATACATTTATACAAAAATTTATGCAAATACACCAATGTTAGTATTCAACAATGTTATTTCTTGATTTTAATCAAACTCTGTGGAGTGGAACAAAATTAAATGTAACCGTTCTTAATATGTGTGATAATTTGAAATATAAATTATGCTTTAAAAAAGTTTTAAAAATAAATTTTGATTAATTTGATAATTCTTAAAAACTTAACTTTTATCTGAAGATATAAAAATGTATATCTTACCAAACTTCATTCCAAAGAACCTCAAGCGACTAAAAAGAAATTATATGTATGCCAAAAAATACCTTTTTTTAGGCCAAAATTATAAAATGATATAAAAAAAAATTTCAAAATTAAATAATGTTTTGAAGTCATTCTTGATCTCAGTTGTTTGTTACCGTTGTTTGTGTAAGAAGTAAATCAGATTGGTGGTAAAAGTGTCAAAAAAAGTGTTAGTCCTATACTAAAAGTAAAATCTAAAAAATCTCATTCAACTTTGAAGATATTTTAACAATATATAATTTGAGCTCTAAATGGAAAACTACTTTTATCAAGTCCTAATGTGTCCAGATTTAATATACCTTTGATATAAAAGCTGATAAAAAAAATTTAAATGACCTTTCTGCTAACTTCAAACAAATCTATATTTTAGGTGTTTAAAATTTTTAAATTCTTTTAAATCTTCGACAATATCAACTGCTTAAGAGCCTAATTTTGGTTTCTCACTTTAAAACCTGAGACTATTCTGTTGCATCAAACTTGGCAAACAAATTTAAAGTTCTATAAGCATAAAATAATCATTATTTTAATATAAAAAAAATCATTAGTATGTATTGTTTTTTAGAACTTTCATGTTGATGAAAGCTTAATAGTTAAAGGAGACAGATTACGAGTTAAATAATTAACCATATCATACGTCAAAAATTTTTCTAATTTTTCGTGGATTGAGTTACATGATTAATTTTTAAATAAAAAAGTTTCAACAAGTTTTTTAAAGTAAATAATTTAATCATAGAAAAAATACAATCTATTTATCAATAAGCCTTGATTAAAAAGAAATATAAGAGACTATGGGGGAGTATGGAAAGGGCAATATGTAAATGAAGGCTATTAAGACGTAACTAGGTATTCGACAATGGCAAAGACACAACTTGGAGACACTAATTGATTCTTAATACACTTTCATCTGTTTATCCTAACTGGTCTCCATGTGATTCAAGTCATTCAAAGTGAAGTTTCTGAATATTTCGAGTATTTATAAAACATACCGATTGAAAAAAAATCATTGAATATTCATCCTCAAGAACAGCAGTCAATACAAAAAGTTATATAAATGTTTGAAGCTGTGATTTATATTAACGATGATTTTTTTATAATTTTTTCAGAATTTATTAGTAATAGTAAAATATCTATATAAGTATTTATCATTCATTAACACCTCTTGTCATTAATTAATAGAGAGCTAAATAAGTTGTGTAATTAACGGCTAACAAAGGACTGTTCAATGTCAACTAACAAGTCTTTGATACACCACATCTCCTGGGCTTAACAGATTTTGTTTGAAATAGAGTTGGAGTTTTCAAAAAATAGCTTTTTTTAGTGATTTTTCTTGTTTTATTATTTGAATTTTGATAGTTTGCGGTCATAATATCTTTTACTCTTTTTTTTGTTTGGATTTATTCGGTTAGTAAAAAAACTCACATAAATACCGTTGTGAATAAGTTAATCTTCACCGATTTAAAACAATGATAAATGCAAATTAAACAACCCTTCAGTTAGAGCCCTCAGCCACCACCCCTATGTAGATGCTAAAAAGGTATTTATCTCTGATATTGGGCTATTTTAATACTTTAAGTTTCGCTTTCATCTTATAAAGCGTTTAATATAAAGATCGATTGAGATAATAGAGATTTTTGAACACTAATTTTTATTATATTTAGTTGAAAATGTTTCAGTGGTAACGAGAATCTTCGTACTTTAGTAGTAAATTTATTAGAATTTAAAAATCTATTTTTATTATAGTACTATTTTACGAGAAATCATTACCATTGAGTTAATGCTATGATACCAATCATATGAAATATTCAACATTTGCTGAAGCAATCGTTTATTCAAAAAAAGAAGCAAATAAAAGATTTAATTATATAACAAAAGTAAATTTTCATCTTGAAATCAAATATAATGATAAATTAATCTTTGAGACAGTTCAAATGCATGAATATAGTTATAAAATTAATTGTAAGAAGCGTAGGAATAGTCGATCAAATCGGGATGGCTGTGGTAAGAATCGGTAGAGAGCATCTCTGCTGGTTGTTGCGATTTTTTTTTGTGATTTTGCATTATAAATGCTACAGTGTTGCATGTATTGTTGCCTTTATTGATTCCCATCAGCTTTTTTTCTTTTTGTCTTCGATTACAGAACCATATTCTTATGGTTTCCTTTTCAAGGTGTAAGGATTCTGCTATTTTTATTATTTCCCCTGTAGAAGGTTTCTTCTTTATGTTAAATTCTATTTCTAAAACTTTTCGAGACGATTCGTCTATATTTGTTCGTTTCTTACGCTCTTTCCCGAAGAAGGAAGGAATCATAGAAGCAGAAAACGTACTGTTTTTTGGCAGATATTCAAGATTGCTAGCACTCAAGTAGCCACTGCTTATGTTTGCATCTGGTGAAATAAGAACACTTTTAGCATTCGTTTTTATAACTTCATTATCAGATGCATCGGGGTTATATTCTGAGCCGCTAGATGCAGAGAATTCATCGTTTTTATTTTCGTTCAATGCTTTTTTCTCTTCGTCTTGGAGCCAGGATATTAGTAATGGCTTCAATCTTATCATATTTCGAACGCTCAACTGCAGTGCTTCAAACCTGCAAACCGTAGTTTGAGAAATTTCTTTGCCATAGAGTTTGCCCAACGCAATACCCACATCTGCCTGAGTGAAACCCAGTTTGATTCTACCTTGTTTGAAATACTTAGAAGCTTCTTGGAGTTCGTTAACGTTTTGGGGTATAGTTTTGTCCTCAAGGTAGTTTAATTGAGGGTTGGAGGAAAAGTTGAGTTGTTGAGACGGTGAATAAAGATTTTGCTGATTTTGGTTGGTTTGTTGAGTATCGAGCTGTGGATTTATGAAAGAATAATTTTGATTATAATTATTAATTTGACTAAAACCTTCATCTGAGATGAAGTTAAGTTTAGTATTTTTCGGGTATGCGTAGACTTCTTTATCTGGCTGTTTATTCGTGGGTAGTGAATTCGTTTTATGATCAATTCTAGCCGTAAATCCTTTATGATCTGTAAAAAAAGTGAACATAAATATGTTTCCTTCAAAAAATTTTTAAATTAATTTCACGAAAATTAAGCGTTCTTAAAAACTGCTTCCATTTTTACAATCGACATTAAAGTTACCAACGAGACACAATGATTTTTGACACTTAAGAAAGTTTTATGGCTAGTTGTTGCTCATTTGCATACATGATCAATTGAAGCAACATGTAAACGCACAATGATAAAAAATTAAGACCAAAAATATAACCATTTTCATCTTCAGATAATCTGGAGTAATTAGCAAAGATTTCTTTCGTTTGTGAGTTTTCATGTTTATTAGGAATATTAAGAAAATTTGAGTCGCTATTCGTTAAACTAGGAACTCCTTTACAGCTATTAATAGGAGAAAAAGTCTGTTGGTTTTGCTGAAAATTTGGAGGAAGATAAAACAGAATATTGTTGTATGTGTAATAATTGTTGACGACTTGTTCATCACGGGGAGGTCGTTTTGGTGTCGAATGATGAAAGCTACTCAAGTAATCATAGTTGGAACTGTTGAAACCAAAATTTTGATTTGGATAGAAATTATTTGAATTATAATCACTCTGATTAAGATAGTTATTGACATTGGTAATTGGATAATCATAAGAATCGTGTGGGATCTGATTGTTCGATGCATTAAAGTCTATTATGGAGTTATTCGATGCTTGAGATGCGAAGCAAGTGAAATCATAGCTTTGAGTTTGTCTAGTCAATATATTTGAAGTTTCAGCTTGGCTTTGGGTCAAAGTTTTTATTTCACTTTTTGAAATGGGATTTTGATATGAAGAAGGATTTGTATTAGAGGTATTTTGACTGTAGTAACCAAATTGGTCCTGTGAAGTCCCCAATAGATTCTGTTGCTGTAGTCTCTGTACAAAAAACTGCTGCTGTGGTGACTGGCTTAAAAGTTGCTTTTGAAACAAATATTCTTGCATTTGTTGCTGATAAGTGAGCCCTGGTTGTTGGTATCCATTATAATCGCCTTTTTGGTCAGGCATATTACATCCGCCCTCAAAAATAGTTTTTCAAACACAAATATTTACCTTTCTATGCATTCAATTTACATTCATAAAGGAATTGAGTTAATTCAGATTTATCCATATAAACCTTATTTTAAAAATTAATCAGGTATATATACTACCATTCGCAACGCCTCACAACTCTGCAGCCAATAGTTGAGCGGTAGTATTTCTATGTTAGGAACGATGAGAACGCTCCGACATTTTTATTGGAGCAACATTGGATTATGCTTTATATAACTTTTGAAAGAATATCTCAGATATTTATTAGTTATGAAAAAATCTGTCATTTACTCAATAAACTTTTCTTTTCTAAAGTAACATTTATATAATGTTTAATAAGGAAAATAAATTATTACATAAAGCGCTGATATATATGATATATAGATTAGATAAATGAGAGATTTTCAATTTCAAAAAAACTATTATCGGTGTTTAGAAAAAAGTTAACCAAAATGAAATGGATTTGAGTTAGACCTCTAAAAAGTAATAGATCATGAAGAGATCGCTGAAAATACTCGTACCCATCCTCATTTTGAATTGATATTTAATATATTCATTCAAGAAGAAATTTTTAAATTTGAAAAAAAAATTTTTTTCTACAAACTAATTTAATTTCTATAAATTTGCATTTTTCAACTATGGAAAATCTCAAATCGTAAAACCATTAGATTGGTTGTAGCTTTACAGTAGGGTTTTTTGAATTCTATATTCTCATGGTTGTGGCTGGACGAATTAAGGTATTAAATCAAGCAATAGCCAAAATTAGATAAAAGTTCCTTTTGTAGTATTTTAATAATTTGAAACAAATGTTTTATAAATAATTTTATATGTTAGTCGACACGAGTTTGAAAGTTTTTATGGCTTATGGTTGTTTAAAGTCCTTTTGAAGTTGTTGTATTAAGCCCTCTTTCCATTTTATTGTTTCAATAAAGGTTTTTGACTATTTTTGGAATCTATTAGAATGTTTTTATGAGCTCTAAACCAAACACGTTTCTCAATCGGCACATAAACTTTTTTGTTAGCCTCAATAAAAAGTTAGGTCTTTTGGCTCACCAACAAAAACGTGATAATGGTTTTTGAGTGAAACAAAACAACTTAAAGAATTTATTCGAAAAAACTTAAAATGTACTTAATTTTGAGTTTCAGAATTTAAACAAGATATTTTATAATTGTTAAATTGCATTTTACGCCTTCTGATAAATCTATCTAAAAAATTGGTTATAACTTGCTTCTGAATTTATAAACTGCCATAAATCATATTGAGTCTATGAACACGATGAACCAGTGTGTGGTCAGTGTATCTGGTGCTTCACAGCTAATTTATGTGTGTGCAAACATCTTATAATATAATCTCGCGTATTAGTCAGTTGTGAATTATATCTATTTTATTAGCACATCTATAAGTTTCACCTCATACTTTGATTGTTGAATATATTCAGTTTTTATGATAACTTAAAATATCTAATGCACAAACCACTCTAAGGGTGTAAAAAATTCTCAAACTTGTTATATTCTAAATGAAAATGATTTTTTAAAATGAACCAAATATTATGAAAATTATAATATAGGAGAACTAAAAAAGTATATTTTATATGAGAAAGAGGCGTGGAAGGATTTGACGCGTGGGTGGCTTCTTCTTTATTAGCCTTAAATTTATGCCCGTCATCACGTGACCATGATTTTTCTACAGTTCTTTTCATAATATGGTCAGTTGGGTGCCTAAATGGTTACGTATATTTTTGGATTGTTTTATCTTGATGTTTTTAGTTAGTTTTTCTTGTTTTTATAGCTCTAGTTTGAAAAGTTTTTGTAAAAAAACCTTTCATCTTATTTGATGAACTGTCTTTTATGAATTGAACTTAACAGCTTTCAAAAGCATTAAAGCCATTAAAAAACACATTTTCATATTGGCTTTGTTGAATATCTTCCATCATACATTAAAAGCGCTCTAGAGTGGTTTCTTGGACAATGCGATGACCCGTAAAGATTAAATCAAAACGACAACTAGATAGGTTCAAGATGTGCTCGACACGATCATAACTATTCCAAGAGCCTGGTTGTCCAGCCTCCCAACATCGAATCTGCCGTATACAATATCAAATAAAATTGTATTTACAATTTTAAAAATTATTTTTTATTATCAGAGAATATATTTTATATTCTAATTAAAACTATTTTTAATGTAAAAGATAGTTTTTTTTTTGCTTCAAATAACTAACTTTCCATACAAGAGATAAAAAAAATTTTCAAAAGTCCCCTATTTGTGATGAGGCATCATCAATGGACCACATGTTAGGCTTAAGTGTAGCAGATACCGTGGATACTGCTCCAAACAACATATGTGCAGTTAATTTCTCATCATCTTTCATTTTTTCATATAATGTTTTATGGTGTGTCGTTTGTTTTTGAGAAGCAAAATGTTATTTTCTATAATGGAGTAAACAAGTTTTGATATATTTCTTTATGTTTCATTAGTGTGACTTGGTATATTCACGTTTTTCTGTGCGTTTTAATGCTCTTTTTGTCACACAATTAGTTTCATGATTGCGTTGTCTTTAAATAGTCACTAGTATTCTTATACAAAAATTTGTAATTATTTCAATTTTCAACTTTATCAATAATATGACTAATAGCAATTAGGTAAAGTTAAAATATCATTAAAAAAAGTTGTACTGACAGCATTTTTAACAGTAGTCAAAAAAAAATTTACTATTTAAAAATTTATTAATAAAATTTATGTTAATTGAAAACAATTCACACTAAAAACTACATAATCACGATTCATATTAACAAATTGTTTCTTGCGAATATATTAAACTATTCTATTGTTTAGCTCTAGATTCGATCTACTCTTAAATTGCGGCAGAATGGAGTCCTCCAAGCAAAATGAATAATCATATGAGCAAAATTCTTTAAATTAATTTCGTACAACCCTTAATCATTACAAAAATAAAAATTTATTAATATAAATAAATAATAGAGACAAATATTAATATTATATATCTCAGTGTTTTTATTTTCTTCGTGGTTACTTGTTGCAGCTATCGACCATGGGTCACGCATCTTCATGCATATTCTTAAATTTATTCCTTTATGCCATCTTTATCTCTGGAGCAACTAATGATACTAAAGCTACTTCAGGTTAGATTGTTGTTCACAAAGATACTAAAAGTAATCAATAGCTCTTATTATGTCACTTTATATAGCCACAAAGAATCATTTATTCAGAGTAATAATTATACTTGTCAGTTTATATAGTTCCAAAAAGGCAACCGATGCGCATCACATGTTCAGTTTGTTTGACTTAATTATTAAGGTTTAATGATGAAGCTAAACATATCCATAACTCTGGCTGTTGTTTACTACCAATGTATTTTAAAATTCTTAAAACTTGAACTTCAGTTTGAAATATTTCACAAAATAGACATACGACGTCTCTAAACAATTAATTGTGGAGTTGTAAATGACCTCTAGAAATTCACTCAATTCATAAAGCTAGTTTCGATAATATTGTTAATCATGCAATAAAAGCTTTGCTCCAAATCCCAGCATCTTGAGCATTTTATGATAATTCGTTCAGAGTCTTGCTTTTCAAACTCATCAACACTATAATTAAAAACTTCAACTGACTTTTCATTTAAATATTCTAAAAGGTGTACATATTTTAATTAGTTAAATCGTGTGGTTGTAAGATTAGTAGTTGCATTCAATTAGGTCTAGTTCTATAAACTATATGAGAACATTCTAGTTTTACTCATTATGATTGGGATATTTATGAAGCGCACTTTTTACCTGTCCATATCTTATAGCTTTTTGTATTAACACGTGTTTTTAATTTTATGCACAACACAGCTTAACTATTTTTATAATATTCCAAAAGACATAAAAATATTTCTAGTTTTTACGTTGATCATGTCATAATAGTAAATTTAGTTAATATTAGGATAATAAAACACATAAGTTTATCTTTCAGTAAACCTCAAAGCTTCTTCATTTAATATAACTCTAGTTTTTTAAGCCTAACATAAATATTCAACTTAAGAAGCACTTCAAAGTTTGATAACGTATAATAACCTAAATCAAATTGTAAGGTTTTGTTATTTGTAATGGCAAGCCTTATATCACATTTAAGCTTTGAAACTTTTGCACATAAGTATATTTAAAAACGCTAATGAAATTTATAAAGATACACTAGTATACTTGAAAACGTTACTTAGTTAACGAAAAGCTTTGTATCTTAATAAAGTTTATTATTCTTCTTAAATAGACTCATTTTATTGTGGCTAGTGAAAATCCTTGTTGTGTTATTCTTTTACACACTTTTTTTAAGGATGGGTTTAATAATAAATTGGTTTTTATATCAACTTGCTAAATTTTGCTGGTGTTTCCGAAAAAATTAACCAAGCAATTAAAAGTTCGAGGAATTTTGTCTCGTTCGAACAATAATGACCAAATAGAAAGCGAAAAACTTTTTCGGCTATTCAAACTGTTAAACGAAATGAAACTTTAATGAATAACCTTTATAATGCATGCATTCTTGTTTAAGGAGAATTCCTCACGTGTCTTGAGTCATAAACTCGAAATGCGTACGACGTATATATAAACGCTTATATAGGTTTTGAACCCTTTCCTTTATAAACCGTTGGATTTCAAGTTTCGAAACTAAGAAAAAACTTTACTTGCTGAAAAATTCATATTTGAACAACTAATGAGACTAGAAGTTGAAATTTATTGTAAAAAATATTATTGAAGAGTTTTATTAAATTCAGAAAATCGTAACTTGGGATTGGAATTAGCTCTGCCCATTGCTCTTGGACTGCTATTTTTTTTTGTCATCATAACTATGTCTGTCGCTTGTTACTACAGAAAAAAAAATGAAGAACATTTTCTCAAGGTATCTTGTCGTTTTCGTCCACCGTCTTGACTTTTTTACATTTCATCGGAAATGCTAAAAATTTCTATTATTTTACTATCTGAATTTTTGAAATTTTACTTACTCTTAAAATTTCTTCATCAGAAATCTGTTCGAAATGAAGTCATCTCCAATAAGCACCCGAAAAAAATTTTTCCCAAAGTTCCTCCAAAGCCTATTGATATTTCCAAAGCGAATTGTATTACTGCTATCCCTTCGTCTCCAAAAAAGACAACAATAAATCAAGTTAACATTCCCAAAAAGCCGATTAGGCTTCCTAAACCTTTAGTCAATCAAAAATCTAATTTCGACTTAGAGAAATCTAACGATATCTATTATGAGTCCGAAACCAAATGGCAGGCTGGTAAAGTAGCTCGGCAAGCACATGAATGCAAAGCGCAATTCAATGGTTACGAGCATGGAACTAATTTTAA
Organism: Pterobdella sp. o SKG-2022; assembly: GCA_964035795.1. NCBI lineage: Eukaryota > Metazoa > Annelida > Clitellata > Hirudinida > Piscicolidae > Pterobdella > Pterobdella occidentalis. The sequence goes on from OZ038322.1 coordinate 18,733,556, forward strand.
TCTATCTTCGAAAGATACTTCTAGAAAACAAAATAATTGTAACATAGCAGAAGATAAGCACAAGATAATTAATTTCAATGAGTTGAAAGACAAGTTCAACAAGACCTTGGAAGAAGCCAATCTCAGAGGAAACGGTTCAGGCACCGACAAAGCTGACCGACAAAACCTGATCTCCAATTCTGAAAACTTTCAGAATAGCAACTTTGAGATTTATGGAAACTTTTATGAAAAGAATCTTTACCTTGAGCATGGAAATCCCAATATGAAAACTATTTCAACAATCCATAAGAACATTGTAGACCAAAGGGATAGTGGAGTAGATTCAGCTGAAAATGACACCTTTTCAAGTAAAAATACAAAAACAACTACAAATATGCAACTGGAAAAAATTAATGGTGACAATTGGGAGTTTTTGGAGCCTTCTAAAGAGAATATTTCTGAAGATGAAAGTTTCAGTTCTTTGAGTGGCATTGTTGATTACGATGATAACTTGAATCTGCCTAAAATATTCAAACTGAAAAATGACAATTTAAAAAATGATATTGAAACACGCTTGAAATTGAAACAAAACATTATGAATAACACCGTGCTTAAGGGATCTAGCAGTGGTTTTAATGATGATATAGATATCGCAAACACCTCTAATAACGGTGGTGATGCTAGTCAAACATATACCACTGAACACAATGGTTTTCATTCTGGCTACCATGAAGTAAGAACAATAAAAATATTCATTGTATGGGGTATTCAACTGGATTGCTTTCTATGCTTATAAGCTAATAATAGCGTTATTGAATACAAAGGAATTTTTAACTAGTTTTCCTAATTTTGAGACATAAAAATATAAGAAAAATTTAATAAATTTACAAAATAATTATTTTTGATTTTTTTTCCAGATCACAAATTTAGGCTTCGATAATAATGATTATCAGCAATTGGACTTTGATTCCATGAGAGATTTTAATAACAGCGATTACAACTTAGATGATAACGATGAACAAATTGAAGGCTTTGGTATGATTAATAGTATTTAAAAATTTTTGTTTAAGCACGTGAAAATCATTTGATAATGAGTTATAGACAATGTTATTCATTTCAGAGTGCATAGTCAAGTACCCTTATAAGGCTCGATATGATGACGACATATCTCTATGCCTAGGCGATGTTTTATTTGTGAACCAGGTTTTAAAAAATGGCTGGTGGAGGGGTATAAAACAAAATTTAGAAGGATTTTTTCCAGGAAGTTACGTTGAAAAAAAGGCTTATAACGACGGTAATTCTTTAGGGAAGAATACTTGTTATTTATTAATAATCTTGTTCATTAGTGCATATCGTTTTAGTTATTTGCTCGAATATTTTACAAGCTTATCTAATATATTCTCAAGTACTTGGTTGTAAGTTTTGAAAGGCACCGTAAATATTTAAATAAGGTGCATTGTTTTAAATGCTTATTACCAATCTAACGTTAATTTATTTATTTTCAGATTTAACAGAAAGAACAAAAAGTTCATTGATTGAATTGAGCGAAGCATTGAAAGTTGAAGGATTGGTAAAAGGAGGTGTAGATGAAGAAATTATTTATAAAAAGAAAAATGCCAAAGCTGAAAGATTTTCTAATAGTACGATAAGCAAATTTTTTAGTAAAAAATTTAGCGTTTTAACAGAGGCTGTTAGAAATGGAGTGATTACTGAAAAGCTTGCAAGAATTAGCATGAATGAAGAAAAAGATAAGAATTATAAAATTAAACGTGTAAAAAGTTCACTGAAGGCAAAAAAAAGAAAGGATGCTCCCGAGCCTCCTTCAAACTTCGATAACTTAAGTAACTTGAAGAAGATTGATCATAGAAACGATAGTGTAAACTACAATTTATTTCCCATTTATAATGATGTGCCATTGCGAGTAAAGTCAAATAACAAGTACACAAGCAAAACTTCACTTTTTTGTGGAAGTAATGATGACATATACGCCAATTCTTCTCAAGTAACAAATACAGCTTCATCAAATGTAAGTGAAAGCAACAATCCCAAACCTTCATTTACAGACATCTTTTCAAAGCCTAAAGTTTTTCCAAAAAATTTCAAAATGACTTCTTCTCTTATGAATTTGCACAATCAAGGATTAACAACAGCTTCAAAGCACAAAAGAATGTCTGAAAGTGGTTTTAATGAGTCGTATTACGTTCCTCAAAATACTCTTGAAGCAGAATCTAACTGGAAAAAAAATAATCAAATGAGAAGCATAAGAGATCCAGAGAAACCCATCAGAACTAAAAAACTAAAATCCACTAATGATTCTCCAGAACTCAAGACTTGGTCGCCAAATGTAGCTAGAATAACTATGAATTTTGAAGATGAACTAAAAATGAGGTTCGAAACATTTTATTACAAATGCAAGAATATTTATTTAAATAAAGTAGTTTAACAAAAAGCTTAACAAATTACCATGCAAAAATATTAACTTATTAATATATTAATTTCAGACTTGACAGAAAAATATTAAACGGATAATCACCTACTAGTCAAGATAACATACATTTTTTAAAAGCTACTCGGAAATTGAACAATTTTTTTAAATGGACGATAGCCACTAATTAAACCTTTACAATTTGAACGTCGATATTTATTTTGTTAGTATTCATATTTTCTTTTCCATCATCGTTCGATTGCTTTTCTTCACCAAGACTGAGGTGATTGCTATCATTTTTAACAATTTTTGCCATTAATTTCGCATAAGTGCCTCCTGATTCACTCTTCGCCAACCTGCCAGGGTTCACACATGCACAACCATTCACTGTCTGTAATAGTGTATAATACAATAATGTCAATTTTTATGTCTTTTTAGCCTCATGTAGAACATTCGTTTGAGATTATCGATAGATTTTATACTCCATATTTTTAATTTAAACAATACACATCTATTAACATCACCATCATGTTACTAGAATTGAATGTGATAATTTAAAAATAAAAAAAACTCTGAAAGCTAATCACATATTATTAACCTTGACAAAATGCTTGAGGTCTGAAGGGGTTATGAGAATGTGGGGTGTGACGTCGAGACGGGCGTAAAGATCAAACAATGTTAAATCCATGTTAACTTCACATGAAGATGGGTACAGTGGATAGTAGCTAAGTGTTTCAACAGAGAAATTATTAAGTGTATGATGTTGAAATATTAAACGATTTATTGAGAGCATAAGTGATTTGTGGTGTTATATATGGTTCATAAGATGTAATGCAAACTGTATAAGTTACTTGTGTTGACTGAATAGACACTGTAAAAGCCTGGTCATTCTATCAGTCGATCCTTGAGTTCTGTGGTCAATAAATAATACAATACTTAAACGTGAAAGCATTTAATAAAAAACTAAAAATTTATTTATGAATAATTAAATAGAAATAATCCCAATAATAAATGGTAAAAAAACAACTCTAAAAACCAGATAGGCTTTGAAAAAAATTATTTATAAGCTTTTAAATAGTTTCATATAAAAATGTAGATGAATGAGTGATATTCAAAAGGGCACTTTGCAATGATGTTTTTAGAGGCATGGAAAAGGATGTCAGTGCTTGTGACTGCCACAACAAAGTGTTTGTTGATGAGTAGGGTGGATGGGTCACTGGCAAACGTCACATGCTTGGGAGAGATTTTTACAATAATTTTCTAAAATAAGGAGTATTAGTTTAGAAATAAAATTAGAAATTTTCTACCAACCTTACTTTTTTCAAAAATATTCTTGTGATAAATAACCAATTCTCAATTCTATAATTAGAGTGAAAATCAAAACAAAAATCTAGACTTACTGGAGATGAGGGATGCTTGAAAGGAGGTTGAGGATAGACAGGCTCATGCATGAAATCCCTCTGAGAAGGCACTATAACCACGTGTATGTTCAACCTGATATCAAATAACACTTGAATCTTGTAAGCATTGATATGTTGGTGAAAATATTCATTTTCTATTATAAAATAGATTATATCACTTAGAATTGGCTATATAATGTATATATATAATATAAAACTATATTTTGTCTGTATATATTCTTCTATTTTTGAGCACTTTATCAAATAGAAACATGAAACTAACTTTTCAGCTGTAGTGACGATTTTGTCAATGATTTTGTGGTAAACTCCCTCCAAGTCTTCCTTTATCTTGAAGGAAAATGACACATTATTTATATGATCTCAAAGATGTTTCTCCCTTGGCTTTTCTTACTTACTTATTTTTCTTCTATTATACAAGTACAAAATTAAAAAAATGGTTCTAAACACAAAAACAGTTGGCAATAAAGTATCGAACACTATTAACAAATATAAAAAGATCAACCAATCAAAAAACTAAGTTGAAATAAAAATTAGGCGTTAAGTAAAAGCATCCACCCACCATAGACTCCACCATCTTGCAGTCCATGAAAGGACCTAACTAAAAAGTATTGGAGATAATTCATAAGTCTTTGAACTTTTGGAACAATATTATCATGTATGATTAAAATTGTGAATTATTAATTTTTAGAATGTAAATTATGAGATCTTTATTGAGCAATTTAATGAAAATGTTAAACTGATCATGTCTTTAGTTACATATGATCAATAACTCTTGAATAAGCTAATATCTAAAAGTTTCAGTGTTGCCTCAATATAAATACATCATAACATATAATTTCATATTATTTCTAAGGGTTCTATTACTTTTTGATTGATTCCCTTATAAACAAAATGACTCAGTTGTTATTATGGTCAACCTACCATCACACAAACATCGGGACATTCAGACTGCATATTTGAAATGAGTTCCTCCAAAGGTTCATAACACAAGCTATCTTGAGTTGTGTAGGGACCACAAGCAATAACTACTGAGATTTCTGCCAATGTATTGGTATTCTTATAGATACCATGATTAAGCATGAGTCAATCAATAACAGACCATCTTCCAACAAAGGAACATCAGCCATTGGTGGGTAAATGTTCTGTTGAAAAAATATTGGGCTGATGAAAAATTAATAAAACAAAAATATTTTATTCAAATTTATATTTCATGAAGATTGAGCATTAAATTAAATTGCAAACTGAATGCTCACATCGATAAGTTTTGACACATTCAAGCAGTCTCCTTTGGGATTTGTGCATTCTAATGCCACCACCTATGACGTTTAAAAATAATTTCAGTATTAATAGAATTTTTAAAACTAGTTATAATCAATTGAGTGGGATAAAATGATCTTGTTCTTAAGTAAGTGAAAATATTTAGCACCTGTCCAGGTAGAAGCATGTAATCATTTAATAAAGAAAGATTAAGGCCAGTCATGTTTCCATATTGATCTTCCAAGAGGATTTGTTCTTCAATCTGATTGGTACATATTCGTCCAATCACATGTCTTTGATCCTTGAAATATATTGTTATTTATAATATAGTTAATATTTATTTTGGATTATAAATTTTATTCATAGAAGTGTTACCAAAATGAGTTTGCTAATGATAGATCACCTGAAAGATATTTCTTATTGGTTCAAATGATTCAACCAAAGATGCATCAATATAAAGTTCCTTCATGTCTTTTATCAGATCAATCAACACTGTGACATGATTTTGGAAAAACTCAGATACATTATATGATGATTATATAAATATGTAATAATCTACTAAATAAACATGAACCAGTAAAATCTTGACCATTTCTTTTTTCTTCAAATCTCTGATACATATACTGTGTATCAACTTTCATATGGTCCTTATAATAGTTGAAAACTTGACATAGTTTTAAAGGATCTTTGCGAGACCATTTCTGGGATTGGCTGGATATAGAGCTGTCAACATATTGGGTCAGTTCATCTGATTGGTCAGTTGATACCAGAACTTTTCCTCTGTCTTTTCTACTGGAAAACTTTGCTGAACTTGGAGTGTTAATACTTGTGATTCTGTATTTTGATGGATTTTATAAACATGCTACCCCACTGATATCACTACTAACTATAATGCTGATGAGGTTAGAAAAAGTTTGGTTTTCAGACAGATTCATTCACAAGTATAATCACTAGAGAATGCAAGTTTGCCTTATAGAAAGCTTCATTAAATTTTGTTTAGGAACTACCTCATGTTTTTTCATATAATGTAAATTATACTTGTGGAAAGAATTATATGGTTTTGAAACAAAGCTTCAATGTTGGTTTAAAAACATTGTTTTGAGCTAAGATGACTCAAACCTTAAAGGTGTTCCTTGACTATTGATGGCTTGCACTTTGTTTGTTCCTTCTAGTGATGTATCATTCAGACGTTTCTTTACTTTACTCTGTAAAAAATGTAAAAAATAAACAGACCATTCATGTTATTAGAAATTATATATACCACCTTTGGAGTTTTTTTGGATGTTTCAAGTCTCTGTGAAAAATAGTTAATACTTTATGAATCAAAACATTTTGATTAGGACTATTAAACTCTAACCTCTCTTTCCAGAGCCTCTAACGTAGACAGATTCAATTCTCTGACAGTTTTACTGTGTGAGTGCTTATAAGCAAACCAAGTTTCAACGAACTCCTCGACTGACAAAGCATATTTCTCACATAGTTCTATAGCTAGTTGTGATAGTGAATATGATGGAGTATCATGAAAACATTTTTATTTCAAACAAACCTTTGGAATGCAAATTCATAGGAAAAGTTATTCCCATACTTTCAAATTCATTTTGAAAAACTTCCAAATCCATTTCATTTTTCATCTTTATATTATAAGGGTGATTTTTTATTTATATTGTTTTCGCGCCAAGTATTAAAATAAATTGATAGGTGTGTATATTAATTATAATTACATATACTAATTAACAATTTGACATTTTAGAAAAACTTAAATTACTATTAATCAAAATGAAAAATATTACTTTTTAGACACTCCATTACAATCAGTACTTTTTCGCAATTTTGGTGAAAATGGCTACCACCGGAGATGGAACTGTTTCGATTGAATGTTTAAAACAAAGAATGCACGAAGTTGCTGAAGAATTGGAGAAATATCGTAAGTTGTATGAAACTGCCGAAAAAGAACTAAGCGAAGAAAAGGTTAAAACTAGACAGGTAGGGTATGATTAATATTCTTAATTGCATTAGTTCTAGTCTTCAATTACTGCTTAATAAATAAGATGGAAAGTGAAGGAAGAGAGTTGAATCAGAAGTTGACAGCTATGGAAAGCGAATATGATCAACAAGCCTGCAGTCTCAACAAAATGACTGAAAAATTGGAAGAAACAATCAAGGTAGCTGAAGAATGTGAGAAGTAAGTTTTTTAATTGTATTACAACAGTAATTCACATAATAAAATTTTTTGCTTCAGAATTTTTTACTCTTAGCTTTATTTATCAATACTCATAGTCATCATAGCGACAATAAGCAAGTATAAGTTAAATATACTAACAAACTTCTTTTACAGACAAAGAAAGTTATTGCAAAGCAGAAGATTGGCAGATGAAGAAAAGTTGCTTGAGTTGGAGCAAGTTTTCAGGGAAACTAGTGAAATAGCATTGGATTCAGAAAAAAAATATGATGAAGTTTGTTATTTGAAGTGATAGTAATATTTCAAAATAGAGTTATATTTCAACTATTATATATATATATATATATATTAATTATATATAGTTTGAATGGGATATTAAAGTTTCATCTATATCTATATGAAGGCTTCAAGGAAGCTGACTAATGCTGAGGCAGAGCTTGAGAAAGATCAAGCTAAAGCTGAAGAATCAGCCAAGTTTGTTGAATCTATAATAACTTCATAATTCCTAATATCAAAATTTGCTAGATATTTAATTTAAATCAATAATAGGTTGCTAACAATTAGCAACATCTTTAAGTTTGAAAAAAGAATTTTATTAAAAATTTAGAAAAGTGAAAAACCTGCAAGATGATCTTAGGACTCTTTCAACCAAACTGAAGTCTATGAAAATGAAGGTTGAAAAGGTAATTATTTATTTAAGTATTGGATCATAATGATTCAGCATTTAAATGCCACTGTTATTTTTTCCAAATTTTTGGTCCTAAGCCTTTATTTATCAATTCACATTTGAAGTTATATTGTTATATGTTCAACTTGGTTTCTTGACTTAGAGCTGTAAAAATGGACATTATTATCATTCCTTCATTTATCTGCTCGATTCTACAAAAATATCAGCAGCTGTTGGCATAAGAAAATAAGTTGAAGGCTCACAAAATTCACTGCCTTCAAAAGACTTCAATTTCTTTTTTTCAAAAATTTTTTATGTCTTTTCAGTGATCTATAATATTCATTTTTCGAGCTATAGTTTATTCATAAGTTTTATTATATTTATTTTTTTTAATTGACTTCATTTTTGTAGATATAGTTGTGGGTTAGTTTATATTACATTTTGTTATAAAATTTAGCTTTTTCTTCATCTAATACAACACAAGCCTAATGTTTTAATTTTATTCAACTAGGCAGGAGCAAAAGAATCTGCTTATGACAGAACAATTGATGATCTGAGGAGTAAACTCAAAAAGGTATGAATATATTTCATATATTCAAAAAGTTTTATTGTATTAATGCCCATCTCTTGGTAAAGGAAAAGGGGCTATAAAAAGGATTTGATTGATTGATTTTATCATAAACATGATTGAAGGCTGAAGAACATGGCAGTGAAGCTGACAAGTTGACTTGCAATCTTCAGAGAGAACTTGATCATCTTCAAGGTAATTATAAGTTAATTATTACATTAGCAACCATTCATATCTCTAGGGCTCAGTAGTGGATCTTAAACTAATTGTATAAAGTTACATTCTGTCTAGATGACATTAAGTATCATTTACATTTTTTCTATTAATTTAATTATAAACAGTGACATGATAAAACAATCTAAATAATTTTTTTTTAATTTTGACACTTAATTATATGTGTAGGGCAGTTTAATGTATTTAAATAGGCACGGTAGTTTACTTTCAATAAAATTGGAAATAAGATAAGCATCATAGAAGATATAAAATTCAACTTGCGCAGATGAGCTATTGCAGTTCAAACTGCAATGCCAGAGCCTGAGTTCTAACGAAGATTTTTCTGGAAATTAAAATATCTTCATAAAAGAATATACATTATTCGAAATATTTTTATCATCGCAAATATCAGTCAATTTTTCTATTTAACATTACTTAATGTTAATTAGCTATGTAGGTTTTCATTCATTAATTTTGTATCGAATTCGTACAATGTATTCAAAGTTAAATTTATTGGAATTTAGTTGAAATTCATATTTTTGATTGTAAATCATGTTTTTAGTGGTTCCGATGTCTACTCAGCATGTTTAGAAGTTGATTATTCGATTTATCAAATATTTTTAATTAATGTTTTTATTTCTATAATAAATCTAGCGCTTTTCAAGATTTGTAGATAAGCACTCATATATTAGGATGGATTTTTAATAATTTATATTTTTCTATTATTAATCATCGCTACGTTTTTGAGGACATAGTGCGTTCATTTGCACTTTATGAATTAAAAACAATGCCTATAGATGACACTTATTTATTATTCGCTTTTGTTCTTATTATAATCTGACGTCTGAAAATCAAATTAATTTTTAATGCTTTATCACTGTATGCTTTCGCAAATAAAACTATAACATACGATTTGAATTTCATAATGCTGGACGGCGAAGTGTTGGAAAATTTTGCTTATGCCTTAGCGTCTGCAAGAAATTTACCATTCGTGACATGGTCGTTAAACGCTTACCTCCCATCAACAATAATTAAGAAAAATTTTAATTTATTGTCGCTCTTATGCTGTAAAAATCGTAAATTGATTTGCTCTAAAGTGCAAATTTTGATGATTTCAGTCATTTATGGATAAGTATCCTCTTTGACTGAATTCCGTAGGAGTGGTAAAGTTTGAAAGGCTATTGACTTAAAATTTAACCCGTATGTTGGTGCTGATTTCAGTTAAATGAATAAAAATCCTTAAAATAGTTGGTACTTGTAGGGTAAGAATTGAAAAAAGAAAGTATCAAATTTTAGAAATTATAGTAATTTGCCGGTTTTATAAAATCGTTAAACTTAAATGAAATTGAGACAAAACCTCGTTTACAACCACCTGGAATTAACCGCCCATTGTAACACCGATATAAAAATGACAAAAAAACTTTTTAAATAGACAAAAAAAGTTTATTAATTTGACAAAAATTTTTGTCTGAATTATAGGAGGATTCACGACGGCTTTCTGTATAACAAAGGTATTGGATTGAGTATTTTTGATAAAATTATATCAGTTTACTGTCAATTGTTTTAAACATGGATGCTCAATAAAATTTATAAGATACTTTTCTCTAAATTTAAATGATTCTTTTTTACTAAATCACTTTTCTTTTAAAAAAAAAAACGTTTATTTTTTTATCAAATAATCCAACATTTCATAGTTAATGCAATTAAAAATTAGAATCATACATTTCTTATCACAGCGCAAAAAATATTCCAGAAGAGAAAGAATTAGGATAATTAATAATGAAAGCTTTTTTTCCATTTAATAGATTCTCGGTTAAGAAATGAAAATTTTTTGAAAAACCACACTGCTATAAAATGTTTGAAACTGTCTTCAACTGACCTTTACTCGAAGTCAGTTTATGATTTATTCCTTTTTTACCAAGTTACTTCAATAAACCACTAAATGAGCAAATTTTAATTTTTTGCTCATTTTTTCAAATATATTTACAAACTAGTATAAAAAGTATTTTTTTATTCTCAGCTTCAGTCCATATACAAAATAAGCTCAAAATTTTGTTTAATGAAAAAATTAACATAATTTACTGAAAAACCTCAAAATTTTCAATTGACTTAGAAAATTGGTTTTCAATGCCATTTTAAACATTTAGAGCTATCAATTGGAAGAAAACTCTTAACTAATTACCCGATACATGACATGACCAATGATTCATAAAAAAACCATGATTTTATCAATAAATAACAATGATAAATTTTCAAAAAAAGATTTTAAGATAAAAACATGCTCTAAACAACTAGTTGAGAGTTCCTCTGCAGTTGAAAGCGCCGCATCGACAAGGTATTTTTTCTTCCTCAATGGGGAACTTGTAGTCGAAAGTAATTTCATCGTTTATTTCGATGTCTCGTTTGGAATATATCACAATCTTTTTTAAAGAATCCACCGTTATGATCTTGACACTGCAGTTAGGCTGCAAAGGTATTTTAAAATGTTCATTCAAATAATTCTATATTGACTTTTTACTAGCTGGTTGATTCAAAATGAATTCTACTTTATTTGAACTCAATACTAAACTTAATAAAAAGAATAAATTTTCTGAAAGATAAACAAAAGAAATCCATATCAAACGTTAAAATGATGACTCACATTGCAAGAGTGGTTGATAAATCTCGCCATATTACCAGTTTTAGTGGCGTCAATAATCGTGTCAGAATCAATTCTGAACAAATAACTTGACCCAATACCACTCTTTTCGTATCTTTTTTCTCTTATATCAGCCATTGATGGCCGGATAACCTCGCCAACATATTCTATTATTAATTCACCCTCCTGTATTTTTTCTCTAGCGTATAGTCCCCAGTCATGAATGAAACTTTTTCCAAATTTGAGATCTTTTTTGCGGAACTTTAAACGATTAATCTTCATGACATCCCCATAGTCCTCACCAAGCAAGGTCTGTAGACGTCTGCTTTCTGATCTGGCGTGTCGAGACATGTTCTGCACTTTGCTTTTGTTATCCTGTTTGGGGGCTTCTTTTTCTTTTTCTTCGTTTAGACCGGGTAAACATACTGTGGCTTTGAGATACTTCATCTTGTCCAAGCCACTGATTTTATAATAGCCTTCTGTTCTTGCTGATCCTATAGTAGCGAAAAGTTATATCGTAATAACACACTCAAAACAATTGAAAACTTAAAATTTAGGCTCATTGTCAATGGAAGATTGAAGGTACACAATTTAAAAATTAAAAATCTGTGTTCTAATTTGAAATAAATTAGGCGAAAAGTAAATTAACACACCACTCTGGTGGACAGAATCTAATTCTTCTTTAACTTCTTTACGCCTTCCTTTGCGTCCCTGCGTAGATTGCAGTGTAGATATTGCTGTAAGTGGGTGGTCTGCCCAGTGAGTTTCATTCAACCAGAAAGTCTCTGGATAGTCTGCTGACAATAGCTGCTCATACGATTTCTTTAAGTACCTGTTAGATATTTGTACTCATTAAAGTTTTGAAACAAGTATTAATTAGAAATATTCAATATTTCAAAGCAGAACTCGAAATAAAGATTCTGAAAAAACTTTTAAAAAGTGAAACATGATGGGATTGATAACAATTTTAAAACAAAAACCTTGAATCTTCTTCGTCCATTCCTAAATTAACAAAAGAAGCCAAAATAGCTGATTCATCTTCAAATGATCTTGCCACAAAAGATTTTTTGACGGATATGGATTTGTTAGAAACAGAAAGGTAGGCGGGTGTCAGGGAGCATTGAAGTCTCAATAACTCCCTAGACTTCTTTGTGCTCAAGTAGTTGTCAGAATAATTATTGGTGAATTTGTTAGTGACGTCATTAAGCAAAACCATGGGTTGGAGATTATTATTGAGTATATTTCCATGTTTCTTAAAAACGCTTGAAGCCTTCTTTTCCTAAAAAAATTTGGTTAAAACATTAATTTTTGTTGATGAAAACATAAAAAAATTTCATCATCATCATCATCGTGAAAACATAAAAGAACTTAACAGATTTTAAGATATCAATACTTACAGAGTGGAAATCTTTGGGTTTTGCAGATTCCTTTGGATAAAACACACGACAGTGAGGCTTGCTATCAATTGGAGAATCCATGGAGTAAACTTTGCGACCCTTTTTCTCCGCAGACCTGGTTTCACTTCCTTCATCATCACTTTCTTCACCAGAGCTTGAAGACTCAAAGCTATAGTATTATTGTCAAGTTAATTAAAAGAGAATAAAAAATTTATAAGAATGTTAGTATTTTATTGAAACTAATTGTATAAGCAAATAATAAATCAATTGAGAGAATTAATTGAAAAAAGATTAACAAACCTTTTCTTGTCTTTAATTTCCCGTATTAATTCATCATCACTTTCCATTATTCTTCTTCTTTTCTTCTTTTTGTTCAACACATTGTTATTCTTTGAGTCTTCGTTAACATCACTATCGAAGTCTTGGCTGCGTTCTTTAGCATCAGCGTCTTCATCAGAACTTGGTACGTTAGTACCGCTATAAGCACTACCCTCTTCTTTGTCTGACTCTTCCTCGTGTGATGATTCTGATTTTCTTTTTTCTACAGTGTGCATAATAAATAATGAGAAAAAGAATGGTTTTTATATATTATGTAATTGAAAATGCAATAAAGCCTTAATATCGTTACCTTCTTCGCTCAACGGTGGTGTGGGAGTTTTGCGTTTCTTCTGCACAATGAAATTTGAAACAAAGTTGAATACAGAAAATTATTAAGAATTTATGAGCAAAGACGAATATAAAGATGACAAACCCTGAACGAAGGCATGAGAGCAATGGCCCCTCTAAAGCCCAATAAGCTGCCATTCTGATGAGCTGAGCTTTTTATGGGGTTCTTTTGTAGATTCTTCTTGAGTAATAAACTGGGGTCCTTTAGGAAATTAAAATATTTATAGCATCCATTGAAATTTTTTGTTAAAAAAATTTAGTATGACGTACATTTTCGCTATTTTCATCCCACCAGTCATCAAAAAGTTTATATGCCAGATTCTCTGTAATTTTTTTCCTCAAATCTTTGCTTACTGCAACTTGCAAATCCATAGTGATCGCTTGTAAAACTGCTTTAAACTCGGGTCGTTCACTCAGGTCTTTATCGTCGTTATTAGAGATACTTTGAATATCTTTCATATTATTTTTATAAAGAGAGCACATATTGCTAGAGTTGTGATAATTAGGATTATAAGAATGAATAGGAGGTCTGGGCATAAAAAGTGGAGGAAAGTACGATTGGTGGTGATAAAATGAATGGTAGGGTGGCATGTGAGGGTATGTGTGGTGATAAGGAAAATTGTAAGGATATGTTTGAGCATTGTTATTTTGAGAAGAATTGTAGGGATGTATGCTATTGTGATTAGATGCTTGTGAAGTTTTGGAATCATTCGAAGTTACTTTTTTATGATCAACATTGTTGACCTCAATGTGGTGCTCATCCCCTCCACCAGATGATATACTCATCTTGTCATCTTCTTCCCCATTCTTACTTGTACATTTATTATCAGAATTCCTTTCCGTATTTAAGAGTGCTTGTATTCTAGATTCCAAACTGACAGCTCTATCTTTATCGTCAGTTTGACTGACGATGTTAGAACAAGAATCTTGTCGAGAAATTGATGGATCCTTGTTTATTTTATTATCACAGTCATCAAAAATTTTAACTTCTTTTTCCTTTTCAATATGTGAAGTTAGTTTTAAAGATTTTTTTTCAATATTTTCACCCGTTTCGGCCTCATCTTCATCATCATCGATAATAATAATGTTCGATTTTGAATTGCTCTTGTCATGACTTCTACTTCTTTTTCGTTTACGATGTTCTTTGCAGTATTTCACACCATAATCTTGGCACTTACGGCAATGCTTCCTTGAACTATGGCTTCTTTGCTTGTCGTAATCCTCATAATCATACTTTTTTCTCTTCCAATGTCTTTCTTTGGATCTTTTTCTTTTCTTTCCATCATATTTCCTACCTTCTAGTGTATAACTTGGTTCGTCAAATTTAAACCTTTTGTCATATGTATCGAAATAATCATTAAAAAACTTGGTTTTGCTGCCATAATAATCAAAAGAACGTGAACTGTTTAAATACGGCCTGTCATATTCCATTTCATATTCCGATCGATAAAAGTAGTTTTCTTCCCTTTGATATTCATATTCTTCATCAAAGTGATCTGATCTGTTACTTGACTTTCTTCGTTTTCCTGGCTTCTCTTCATCGTAATCTCGTCTACTTTTGTGAGACCGACCTCTTTGATATACCTCGTTGCATTCTTCACTCAAGTTAGCGTATTTATAATATTCCTTGTGATGGCGGTGGCTCGATTTATCCTTAATTTCTGTGAACTTATCATTGCTAGGTGAATAAGAGGTTTTGTTAATACTAATTTCACCGTTATAACTTTTTCCATCTTTATCTTTACTAATGACTTTATCAGAACCATTAATTTTTTTATCATAATTATGCGCAAAGCTGTGATCATTATTATTAGTAGAATTGTCGTAATACTTATTGATACTGTTTTTACTAATGACAGAATTATTAATTGATCCACAACTGTTGTTAGAAGATACAGAATCCCCTCCAGATGTTTCTGAATGCTTACACGAAGAATAACCTTGATCTGAATAACTGGGTGTATGTTGGGTAGAGGGAGTATTTGTGGTTGGGTTAGTTATTGGAGTAGTAGGAGTATAACTGTCCTGTTGGAGAGGTTTATTCTGGTTTTGGTTGGATGAAGAAGGTTTAATAAGAGGGTGCTGTGATGGCTGGTTTGATTGGCTTGGTATTCTAACGTCAATGTTATTAATGATAGGTGTTCTGTTGATTTGGGATGGAGATTTGAAATTTGATGCTTGTGGCTGGGTTTTTTTGTTTTGATCTATCAATTTTTGCTGTTCATTCAACTGCAACTCTAGTAACTTTTTTTTTCTTAATTCTCCATGAGTGTCAATTACTACCACCATAATTTTGCCCATTGCTGGGGTATTATTTAACTTCTCACAACATAATTGAGCTGATTTTGTTGAAAAAAACATAACCTGTAAACCATGATGATGATAATTATATGAAAATATCAAATTTAAAAGCATATTTCATTTATATTGCATTCTAAAACATAATTTAACTGACAGATCCTATGCCATTATGTTGTTTGGCACTTGTACTCCAGATAGTGGCTTCCTCAACAGAACCAAATGGCTTACATAATGAGATTAAAAATTCTTTGTCAATATTGTTGTTTAAATTAAAAAAGGAAACTTCTTTTGGTAGTATATTTCCCACTGAATTTGTATCATACTGGTAAAAGAAAAAAATCAAACATTTAAATATAAGAAATATAAAATGGATTTTAAATAATTTTTTAACAATGAGTTGAAAAAATACAATCATGCCTTAAACTTTGGTACAGGCAAGTCAGAAACTTGTTTTTTCACACATAATTTATTTAGACGAGATCTAGGGTCTATCATTACTACAGTTTCAGTTTTCTGTTGATGAATATCATTTACATATATTCTGGATAAAAATTATTTAAAAATGAGAAATTTTGATCAAACTTACTCCTGGTATAACTCCATTAATGCTGAACAATAATTTGCAGCCTGCTTTTATGTAAGGATCATTTACTATTCGAAAATTATCAAACTTCTCTAAATTATTTTGTGGTTTTGAAATTTGTTGTTGAGTGCCTTTTTGCTGGATGTGATGAATATTTTGATGCAAACTTTTTGAATTTTGATTTTCAGACAGACTCGATATAAAATTCTGTCTAAATGCTTCGCCATAATTTGCTTTACCTTTTCTCGGATCCATTTTAACTAAATTTATTTCTTAAATAAAATTTAGTGTTTCAAAAATATGAATGCTCGTAAACATTTAATAAACGACTACCGATAAAAATGATATATTTATTTAACGTGAAAAATGCACATTTTTAAATTTTCAAATGAATAAACCTCTTTATTTTATTTTTCTATAAAACGCTCAAGTGCTTTTTTGTACATAAACAACAATTGGTCCAACTAATGCTTCATTGTCCCTTTAAAAACTACTACTAATTTTCACAAAATAATATACAAAAATTTATTTAAATAAAAATGAATTATATATTTATAGGAATTAAACACTTTTAAATAATTAAAAAAAATAACTAAGTAATTCTGTTGTCTATGTATTCTTCATCAGCAGTTTATTGAGCGCAGTAGTTCAAAACACACATCTCAACAAACTCATAAAAACATATCTGATTAGTTGAAGGATAATCATTAACTTATATTAAAAAAATTTGTTCAAATTTTTTGTTAAATAATTAGTTAGGCATAACTCTCATGTTGACTTTTTTTGCATAAAAAAAATTATTGTTAAATAGTAATTTACTTAGAGTAATCACTT
This sequence comes from Pterobdella sp. o SKG-2022, assembly GCA_964035795.1. NCBI lineage: Eukaryota > Metazoa > Annelida > Clitellata > Hirudinida > Piscicolidae > Pterobdella > Pterobdella occidentalis. Next base: position 18,750,684 of record OZ038322.1, read on the forward strand.
GATAATGTAAACTAGCCTTACGAAAAGCTTCGTGTCATTTAATAAATACTTTGTGTTTGTTGTCCTTACTTTTAAATTCTGGCTATTGTACTTCATCAGTAATTTACTTGTTATATAGAACAATAAATTATATTTTTTTTAAATTTTAAAATTAACTATTCAATTAAATTTATATACACGCATTTATTTAATAAAATTGAATTTTAAAATTTTTTCACTCAGACTTGACGATTATTAATCAACCAATCAATTATGTTATTGTGAGTTTGTCGCGGCGTGCGATTTCGAGTTGTTGCGATGAGAAAATTGCTAATGAAGGTTCACTGACACGTCTGGCTAACCCAACGTTGAGTCGGTTTAACCAAGAAAGCTTCTTTTAAAAGAAGGTTAACATGAGTGGAATGAAATTTGAATATGACGAGGAAGGCGGAACCTTTTATTATTTTCTTATTTCATTTGTTGCTCTTATACTGTTTCCATCTACATATTATTTTTGGCCAAGAAAAGAATCTAAAGGTGGACCATATTGAATGTTATGTTTTAGTAAAAAGTTTTTTGTACATAAATTGTTCACTTTTTGAACATTTAAATGTACCTTTAAAATAATCCGTTTTATTTTATAATTAAAAATTATTCATAATACCTTTCTTTAAGATGATCAACAGAAGAAACGCCAGTGTTATTGCGATCCTTGCATATTAAAAAGAAAATCACAACAGTCAAGCCAACCTAGAAAAAAATTCCAAAAGCGAATAACGTAAATATAATGTTTTAACTTGAATAAGCACATGGTATGAAATTATTCATAACTTTCAGGAAACTTGTAATATTAGCTGGATGGGTATTTTTTATATTCCTTGCATACAAGACTTCACAAATTGAGTTAGAGTTCAAAGAATTTGATCCTTATGCAGAGCTTGAAATTGAGAGGGTGAGTTGTTTTTTTATAAACTCATATTAAAGAAATAAATTTAACTTATGTAGTTCATCAAATTATATTCAAACTCATAATTAATTTCAGACTGAAATAATCGGAAGTTTCATGAAATCTTTAATAGTAGTTTATTAAGGACATTGCTTTCAGGGTGCTTCAGTAGCAGCCATAAAGAAAGCCTACAGACGATTATCACTTATTTACCATCCTGATAGAGAAACAGGAGACCAACATAGATTCATGAAAATCAGTAAAGCCCATGATGCGTAAGTATTGTTCATTATATGATTGAGAGTTAGTTTATAGATTCTATGTAAATAGTGGTTACTTGATGATGATATAGAATATATCAAAAAGCTTCGTCAAAATAAAAAATTCAAGTTTTTTTGTGTTTTTATGATTCACAGATTCTATGTAGTTATTAAACTTTCCATCTTAATTTTATTATAATTTTTCATGTTTTAGATATACGTATATAACCAAAAACACTAAAAGTCATAGGAGTTGTCATATAAAAATATAGATCCCATCTGGCTCCACTATATTTGAAGAAAGTTTTAGCTTCAAATTATCAACCTTGAACTTAGTTCATGTCACAAGTTTCAAGTTATATGATTAAGAATTTCAAAACAGATTAACGGATGATGAAGCGAGGAAAAACTGGGAAGAATATGGCAACCCTGATGGCCCTGGAGGTATGTTCAATAAGTAATGATACAAATTATAATATAACATAATATAAGTTATTCACTCCACTATTGTATACCCCAGCCACACAAGTAGGTATAGCTCTGCCCAAATGGATAGTGGAGAAGCAAAACTCCATCTGGGTGCTGGGCCTGTATGCTCTTGTCTTTATGGTTATCTTACCAATATGTGTTGTGAGTATTCTATTTCTACTCACTCTCATTCTAACCATTTTTATTAGTATTTATTATTGATTTTATGTCAGTTTTTTGCTTATTGATTAATTTAGGGATCAATCCACTGTATTATTGGCTTTTTATTCTAGAGTTTGTTTTTCAAATGCTTTTGTTAACCAAGTTTTCAATGAGTATTTCATAATATAACAAGTGTTTTATTCTCCAGTTTATTCATATATCAGATCTATGTATATATTCATAAATACACCAAGCTATATACCTATCTATCTACAAAACATTACCAGGGTACTTGGTGGTACCGATCGATCAAGTATTCTGCCCAGCAAGTATTGATCGACACAACCAGAATGTATTATCAGTTCCTCAGGAAATCACCCAATATGATTCTCAAAAGTAAGGCATTTGTGTGTTATACATTGTGTAATCTATGTTATTATAGTGTAGGGGAAGCTAGATAGGTAGATAGATTAATGTGGAGATTGGCATATAAATAGATGTGTAAAAACAGAAGGTAGATGTATATAAAATACATATTCATTCAAAATATTGTAAGTATTTTGTAGTTAAATAATTTTTTGTTTTTAGTTCTCAAAAAATTGAAGATTTTGAAGATACGTTTATTGCAATAAAAACGCTAAAACTTTCGACAAATTCAACTTTGTCATAAAGCATTTGAAAAGCAGCGTTTTTACTGTAATAAACGTATTTTTAGAATCCTTCATTTTTTGACGAATATAAACAAAAATTTTTAATTAAATATTAACCTCAACACTAGGGGTGATCCTGGTGTTGTCAGGCTCTTATGAGTTTTGGAAGAGGTTCAACAGTGAGGTGATGGAGAGGCCCAGTGACAACACTGAAATACCAGATGTAATCATATAATTGTATTTTTCATCATTACAACTTAATGGGATCTTTCATTCAGCATTCAAAAAGCAATTTTTCATCTTTTTGTACAGAATCTAAAAAAATTTTTAGTTGTAATTCATTAGTTCAGATAAATATTAAGTTAGCGCATTGCATCATTTAAGATATTTAAGGTAATTTTTACAGTTGAAACACAAACATACACACAGCTTATCAGGGACCTGCCTCACTTCCCAGTCAACCAAAGGGAACCTCCGTTTTGTATTCCATACTCAGTGAAGGCAAGAGCTTTGCTGGTTGCTCATTTCTCCAACGTTCCACTTTCATCTCAGTCACTTGTCGATGGTGAGTGTTACTACAATTGCGTATCAACTAGTCTATAACTTAATGTATTAATAGCAAAACAGATTTATTAACAAGTGTACAAAATTTTTCGTTTAGATAACTTACATTATAACGTAGTGAAGGGCTTAATGACGTGAAGTATTTTTTCTTTTAATAATTCAATAAAAAATTTAAATGATTTAACAACACAGATATGAATTACATCTTACGCAAATGCCCTTACCTTATTACTGAAATGCTTACGTTGGCACAGCAACTTTTTTTTCTCACTCAAGCTGATCGAAGTGAGTTGTGTTTGTTGTAAATTTATTAATTGAAACATACGAATGTTGGAACGTTTAACTTCAATGTTAACATCGTTGACCTTAAACCTCAAAGTAATTGATTTTTTCAATGTTGAGGGTTTTAAGTTTTTGTAATACTTTTTTTAAACTACAGTCGTTTATTTAAAAATCAATCTTTTTATCAGTATTTATATGCAAAAAGCTCGGCACAGTTTAAAATGCACTTCGATAAACATTAAGAGATTGAATCATAGTGATAAAAAAAGACAAAGTACCCAATAACCCTCAGCTCCCTACAAGTTAAACCTGGACACCATTGACAACATGATGCGTCTGTCTCAGGTTTTGCTTCTTGTTGTTTTTAGTTATTTTCACAGTTGTATTCCTGTTGTTTTTAGTTTTGTTCATAGTTGTGTCACTTTTTTTTGTAAAAGTAATCGAAAAACGACTGCTCAAAGCCGTTTACTGAAACATGTACGGCAGTATAATCTAATAGGTTTTTTATAAATAAACAATTGTAGATTTTTTTTCGCGTTTTAATTTTATATTATATAGTTTTTCCTAATCAAATTTTGATTGCACATCTACAACTAGGAATAGTGACGTCAACAAAAGTTCGATGAGACCAGTTTTAAACGTATTATTTTTACTTTTTTAATGGAATAGCATATGTTTCATTGCATATTACTTAATTTCAGATTCACACCATAATTTTCTTGATTTTTATCGTAAAATGAGGAAGATTTTAGATACATATATTTTTTCAAAAAACTAAAACTTTCGACATATTCAACTTTGTCCTAATTCATCAGATATTAATGAATTATGAAAAAGTTAAATTTGTCGAAAATTCTAGTCTTGAAAAAATATACGTATCTAAAATCTTCCTCATTTTTCGATGAAAATCAAGAAACTTGCATTAAAAAAAGATACATAAGATGTCTCTAAGAACTTACACCATGATTTATTTTCAGGTTTTTATTTTTTTTTGATTATCTGCTAACTCATCTTATATTACAACTCCATAAATGCCTTTGTTTTTGCTTTTTTCACGTATAGAGGTTTTTATATTGGTTTTTTATATTAATCAAAATATCAATAATCATTTCTGCTTTTTTAGTACAAGTGATAGTACTACCGCATTATAAACCTCCAGACCACACAACTGTACTAGTACATGTAAATATATACATAGTAAATACTATATATAAGCACCATAAAACCACTACCAAAACTACAATGCCCATGGAAAAATACCACACAGATGACGATACAAGGCTTGTGGAACAACAAGAGTCCCCTGTTACAACTGCCTCACATCCATGAAGATATGCTCAAGCATTTCGTCACCAAGAAGGTTGCATTCAGTCGATATATCTTACTTATCGAAAATTTTAGCTGATTATTTAAATGAATTTGTTTTTTTTTTAAACTTTTTAGTAATTCAAAAAAATTATGTGAACGTTAACTTATCAAAATAACAAGGCGTTTGAAAAATTCCATTGCACAATATAGTGCTGTGTTATATTGCATTCAATTTCAATGTGCCTCACTCCATCAGCGCCAGATTCGGAGTCTGAAACAGTTTGCAGGAATGGAGGAAGACGACAGGAGGGCTCTGCTCAAGAGCCTCAGTGACAAGGAGTACCAGAATGTGATGGTTGTCCTCAGCAACATGCCATACAACCTTGAGATGACTGTCTCTTGTGAAGGTGCCTCTTGCTTTTTTATTACCTTATTAGGGTGTTTATTTCCACTATTTCTATTAGTTTAGTATTATTAATATTATTAAATTTTTTATCACCCAATGTTTTTTTCTCTTGAGGTTCTTTTTTTAAAAAAAAGGATTAACCTATAATTTTATATAGTGTTTTTATAATTTTATATATTTATATAAAGTCTCAAATCTTTTCCATAGTGCCTTGTAAGAAGGATATAAAATTTAGAAAAAAAAACGTCTCAACAACTTTTTTATGAAATTGCAAATATATTGAGAACTCATTTAAATGCTTTCAAAACCTTGACTGCAGTGAGGGGTGAGGAAGACAAGACAATCACAGTGGGCAGCATTGTCACAGTATGTGTCAGCCTCAATCGACTCACATCAGCCAGTCAGACGCTAGTGACGGATTCTTATGAACATGGGAACGATGTCATAGATGATGTGGCACAAGAGGAAGAGGAGGAGGAAGAAGAAGAGGATGCTAAATCGCCTTCGGTTTGTGTTTTTGTGGTTCAAAGGTGTTAAAAGTTTCAGGTCGAAATTGTGTTTCAGATGCTTGTGTTTTCCAATAGGTAGTGGGTTAGCTTGGTGTTTGCTTAGCAAAATACAAATCATTAGAATAATAATATTATTCTGATTAGTCATAATAACATACGTGTAACATGATTATTAACCATGGCTATTTTCTCTATCATTATCAAACTTATCTCGTTTTTTATAGAAGTCAAACCATTGCAAAAATGTTATTCCTATTATTTAATCAATATCATACTTAACGGTGATGATTGACCAAAGATTTAAAAAATCAATGATGAAACAATATGATTGCATGGTGCTAAATAATGCTTTCAGGTCGATGCCCCTCAACCAACTGCTCCTCAAAACAACAAAAACAAGTGGCAAAAGAACAATAAGAAAAAGAAAGGCGGTGGTGGAGGGAGTAAAAAGAACAAGAAAAATAAAACAAACACCAAAATCTTCATAAAAAACATAGAGGAAGAATCGTCAGCTGCGGTTAGATTGTATTTTTAAAGAGACCATGTAATGATATTGATGCTTTAGGAATTTAACCAAAGTAAACACAACACTATTTTTTTTATTTTTTTAAGTACGGAGATTCCCGTTTTTTAAGTCCCGTTTGATATTCTGAAGTATAAGCTACTTGAAAATGTTTTACGAGGCACTTCCTATTTCAACTAAATAATTTTTACGTATTTCCTTTACTAATTCCAAGAATTATATTATAAATACACTGATTTCTTATGATGAGGAATCAAATAACAGATTAAATCCTCAAATTGGTCAAATAATTAGCATCAAACCATGTTGTAGGATACACCGAAGCAAGGAAGCAACAAAAAAAAAGAATCTTCTAATACTCCAACAAGTGCTACAAACGGCGCTGAAGGAAAAAGGACCAATGACAATGAAGATAACAGTGATAATGATTCCGATGGAGGCAATTCTTCTCACGAGTCTGACGTTGCAGATACAGGTGCCGCAGACCTAAAAAAGAATGAAGGTCCCAAAGATGACGAAGAAGATGATGATGAGTGGATGGCATTCCAGAAAGAAACGAAGAAGGATAATATATTAGATACCAAATCAAAGGAGACCCATGCAGTGCATTGCCCTCGCTTCCCAACTGTGAGCCTCCACTATTTATTCGAACATATTTCAGTGTAACATTAGAAAGTTATTAAACCCATCCTTAAACTGTTTCTTAAACACTCATCTTGAATCTTATTTAATAGGAGAAATTCGAGTGGTGGTGGTTGTACCTGGCAGATGTGAAGAAGAAGCAGTTGGTGTCAGGACCTGTCCAAGTGACCACTCTCAGAGACTTCGAAGAGGTTTCGTAACTGATTCACTTTGTTTCTTTGCGTAGCTTGTTCGACTATTGTCATTTTAGGGCTAATAAAATCTCAATCTAATGTCTTAGTATTTATCAATTTTTATTGGTTTATTTTTTTTAGTAATTTAATTCTGAATGAAAGCAATAATAATTCAAATTTCAATTTCATCATGCCCATTTCATAAGTTGGTTGAATTTAAATCAAACAGAAGGAATTAAGGTTTACAGCGCCTCCGAAACCAGGCTCATATCACTTTTCTGTTGTGCTTAGGTCAGACTCCTACCTTGGTGTCGATCAGTCTATTACTGTCAAGGTTTGCTTACATTATTTTAAAGTTGAAGTGTATAAGTTGCTAGAAGCTCTCCAAAAATACAAGATAATTAATTTTTAAAACTTTATTATGTGAAATAGCAAATAACAAGTATGGAGTATATGAAAGAAAACTTTTTTTCATTTAAAATCTACTAAGCTATCTATTTGTTCTCACAAGCGTTATAAGCCCATTTTTAAAGAGCGGTTTTTTTAAAAGTATATAAGTAATGTGGAGTTTTTAATTTGATCAGTTCCTAAAGAAAGTCTTTGTTGAAAACTTTTAATAAATTTTCGTTTATATTTTTCATATCTTCATACGTTATTAAGTTTTTGAATAATATAGAATTATCAATGAGGTTCAAACGCTAATGTGCAACCATAGCTGGATGTAAAAGAAGCCAAGAAAATTGTGCAGCCAGTATGGGATATAAGCGATGATGAGGATGGCGAGGGTGGAGATAAGGATGAGGAGGCTGATGATGACGAAGAATCTGATGACACATATTCCAACAGTGATACTGAAGAAGAATATTAAGCTATTTGTATGAATTAAGTTATCAATTATTCCTTTTTATTCAAATTCATCTCTCTTATTTTTTTATTTTTCGCTCTATCATTGGTCATAAATGTAAATAAGCTCTCAAATTATTATAAAAATTTTTTGCAAGTATTTTTCGTTATGTCGAAAATTAATTATTGAAATAGTAAAACTCTTTGTAAGCGTTATAGTAATCAGTGTTGATTTTAGGTGATCATTTTCTGCTTAATAACGTAGGTGAATTGAAATATAGTTCTTAATACTTTTTTTAAATAAGACTACACTCAAGGTGTGCTTAATATAATTTTTGATGTTTTACGTTTAAAATCATTTTTTTTGTCTCTTACATCTTTAAATATATTTTAATTTTAAGTTTAAAATGATTTGGTAATAAAGAATTTTTCAAATGCTCCGTATTATTAAAATTACATCTTTTAAAAGTTTCCAATCGGGTGATGATAGTTATTTGATCTCAAATAAAATTTGATCACATAAGTCAAAATAAGGAAGATTTAACATGTATTTTTTATATTAGAATTATTAGTTTTTTATAAAACCAAAATTATTATCTGTTAAATATTACTTTTTAAACTTATATAAAAGATTTTATGATCATTAAATTCTTACTAGAGAAATAAATTTTTGATTGAATGCCAGACGAAATAATTGCAGTTCATTCAAGATTTTTAGAAAAGTATCTTCAAAGAATATTTATAAGCTATTTAAAAGCTTCAATAAGAACAACTGAGTTGTTTTATGGTGTTATTTTTAGCCAGTTAAAAATTAAATTGAAGGTGTAGATTCTGGATACAAGTAATAATACTAATATAGCATCCATTAAGTCGTATTTACAATATATAAATATTGTTTTCCAAGTAAAAGTGGAAGCTTCTGTCACGAAGAATTTGAAAGAAATACGTAGAAAGATTGGGATTCAAAGTGGCCTTGTAATTCAACGCAAAACTCATTGAAACCGTTTTAGAAAATTGCTGCATGGATCTTCCACCAGAGATCATTGCCAAAAAGTACTTTGAGAAGTTGCAATAAATTTGTTAACGGTTTCAAAGACTTCTCACATGTTTCGTTCTGACTTCAAGTTCGTTTCAAAAAAAATAATAGGTTTTTTTGTAAATATTATTGAGCAAGATTTTGATTAGATAACTTTTTTCAAAGTTCATGAGTTAGAAAAGTGTATATTCCAAAACACTGATCTTGTCGGAGTTTTAAATAAAAATATAGTATTGGAAGGATATTGATATTCACGATAATTATTGTTTTTCTGATAGTAAAAAAAATTTGTAAAACTCTAGTTTATTTTACTTCGAAATATTATTATCAAGTTGACTAAAAGTGAATATTTCTTTACATCAAAAAACTTAATTTGTCATAAAAGTTCTTTAAGATGTAGTTTTCATCGCCGAACTACAAAGAACTAAATTCTTATTCCCAGTTGTCATAAACACCATCGTAACCTAGAGCTCTTCTATCCAAAGATTCATCATCTCCACGTTTTCCGAACATGCTTGCAAAATCCTTTACGGCACCAAGAACTTTATTTGCAATTTTATTTATAGACTTTCCTTCAACACGTGAGGTGTAGAGCACAACGTTGAGAAGCAAGAAAGCAATAATAAGCAGTCTCATTTTACACTGTTGAAATGATTTCAAATCATAAGTGAATAAAATGGTCATGAAAGTGAGAATACAAATAAAAGTGGTTTAAAACTTACCTTGTCTATTTAGTTTGCACCGAGGAAACCTTGAGAATTTGGAAAACTAAGTCAACGGTTTGAAATGTTGGCAATTTCTGAGGTAGAAAAAGCCTCTTTTATAACCTACAAGCTTTTGGACTATTTATTCTTACTTGTGTTGAGCTAATTAAATTCCACAGTTGTTTCCAAACTTGTCAATGTTGTACTAGACTTGTGCTGAAAGTCATAACTAATCTAGATATTAGTGTCTGTTCAGTTTCAATCAATTTTGTTTTATGTTTTTCTTGATTGGGATAATATTGTGTTTTTTAACATATAGAGTTCTTCAATTAGCAAATTCCCCCCAAGAGCTTGAAAAGTTTTCGCAATTGTTGGAGTGTGAATTTCACTTTCATTCTGGCTAAAATATGTTTTTTAAAAAGATTAGCACTACATGACTCTGTGCCAGGTACATCATTTTGAACAAAACTTTCAGTGGTGGTGTAATCTATTGAACGCCAGTGTTGTGACCTCGCTGGCATTTAATTAAGCATATTGTTTAATTTCTGTTTAAAAATCGTATTTGTGTTAGGAAGGTCAAATTCTGTGCATAAAAATATGACAGTTCATCATTTCGTCACACTTACCTTGTCTAAATTTATTTGTGACTCTTTGTGAGTCACTTCGCATTTTTTTATCCAAGTTAAGCATCGAAGTTTTATATTTACAATTGCTTGTCGGTGTTATGTAATTTCGGGATGCTTTTTCAAGTAGCAATAAAGCGTTTGCCATTTTAGTCATTTTGTCGCAAACACAGTGTTGAGCATACTCTTGCAGTGGTCTTTTTGAGGTCATAATTCTGTAACTGACTCTGAAAGGTTTCTTGGGTGAAGTTGCGGCTACATTGCTTTTCAAGGCATACCTCACCTTGGACTCCGTCGATGATCAAGAGGCTTTCCACCATCCAGCAACTACCTCTATCAGGTAAACACTCATCACTAATAGCAAAATTATGAATATTTTAATTTTCCAACTAAATGGGTGAAAAGGCTTCTTTACATTAGATCTTTCGGCATTTTATTAGACTTGATTGAAGTTTTTTTAACTTGTTAACTTCTTGCACATTTGACGCTGGGTGAGTAAGTTGAATATGTAATGAGTATATTGTTGGAAATTTTTAGTCTTTGAACGTTTCTTTCTCATCCTTTTTGTTTTAAACAAATATTTTTTAGTAAAAATTTCATTTATTTTGAATTTATTTAGTCAATTTATTGATATTAATTTTTGTAGCAAACATAAAGGAAACCAAATCAAACGAAAAGTTAATAATCTACGAGGTTTTTTATAGTGATGTTTAACCCAGGGAGTTTAAAGATCACTGTTTATGAATGTTTTGACAGATTGCGGAAAGAAACGATAGGTCGATTTTGTAATGAGTGAATTCATTTCATTTTTTAGTCTAAACATTTTTATTTGTCACATTGTTTCAAAAATATATTTCTGATAAAAAATTACATTTATTTTGTTTATGTTTCATCAGATTATTGGTTTTTAGCCTTTGTGTCAAACTTAAATGAAGTGAGACAAAAGAATTTTCTTAAATGTTCTAGTTGAAGGTATCGCAAACAATGAAAAACTGATGGTATTTAGTAAGAGAAAGACCACCCAACACACCTCAGTTGAGAGATGGAAAGATAGTTCATAAAAGATAGAGTTTAAGTTAGGAATTGATGTCGTTTTTTTAATTAAACTTTTTTCATATGTCATAGAAACTCGAATCAAAGCTATGAAGTAAGATAAAACTATAAGAAGAGCTAGATGTCTAAGCTTTCTTTCAAAATAATAATTCACGCTTTTTTAAAGTTTGAAAAAAGCTTAGGATATTGAAATCATTTTTGAACATTTATTCTATTTTTAAAAAGTAATTTTATCGAAAAAATTTATTATTTTTGCTGAAAAAAAAATCAACTTTTCAAAGTTTTATATTGAATATTCAAATAATTGCATTTAATTCTTTTTGTAGAGTTAAGCTTCATTTTCCTCATCATAATTTCGAGTTTCTCTATCCAAAGAATCATCATCTCCACGTTTTCCAAACATGCTTGCAAAATCCTTCACAGCACCAAGAACTTTATTTGCAACTTTATTTATAGACTTTCCTTCAACACGTGAGGTGTAGAGCACAACGTTGAGAAGCAAGAAAGCAATAATAAGCAGTCTCATTTTACACTGTTGAAATGATTTCAAATCATAAGTGAATAAAATGGTCATGAAAGTGAGAATACAAATAAAAGTAGTTTAAAACTTACCTTGTCTATTTAGTTTGCACCGAGGAAACCTTGAGAACTTGGAAAACTAAGTCAACGGTTTGAAATTTTGGCAATTTCTGAGGTAGAAAAAGCCTCTTTTATAACCTACAAGCTTTTGGATTATTTATTCTCACTTGTGTTGAGCTAATTAAATTCCACAGTTGTTTCCAAACTTGTCAATGTTGTACTAGACTTGTGCTGAAAGTCATAACTAATCTACATATTAGTGTCTGTTCAGTTTCAATCAATTTTGTTTTATGCTTTTCATGTTCTAGTTGTCGTCAATTTTTTAAAATGTTTGTGTTTGTTTGAATGTTTTCACTCTTAAGTTTCAATTAATTCAAAAGCTTCTCAATGGAAAATTTTCCAGATCTGACATCAGTCTGATGCCTTTTATTTCGTTTTGTATTCAAGATTTTCAACAAAGCTTGATATTTTATGTTTTTGGTATTAAAATTCAGAAACATTGTTTTATGTATAAATTAAAAACTATAATATCCACAAAAGTGATGAAAAAATAATTTTTCTAAAAAAACACACTATTCTATAATCTTCTCAACACTAATCCAAAAATATGAAGCAAAGCCACAATGGAGTGAGTATTGATGGCAGTTCTATCTGTTTCGGCTATATGACTTCCTAAGGGATTTATTTTTATAGAGAAAAAGATTTTCAATGTGAGTTACACGACTTACAATTTTTTTTAAACGTATACTGTAGGTTGGGAGAAAACATCTTCATTTTTGTTTTTTTTTAATTCAGCTTAACCCTCTAATAAATTCAAAATAAAATTTCCATTGATGCAAATTCACAAAAATCTAAACTCAGAAAAAACTACAAAAATTCATTCTTACTTTGTCTAAAGTTTTACAAACTTCCAAGTTACTGTTCAAATGGCAGTTTTTTTTAGCAAAAATTTTGAAGTAAAACTATCAAAGTCCAGAGTGATTTTTCATAATAAAAACGTCATAGAAATACTAAGACTATCCCAACACATCTCAGTTGGATGATGGAAACGATGTTCCTAAAGGAAAAAGTTCAAGCTAGGAGATGAGATATCTATTTTCTGGTTTTACGGTGTTAAAACAGTGTAAAGATTTGATATGAAGCGTCTACAGGGTTTTTTTGTTTACTCATTTTTGGAAGTTAATTATCATTATTTTGTCTGTTTCTATTTTGAAATCTATAATTTTTTTTGTGTTTAATAACAATGAATAAGGGTTATTAATAAATATATATGAAACATTTCAAAATGTTCCAAGTTTTTAGTTCATCATAAAAGGTCGAAATCATTTTTATGACATTTATTGCACTTCAACTTAGTGTTTTTGAAGAAAAAATCTCAATTTTTTTTCACCAAAATTTTAATAGATCATAATACTTTAATTCAAAAATCTCATTCAGACTCTGTCAAATTAGTGAAGTTTCAATCATCATAACAACTTCGAGCTTTCCACTAAGTTGTTGGTTCCACGTTTTCCAAACGCCTATAATTTTCAGGTCGGTTATGTATTTTAAAATGTTTTTTTTTCAATTTGTGAAGTGTAAAGCACAACGTTGAGAATCAAGAAAGCAATAAAATAGCTTTATTTTACACTGTTGGAATAATTTCATTGTATAAATAAAGATCATGAAGATGAAAATTAAGTAGTTTATATATATTTCTCGTCTATGTGGTTTGAAATTATTGAATCGTAACTGAAAGCTAAATCGGAGCTTTGAAATTTTGGCGAATTCGAAAGTAGGAAAGGCTTTCCTTTCATATCTCTAACTTTTTGGCCATTCATACCCCTAGTGATATTATTAAATCTAACAGTTGTTATCAAATTTTTCAATCTTGTACTTATCTTTTGTTGAGCTTTATAGATAATCTATATATTATTGTGTGTGAAATGTTAAACAATTTCAACATGGTTTTTTCTAGTCTAAACTTTAGAATGGAAGATCACAAACAGAAACACAAAAAGGCGATGATTATGAAATATAATTAACTAAAACTCTCCAGTAAAGCTTTATCTAGTAAATAGATCTTTTATAAAGACTTTTTTGCAAATATGGCTCAAAACGGGCCGTTCTAAATAAAATATTTCCCTTTCGAATCATCTATCTGAAAACTAGTTTTCTAACATTCAAAGATCTAAGCTACCTAATGTGTTGAAAATTTTTCCTTAATTAAAAATCTGGAGCAATACTTTATTGAAATCACAACTATGCAAAGTTTTCAAAAATTTGTGAAACCTATATGTCATTTCAAAATCTTTTTTGTGTTCACACAAATGAGTTCTTGAGCCCTGAGGCTTGTCAATGTTTTTTGCCAATTCAATGTTTTTAATTTTAAAAGTTGTTTTTAAATTATTTCAAAATTTTTCTTCATTATTATTTAATATACTTTTTGCAATAAGAAGTTTTGATTGAACTTTAAAGTATTGATGGTTGAAAAGTAAACAGTGATTGGTATTTGTAGCTTCGGCTGTCATAAATTTGCATAAAATATAATGGTACATAAATTTTTGGTAATATAGAGAAAGAAGTAAAAAGTCTTTTAAACAAATTTTCGAAAAATAACAGAACGAAATTGAAAAATTTTTTATTGTAATATTTTTTTAGAATTTTGTAATGAAAATCATTTCAACGGCCAAAAGTTCACATGCTTTCTTGCTTCAGACCATCATGGGACTGTAGAAGTCTCATTATGCATTATCCATCTTAATTTCTAAAAAAATATTGGTTAAGATATTTATGGAATGAAATTAGCTTATTACTAACACCAAAAAACTCAAAACAAAAATTAGACTCGATTTAATGGGAAAGAACAGAACAGTTTTTTTTGAAACGAACATAGTTTATCAAAAAAAAATTAATCTTTGATCAAACTGCATGTTTTTGAAACTATTTAATTTTGCTGAAAATCAAAGTAAATATATTTTAAATAATTTTTTTTTAAAATGGAAAAAATTAAAGCTTAATCAATTTCAAACTAGGAGATTTGAAAGAGTACATTAAAAAAAACAAAATGAGAAAGATCTGAAAAGAATCATTAGTGAAAGCAAAAAATTTTTTGAACTTTTCAAGATCTGTTTTTTTAAAGTACTTTAGAATTTTAAGCTGCAAAATTAATTCGTAACATCTACAAATATTTGTTTCTTTTAGAGACATCGTATGTATCTTTTTTTTGTGAATATTTGTTTAAACTCAAATACTATATTATTTAATATCAAAATGCTTATAAGAGAAAGTTTCATTCAAAAACTCGGTTATCAATACCTCATAATTATCATATTGTGCTTTTGAGATGAAATTGTTCTATTTGATTCCGTTTGATTTTACAGATTCTCTGTCGGCTATGAAACTTTTTTCTTGCTTTCTACAATATATAAATAAAAAAAAAACTCATATTTAAAAATGAAAAGATTTTTAGTTGAGGACGTTCAATTCAAGACAGTTTTTAGGGGCTTATTAATTTAGCATAGAGAAACAAGAAGTGAGCCATCAAGTTGGAAGCAGTTCTAGTTGTGCAATTATTAAGTTCATGGAGGGCTACTCCCTAATTCAACATGAAGATCAATATTATTCAAACATTTTTGTTCCATTCATTTACTTTATCAATTGGTTATTTTGTGATGTTTTGGTTATAGTTTTATAATATCGTTATTTATTATGTATGTTTTCTGGCTGTATGGATAGGTTGTTAGCGTAAGACTAATTATGTAAAGGCATCAGATTTGATACAATTAAAACCTGTCCCACAGTGTTTTTTTATAACTTTAATTTGCAGCAAGCGCTACAAACGACACAAAAATAAACGTTATATAAACTCAAATTTAGTACTTCTATAAGTAGAAATTTTCAAATAAAAGAAATGAAAGTGTCAGAAAAATTTGAAGTTAAAACCAGATAGGATGATGAAATAAACTTAGAGTCGATGTCTCAAGTAGCGGAGTAATGTTTTAAATTATTCAAAAATCTTTTGAAGCTCGTGGTGATGTTCAACTTGACGTTATCTGTTCAGTAATAGTTTCTTTTTTTTTTGTTGTTGATTGATTTGAATAAACTGAAAGATAACAGACAAAATTAATCAATTCAGTGACAACACTTGATGCAATGGGAATCATAAAAACACGTTAAAATTTAAAGTTTATCATTTACACAAAGGTTTTTGATGTATTTTCTATATCAGTATCAGGTAACTAACTTGGTAAAGTCGTTGGGTAGAAGGTAAAAGAAAGATAATATATAAAAAAAGAAATAAAAATTTTTAATTTTTATTGTTTCAGTTTAAATATTACTACACCTTTAACAAGTATCATTCATACAAAATGATAAAATACTGTTTTTTACTATAATTGTTTTCAAATAGCAAATTAATACATGAGTTCTACTCAATGAAGTTGAATAAAGATCTAATCTTGTCACAATATATTAGCTTGAAAACATAAACAATGGTTGTATAAGAAGAATGAGTTTCTAGAAAATTATGGGTCAATGTGAGTGATTTTCATGTTTCAGTTTTTATTTTTAGAATAAAGGTTTTTGATGAATTTTTTTGAATAATAAACGATTTTTATCCAAAAAAAATTTTTTAGATTCTAATTTCTCTATAAAATATAAAAGTTTGTGCAGTTTTTGAAAAATATTTTTTAATTTAACTCTATATAAAGTAATTCTTTATAATTATTTTAATAGAATTTCAAAAAAGCTGAAAATTGTGTCTAAATGATCTTTATTCTCATGGCGTTTGAAAGTCTCCGTATTAATACGTTATTAAGTTTTTTAACCAAAAATTGAATTGTTCAAAGGAAACGAAAACTAAACTTTAAATACGTTTTGAATTGATAATTTCAAAACACACATGAATTTCAAGATTTATAAATCTGAGTGGTTCATATATTTTTCTGATAGACAAATTTCATGACAAACTGATTTAGTTTAAAACACTTTCAGTGACTTGAATAAAGATCTTTGAAGAACAGATGGAAACTGCAGACTATTACGACAGGTACAAAAGGAGGTTTGAAAGTCACCGTGAAAAAACAGTGTTAAACTGATGTTTTAGAAAAACCTCAATAAGCATATAAAATAGTTGGCAGTTTCTAGTGGAAGCCGCTGTTCACCTTACAAGTTTAACTTGGAATTCAAACCTGGAACAACTAATGATGAGTTTATTTGCAGTTGCAAAAATTTGCGTTTGTGGGATTTTCAAAAACACACAAGGTTGAAATGAGGATAAAGAGATAAATTTTAAATTTAATGTTGAAAAATATTGAAAGCTCAAAGCTATCAAAAGCTACTTCAGAAAAGATAAATTTATAGAAGGAAATAATGCTATCTTCAAAAATGATACTTACTTGCTAGAGTTTTCACCAAATATTTTTGTAAACTGATAAATGTGAAGTGGCAGGAATATATCTTGCATGGATTTCATGGAGGCTTTGGGATCGGAGAGAAAAGTGTTATTAGTGTTTTTTGGTTAAAAATATCTGTTTTCGAACATTTCAAATGAAGAACCAAATTAACGTGTGAAATAAGTTAATTTTTTGGCTCGAAAAAATGTTATGAAAGATTAAAAACAAAATCAACATAAAATTCTGGAATCGATCAGTTAAAAAAAAGTTCGAAGTTGGAGAATGAGAAGTTTCGGTAAAAATTGTTAAACCGAGAAATTAGTCAATAAAGGCGATGGCGGTATAAGAACTACTGCAAAAACGAGGTTTAAGGGTTAGAGAAGAATTGTTTGAGATAAGACTGAAGAAAATTAATTTTTGCTTTGCTAATAACAAATTAAATTGAGTTAGATCAAAAACTATATTTTTCAAATTTTCATGAAGATATAAGCCGAAAAGTAAAATATATTAAAAGAAAGTGAAAATACGCGCCAAAAATGCCTGAGCCGCAAAGATTAAACAGTGGGAGAATTTGCATAAAATCTCACTAATGCATATAAATTGTCCTGTATTTAAAAAAAATGGGTTTAAAAAAGTTAAATGTTTGGAAGATAGAGTTTTTTGAGCTTTAGCACGCAAAAAAAAATATAGAGAAGTTATGTGGAAAGCATCATCAACCTTGAGATTACTAAAATATATTTGAGTTAGTTTTTTAGAGACATCTTATGTATGTTTTGTATAGCGATGAATAATTGAAAACATCATGCTAACGCTTTATGATAAAGCTATACTTATCGAAAATTATAGCTTTTCTTTTAAATAAATGTATGAATCCTCAATTGATGCTTTTGAAGTTTAATATTCAAGTTAGAAAATCATAAGCAATTTCAGTTTTTTTTATTGACTTAAAGCTATTTTTTTTCTATAATCTTCAATTCAATAAAATATCTGTTCTGCTAATTAAAAACTGATTATTTTCGTTAGTGTTCAAAAGCTAATTGCAAGCATAAGAAGATCGAATGGTTGAATGATGTCTCTCAGCCGTTTAAGCGGAGAGGTTATCAAATTTCGAAAAAAAAATTAATTAATCATTTAAGATTAAAATTAACATTTAAGAAATTCAATGCAACTAGCGGTGTAAGTTAGTTTAATTATGTAATGAGAATGAATATATAGTTAAATTCAGTACGGAAGTACTGGCTTCCAAATTTAGGCTGAGTAAAAGATAAGAATATTATTGAAAATCCATGAAATTAAATTTCAAAAAATACTTGGAAAAAAAATATTTAAGAAATAAAATAATTTTAATTTTTGCAAATAGTGCAAACTTACCCACCTCCAGTTGATCGGAGATAAAACAGGATTTAAAAGCTGAAATCTAGTTCTGAAATTACACATATACAAACAGCAACTTGGAATTAAATTTTTATCATTTGAGTATAAATTTTTTAGTTTCAAATTATTTCAACAATTAGAAAAAACTGATTTTTTTTCTTATTTTTAAAAGATGAATGAAAACCGTAAAAATACTTTTTTTCATAGAAATTAATTTTTTAATCCATGAAAGAGCTATATTATTTTTCAAAATTCAATATATTATTAGTGCTTACCAAAAACTCAGAAATGCTTCTCACTTTGATTATTCTAATGAAAAATGTCAAGTACAATTACAAAAAGTTTTTGCCACGTAACTGAAAAATCTGAAGACTCAAAAAACCTCTATAAAAATAAACAGATTTTTGTGAAAAAAGTTGAAACATTACCTTTTCATGACATAAATTAATTTAACTTAAAGAATTGAATTTGAAAGCTAAGTTTGAAAAGTAAAAAAAAATTTTTACAATTCAAACATTTACTTTAAAAAAACGAAATGAATGAAAACAAACAAATAATCACAAAAACTTTTAATTTTGGTGAAATCTGACTTATAATAAATTTCGAAAATAATAAATCCTTAAAAAAATACTAAGCAAACCAACAAAAACTATTTTTATTCACATTTAAACAACTTCTACGATGTTAGAGATTAGTTTGTATACTGAAAGATGAAATTGAAATACCCTTAAATCTGTAGTAATGAAGAGATGCGAATGTCATATAAAAGAATAAAGAACTTTTTAGCATGTTTGTCACGTTCTTATTTACTTTCTGTTAAAGAACTCCACACATCGATGCATAATGGGCATTTTCCCTATTAGATTATATAACTGAAAGTTAAACAATTTGTTTATATAGGTTTTTTTGTGTCAAAAAATCATTTAAAATATGCAAAGTATTAAAATTATCATTTTTTTATAAACTTGATATTAAAACTTACTAATGAAGACATCGAAATTTGTTTTTTAGAAAAAACACACAAATAACATTCATATTATCTTTTCAGTTCAATCTTTTCTTTATCCTTAGTGTTGGAGAATGAACTTTAAAAACCCTGGCTGTTACACTGACGGCTAGCAAGTCTACATGCAGTGCAGAATTTCTTCTAAAATAACTTGATTGAAACATCTATGAATGTAACGTCAAAGGGATTTGCACTTTTGTAAAAGCTGGTTAGGGGTCTGGATTTTGGGACGGATTCTATTTCGCATTGTTGAACCAAATTGTTTCATTCCTAAACTGTCCACCGACTTGAATCTGATATCTGAAGCTTTCACCACTACACTAACTGAACTGACGAATGTTACTGTTGTCAGTCAGCCATGTTTGAATTCAAGCATAAAAACAAAAATTAATTTAAAAAAACGAAAAAACAAAGAAAAAAACTAAATAAAATTAATAAATAAATTATCTGTTCACTAAAAGTGTTTAACACCATAAAAGGCCAAGGATCCCGAATCAAGCATATGGGTTTTTTCCAAAAGCTTGGCATCAGCGAATGTGAAGCCTAGTGAAGCTTTTCCAGCTTGTCCTTTATGCGTTTGTTTTTAGCAGCAATTAATCGTTTTGCTTTTAGAAGTGCACCATTGTGTATCAATTTTCAACGTGAGCCTGTCAGAAGCAGCTCTTTCACTTGAGATGATAATTTAAAAAGGTACAATTAAATTTCTTTAGTTTAATTTGAAATAGAATATTGAAACGTCTCAAATTTGCCATAATAAAAAAGCTTTAATAGTAAACTTTAGTATTGCGGTGATTTAGATATTTTTTCCATTTATTTTTGAAAAAAACACTTCGACTTTGGTTTTAGAACTAAATTTCATTTGTAAGTGATTTTCTAAAAAAATTGAAGATCATAAAACCAGATTAAAATTTCAAATTTTTTATTCTAAAACTGGGGTTTCATTTTTATATTTAATTAAAAGTCAGATTAACCAGTTTTAGAATATTTCGATAATAAAAAACATTAGTCTCATGAAATCTCTTTAGTGAATGCATTTAAAATGAATTGAATAGAATTAAAAGACTTTTTTTATCTGTAATAATATGGTTTTTAGCGCTAATATTTTGCAAGATTATTTCCTTCTTCAGCAACATTCATTTAAAAAGGAAGCTTTTTGAAGCCTTGTTGTTTGAGCAAATATTCCTATAATTGAATGTAAAATTACAATTGAAATATACCAAGCGAATGTTAAAGCCGCTATTGAATAAGTGTGAATTATAAAGATTTTAACCACGTATAATTAAGCAAAAAAGTGATCTATCATATGAGTATATTCAAGAACTCTAATAAATTTTATTGTGGCTAGTGAAAACCCATTGGGGTCTATTATAGCTATTCCATAATTATAAATATAACCCCAGTTTTATATCTCCATGTTTCTCTATTCATTTTCATCGTGAAGTATAGCATGTTCTTAGATATTTTGTTCGCTGAAAATGACATTGTCTTTTTAACCCAGCCTAATGAGAGTATGGTGGTGAACAGATTGAACGGTGTCTTTCAAAAAATGAGTTTTCGAAACGATATTAAAAAATAGTTGCTAAAGTAGAAGAAATTTCAGTTTTATGATCAAGCGCTCTGAAACATAAAACTGAAAGTTGAAGAGGTTGAGTAATTCACATTAGAAGAATTTCAAAAAAAAATTTTTAAACATTTTTTCAAGGTTTTCAAAGATGAGTACTTTTTCAATATTTCGTATTTACGACTCGGGGAAAAAATATTGTAACATAAAATATTAAAGTCAAATCATGTATAAAAGCCCCCCACAAACATTGTCCTCAAACTTATATTGAATCGATTATAAAATCTCGTTGCAATCCTTTGTTTAAATATTAAACATAGAAGTTCAGTATTTGAAGATTATAAGTTCTCAAATTAGTTTGAATTTTTTATGAAATATTGAATACTCGTCACGCAGCATTGTTTTTGAAATGTCATTTGAGTTAATCAAGCGATTGGAAGGAAATTTGAGATGTAAAGTAAGTTTTTGAAACAAATTATATATCTTTTTATGGAACGTATGACAGTTTGAACTATTTCAAAAATTGAATTTATCAATTTAATTAAAAAACAAATTTGAATAAAAATCGAATTTTTTGGTTGGAATCACATTAAACCCGTTCGTACGGGTAGTCCAGGAAAAAGAGCAATTATTTATAAAAGCTAACAGTGCATATACAACAAAGCTCAGTGCTTGCTTCAAGTAAAATATATATACATATAAATTATTAGAAATCACGAGTTATCTGTAAAAAACTCAGTTTATATATGTTTTTGGATTTTAAAAAGTTATTTTGACAAAATTGCTGGCACAAATAGAAAGTTGAGGACATAATAAATTTGGGATCTTTTTTCGAAGTTAGCATTGTCAATTATTTGAAATTTCGAAAAATTGAGATTAAGTTTATTCAAAATGTTATATGTGTATAATGAATATGATAAAACAATTCAAAAAAATACTCATTAGATTATACATTAGGTATACTTTTTGTTAATAGTCAAGATGCTTTTTGAAAAAAAATAAAAAACTTTTCACTTGCAACAACAAAAATTTAACTCAAATTGCGTTTTTTTTTGTATTTCATTTAAAAAATTTGATTTGAATTTTCTCGAATTTTGACCAAACTTACTTATTCGTTACATCTTTTTTTGTATGTTAAGCAATATTTAAATACACACGAAGATACCGCTTTTCAATTTCACAAAAAAATTTTAATTTCAAAGCACTAAATTTATTCAATAAATCATTTTTGCACTATATTCTATTAAGTACCCACTTGGAGCCATTGAAAAATAACTCAAATTATTTTTAATGAAAATCAAAAAAAATTACAAGACCATAAACACTCGAGTTATGATTCCAAAAAAAAGTATGTAGAAAACTCGTATTTAGAAAAATTAATCTGAAAAAACCACTTAAAACAATCTTAGAAATATTAAAGATATATTGTTGCAAATTCAATTATAAAAATTCGAATTCAACTAGCTTATTTTAAACTTTCAAAATTATTTTTCATGAAAGCCTTTATTGATTAATGTCTAAAACGTGAATTAAAAAAAACAATATATTTTTCTGCTATATTCAAAAATCTGTCTTTAAAAAATTAAGTTTTTACAGTGATTTAAATTGAAATGTTGGTTGTTTATGGAAAGAAATTTTGTAAAAAACTTTAAGTTGCTATTTAAAATCAAATTCAAAATATTTTATTCACTTCATGTATCTGGTTATGACCCTTTATTTTTTGGTTTTAATTCACAAAAATTTCTGAAGCTATCTTAATTAAAAGCACAAATTTAGTTATTTCAAAACAAAAACTACAAAATTTTGATACGATATATCAATTGGCTGATAAAATGACTTTAAGACCGCCATAACAGCTTCACCAGCCTCTTCTGAAGGGTTAGTTCAACATAAAATTTAGATAGTCTGAAGATTTAACTTGTTTGTTCTGTGTATACTTTTTATCAATCAAATGAAAATTGATTTGATACCTGTTCAGATGAGCTGTTTTTATGACTTTATTTGGACATTAGTCTTTAAAAAATACTCAATTTTTCGAAAATAATTTTCTAATTTAAATTTCAAAAATTAGGTATAGAACATCTGGTAAAATAAATTTTATGCCTATAGTAAATTTTTGAGTTAAAGTGAAGATGTATAGGCATTTCGTGCAAGAGACAATATAGAAGCCTTTATTACTTTGTATAGGCAAGTTGACAAAACAACACTCCTGCTTCTTTCTATGAAATCCCATTAATATTTATTATGATAATTACCTTTTCCTAATAGTCATTTAAATGTTTATTATATTTTCGAAATACTAGTTTTGTATGTCAGAATTTTTAATGAATATTTGCATTAATGCTTTTCATGCAAAGCAATTTGTTTTTTAAATTAACCATAATACATTTTAAAAAGCATAAATCAAAGCAAGAATTGTGGTACAGAAATTTAATTCCAACGTTGACTCGAAATTATATTCATGAACTGAAATTTCAAAATTTTTTTTAAACATCGAAAAAGATGGGTTGAGAAATAAATTTTTTAATTGAAAAAGACAATATGATATTATTTCGAGCAAAGTTCATAGTTTTGTTATTATGATTATTATTGGCGTTCAGTGAAGCACAGTGTTGATGTTACAAAAGAATTGCTAACGCTTGGGTGCTTGTGTAGAATAATTGAAGGGTTTTTGGAAAGTTTTCGTGTGAAATTCCGTTAAATTTTCTAATACAACTTCAATACAATGCACAAGCGTTTGTCATAATTCATGAAACTTAGTTAAATAATTCTTAGTAAAGTGAAATGATGAATTTTTGAATTTGAGATTTATAATTTTGTTTTTGACATCAAGTCCGCTTTAGTCCCGTGTTTTATCAAGCATCTAACGAATTTCGGGGCATTTAAGTTACTTATTTTTAAAAATATTCATGGCATTTGTCAGTTTAGCTTTAATGTTGCATTTTAAATTTATTGATTTTCAAATTTAAATCATTTCATCGGAGTTTTTTATTTCAATTGTAAGAGAAATTTTTCTAGCAGTTTTTACTACTTTCAGTAGAAATGGTTTTAAATTAATCATATTTCCATTTTTTTATTGATTTTCTGTCTTCGGGATCAATCATTTGGTTACTAACAGTAACCTAAGATGAATGAAATATTTGATTCTTGATTAGATAAGTCTCTTAGCAAATGAGCTGTGCTAATCAAAAGTATCTTCTGTACACCTTGAAAAAAATTTTTTGATTTGATTTTTGTGATTAAGCCTAATGCACCTACTACTACAGAAATAGTTTCGACTCGCCGATTTCGATTTCAAGGTCTTTGTATTTTGCCATTTCATCAAAAGTCTTTGCTGCCATAATTTTTCCATAAAAAAATCTGTTTGTTTGATTTTCAGGCACAATTTTGTTTGCTTTTGACTAAAATTTTCAGGCGGTCAGCTTTTGATTCATGTGAGTACAAAAGTCTTAAAGATCGTGAAGCCAGGCTTTTGTAATCGGTTTTGGCTTACAGCAATTTTCAGTAGTAGCTACTAAAAACTTTTTGAAAATTTTTCAATGTTTTACCATCGTGTCTAGTTTTATACTCGCCAATATGGAACAACCAGGAACAAGGTAGTCAATTGTTTTTTACCTTATCACTACAAAACCTCTACTTGGCTTTTGTACGACTATGAGTGATGTTTGGCTGATAGTTCTTGGAAAAAAATTTCAATTCTGAGAAACAGTTATAATTTATTTTTTTCTTTGATAAGAACTCTGAGCTGATGAGCTACTGAAAATTTGTTTTTTTATTCTAAATCAGTATCTTTGACTTCATACCGCTTGTATGAAGTTTTTTTGCTACCGTTTTTGAAATTTTATTGAACCCTAGCTTAACAACTTTTTAAGCTTTTCGGGCAATTTCAATCGGCTTGGGCTGACAGTCAAACTTAATATTCAATTTCTTTGTAAACGTTATTGACTAGAAACGGAGTGGTTTGTTAACTTCAACATGCAACATTTAGTTTTTGCTGCAAAATGATATAGTCTATTGAGTTGATGTTTTGCTGTTCATAAACTTTATTCACAATTATTGTAAAATTATTATTTTTTACAGAAAACTCCATTTATTCAAGTTAATTTCTTTTTATAAATGCATTTTCTAAACTCCTACTTTTTCAGTTTCCTACAAATAATTCATATCATTTTAAATTTTAAAGAAATGTGATTTATTGTGTCGTTTAAATCTCAAAGTAAAGAGAATGAAGTCGTAGCTTTAATATTGATTTTAATAATTTATTTCGTTAAATTCAAAACTAGGAAAAATTTTTTGATATAGGTTTTTTTTTTATTTTTTCATCGTTGCTCTATTCTAAACATTATTTTAAATTTCAGAAAGAAATTTAAGTTTTGAGCCAATTAAAAGATTTTTTAGTTTTT
The DNA here is from genome assembly GCA_964035795.1 of Pterobdella sp. o SKG-2022. Lineage (NCBI taxonomy): Eukaryota > Metazoa > Annelida > Clitellata > Hirudinida > Piscicolidae > Pterobdella > Pterobdella occidentalis. The sequence goes on from OZ038322.1 coordinate 18,776,113, forward strand.
TGTGATAAATTTTATTATTTTTGTAAAAACGTCTATTTCTTATTTGCATTTAATGTTGAATTTTTATTTTTTTATGAACATAATTTTTTTTCAAGTTGAACAATATATAGTCATTTTTACTTTTAATTTTACTTCATTTTGATTTCTAAACTATTTTTTACATTTCTCTTCGGAAGAAGTGCATAAAGTATCAATAATTTTGGTCAAATAAATGCAATTAGAGGAGGCACTACGAGTTATGCGAAAGCAATTTTTGTTGAATCGTTTAACCATCATGAAAATTTTTGAAAAAATTAAATTTGAAAATTGTTTTATTATTTTAATTTCAGTATATTCAAAAATTTTTCACACTTCAAGTAATGATCGTGATTTTTCACAAGCTTAATATGAGCTTTCAAAAAATCAGTTTAATGTTTTTTCAATGATGATATCTGAAAAGAGAATTTTGTAATTAATTAAGAGAGTTTCAAAAATTATTTTCAAAACTAAAAAAATTAATCAAAAATATAGCTCAAAAAGTGATATTTTTCAAAAGAATGACGTTTTTGAACAAAAACTATAAAAAATTTGAAAGATGTGAATTACTTTTTTTGAGTTGTAAAAAGTTTATATTCAGTTTGATCAACAAATGAAGTGCTTTTCAAAAAAAGCTTTTTCCATTGTTTAAAAATTTTAAAAACGTTTTTTAGCTTTTTTGATTTAGTTTATTCATAAAACGTTGTCAATGCCATGCAATTATCAAATAATCAATATAAAAAAACAAATTTAATATTTCTTAAACCTAGTTTGAATTAGGCAAATTTATCACGAAAATTTTTTAAATGAAGAAACTAAATGGTAGAATGATTAAACGATAAGATTGATGTGTACGATTTTCATTTGCTGAGTGTGTGATCTTTTAAAATTTTGAGCATTTTTTTGTGAAATCTCACTATTCAAAAATCTAAAATTTATTGGAGTATTAGTTGAGTATAAAAATAGGGATTGATTGATCACGAAGCCTAGGTCTCAAGTGATGCGAAGTCCCGCAAAAACTGTTAAATCCTTCTAAAATACGAGACCTGTTGTTGAGCTCTGATGAATGATTTGAGAGATGAAGAATGAAACTCCATTTTTTGAATTTTAGAATTGAAATTTTAAAAGGCTTGTAATTTCAATTTACAAATTTGAGATATTTGGAGGTTTTCAGTGTGCGTACAATTTCGTTATTGATTATCTTAATAAAAATTAGCCATCCTACAATTTTTACAGCCCTTTCAATTATTGTGAGTACGTTTCCTTTTTTTTTTTAAATTTGTATAATAGTTGATAATCAGATTTTTTTTCAACATTCATTGTTTTTTTGGGTTGCTTTTGTGTGCAAACTGACCAAAAAATAAGAAAGTTTTTGTTTGACCTTTTAAAAATTGAATTAATCAAAAAGCATTTTTTGGCAAAAATGTCTCGAAGTCATTTTTTACAATACGTTTTTTTCTTTTAAAAAAAAGTTCAAACATCTTTAAAAGCATAATTAAAAACTAAATTAAAAGTTTGTTTCCTATTTTCAAATTATTATAAAAGAAGTTTTCGAAAAATAAAAATTTTTTTACAAAATTCAATGTAGTTTCAAAGTGGACTGTTCAAATTTCCACTGTATAAACAGAGAAATAATGAATTTTATTGTCAAAAATACATGAATCCAAAAAACCTTGATTAATGACTTCAAAAATTGATTTTTGAGAAATTCCTATTTTTTATGCAGAATATGTTTAAAAAGTCACAATGATAATCCAACAAATAGGATAATAAAAAATTTGAAAATTTTTAATGGAAACCTTCAAAAATAAAAAGCAGATGATTGAAAAAAAGAGAGCAGAATTTGATGATAAACAGAACGCTCTGAGAATAAAGAAGATTGATGAGTTGACAAACTTGGTAAATTTTAGTAATGATGAAGAAAAACCAACAACCACATTAGATGCTGAAAAAAATTCAGATTGTCTTGCTGAAAAAGTACCATTTGCGGTGAATGTTCTCATTAATCCTTTTGAAGATATAAAAAGTAATGAAGATAATGAAAATAAGAAAAAAAATCCAAAGTTGTTAAAATCTCGAAAAGCAAGTTATGTGAGTATTGAATCAAAACAAATCAAAGAAGATGAAATACAAAATTTTAATTCTAAGACTACTATTTCTTCAGAATCTGTCGACTTTCCAAAACCCTTTTTTTATGTAGAGAAAAATAAATCTCGAGACAGTCTTGATAACTTCAAGATTGACAAGAGAATTAATATAAAACCTAAAAGTGAAAAAAATCTACTTTCAGTAGATTATGCAAATCAGTTGAGTGATTTGAAAAAAGACAATACTTCTGGGAGAAATTGTAATCGTTTATCTGCTGTTGCTAAGGAGTTTTTTCGAAGAAGAAGGTCTCATCAAAATTGTCTTATTAGCACTGCTAATGAAAACGGGGAGCTTGAAAAAGAAAATAAAATAACAACAAAATCAATCGACAAAACAGTAAAGAAGAATGAATCAAAAGATAAACGCAAAAAGAAGAAAAGCGGAGGTATAGAAGCGATGTTACGGCAAAGTTGCGTAGATGTAAGAAACCTAATAGTGGGAGATAGCCATCTTTTTGGTTCTCCAAGCAATGTTCTTCCTACCCCTATGGCTCTTTTTCACAAGGGTCGAAGGCAATCCACAACTGCTCTTTTTCAGCCTGGCCCTCGTATTTCACCGCTACCTTTTGAGCACTATAACGGGGCTCCTGGATCTAGGTTTTAGATTTCTTTTATAAAAATATTTTTAATATAATATTTTATTGTTGATTGATATTAATTATACTGATCATATGGTTATATAGATTTTTATAAGAATTTTATTTCAAATTTCCCAAGAATGAACCCGGTTTTAGGGCAATTTGCTAAGCCTGGTCCTCCAATACAAACAAACACATGCTTGGCCACACCAGCAAGCATGCCAGGCTTCATCGCACCTGCAATTGTATGTGATGGAGTTCTCACCATGCCACCAACCCCAAGCGACTCTGTTCACAATCAAAACACAAACAACCTTTTTCAACAAAATATCACTCATCTTCCTCATCCTTCTTTCGGATTCCTCCTTGAGCCCAGTAATATGCATTCTCCTCGAAACTCCATTCTAGGTTCTCAGCAACTCACTGGAGTAAGTCATTCTTCAAGTTTTTACAGCCCAAATTTCACTATGAGTGATTTTCGGTATTTGAAAAAAAATGGTAAAATGAATTTGTCTTTTTTAATTCATGAAATTTAAAAAAATAGTTTCCTAAAATGAACAAACTTAATGAGTTACTTTGTTTCGACATGTTTAAACGTGTATAGAAAAATTGCTTCACTATTTTGATTAATTTTCTGAAAGATAATTCAAATTGAATAAATATCAAAATTTTTCGTCACTGCTCATTTTTCTTCATCAATCAAAACCTTGAAAAATTCCAATTGGATTCTATAATGATAAAAAAGTAATGATGCATTCAAATATAAACTATTACTATCAGCTCAATATCAAGGTTAAAACTGAAGTTACTTACAAGTTTTCACATCACTTAAATGTTAATCTAAATGTAACCTAATAATGACAACAAAATTTTGGAAGCTTTTACATCAAACTTAATAAACTCAATTTTTTCATTTAAAATAAATTTTGTGACTTTCTAAATATAATTTACGTAATTTCAAAAAAAAATATTAATAAAATTCGAAACATAAAAACATTATTCTAACATGCATTCAGAGGAGACGTTCAATGTTGATTACACCACGATCAAGCTTTCTTGTTTCAGTATCCAACCAACCATCCCTCGACTTCCGTGACTCAGATCTAAGCATTAACTACCCTGATTGTTATGGTAATTTTGTAAGAATTTTTCTGTTTTACCATATTTTAAATGGAAAATTGAGTTATATGTTTTTGAATTGAGTTATATTCAATTTGAATTTTTTTAAATATAGCTTTATTTTGCTTTAAAAAAAAATGTACTTCTATATTATATAATGTTTTTGATCTTGGAGAGAAAACGTTATAAAATATTTGCGGAAATAAATAATATGGTATAGTAAATTGTTATTTTCTCTTTAAAAGGATTTTTTTTTAGAATAGTTTTTGTTTTACACGTTCATCGTAGCTTTTTTAAATGAAAAACCAAAATGAACTATACAACCTCTATTTTTAACTCAATGCCTGACTTAATTTTGTTATTAAAACACCAATTAAAAACGTTAAGTCTTCACTTCAAACTTAATGTTGGTTTCAATTACCCAAAGAATTTGAAGCAAGCAGCATCATCATTTTTTGCCAATATTTTTTGTAATTCCACCAACTCTTGTCTGTTTTTTGACATTTAACAGAGTATTTCGAGAGGTTTTTGATTGTTGCAGCATTATGCGGACCGTGTTGATATGGTTTTTGCAGAGTCTATTTTCCAATCTTTTTGCATCGTTGATTTTTGATTTTCTCTGAATGATGTTTCAGAGATAGCTTTTTGTCATTTAATCTATTGGAAAATTTAATGAGATCTGGGTTCTATTTTGGTTAACACATACAACTGGCTGGCCATATATCATTATTTTTGATCAATTTATCTATTCGATTTGGTCTTTGAAATTCCATTGGTGCTTCTGAAATGTTCGGTGATCCGATAGCTCATAATTTGTGGCTTTTACCAACTAAAACGTTTTTTAGCTAATGATTCATTCATGTCTATCACTATAATTTATTTCCGTGTTTTTTAGCATTTTTAATGAAAAAATGAAAAAATAAGCCTTCTAAGCAACATTTATGCTTCAAAACGACCTTGAAATATGCATGCAGCATTTGAATGAGGCACCTTGTCCCAACAGATTTCAACAGCCAAAATTTCATCAGAGTTATCTAAAAAATAATTATTAAGATGAATCTTTTTATTTCATTTTGTTTTTTTCTTCAACCGACGGTGTGATGTTAGAGCGCGTCAAACTTAATTACAGGTTCTTTTACAGTAGACTCCAGTAAGATTTATCGAAAAACAGATTTTCTGGTATGATCGTCATTTGTCTTGGTAGTTGATCGTAATTGACAATACCGAAGAAAATTACTTGTGCTAGAACGGCTAATTTTAAATTTTACTAATTCCAAATTGGATGAAAATTTGGCAAAAATCAGTTTTAAATAATTGAGATTACTTATTTTCCAAGTAAAGTAAAATCCGACAATTCTTTTGATGATTGGGCATGAAATATTTTTTGCTTTCCTCAGTTACTAAGACATATGTTGCAGTATAAAACAATAGAGATATTGACTGGCTGTTTTTTATTAAACGTTTTTACAAATTTAAGATTTATACTATTTATATTCTTTTTCAATAAGACCTCATGGTTTTCAAACTTGGTTGTGAAGCTCATCATTTTGAGTCATGTTTTGTCATTAATGCTATTAGAAGTTTTTCTTCATTGTTCTTTTATAGGTATTGTTTTCAATGATTCTTTTCAGAAATAAAATTGTCAAGCAGATCAAATGGCATCTTCAAGAGCCTTGTTTTGGGATGTTTTATGACTAACGGAAATTATAATTGAAAATATGTGCTATATTAAATAAAAAAGATGAAATTTATTCCTATACTGCACTATAATTTATAAGTAAAAACATATATATTACAATTAGCGTGGAAAGTTTTCTAGACACGTCTTCTCTCGGAGATTCTTCTTTTGCTTTGTTTTATCTACTAGCTTTGAATTAATGTATTTCATTGAGTTATACTCAGATGAAACGGGGTTTTACAGGTATATTGTATGTTCATTTAATAATTTGAGTTTAATATGCTTTTTTCAATTATATTGAATAAAAGGGTTTTTTAAAAAATATTTCCCATAATTTGATGAAATTTTCTGAAATTCAATTGAAACAAGATCTAAAATTATTAATTACTAAACTTCATTGTGTACACCTTTTCTCTTTTATGTTCAAAAAGCTTTCAAATTTATAGAAATTATTTATATTCATATGAAAAAAATGCTTTCAATTTTGGTATGCTCGACTTCATTGCTAAGTTTTGATTAGTTTACTCCCGATAATGCTGAACTTATTAAAAATGAGAATATGTTTTTGAGTAAATGCATTTATCACACTTTAAGAACATTATTCGCTGAAGCTTCATACGATTTTTCACATAGAGTATTTTCATTAAATCAAATTGTATTATTCTTGGTTTTAAGGATTTATGGTGTATAAATTGCAGTTTAACTTTTTAAGCCCTTTAATTAGCAATTTCAACTTCAAGAAACCGCTTTTTATTTATTATTTATAATCCATGAAAGAATCATTCAATTTTATCAAATTTGATCAATTTTAAAGCTCATTTTTCAAATCCAGAAATTTCAAATTTTTTAGCTTCAAAACCCTTTTTTAAAATATTGATATAAATTAATTTTTGAAGCTTTAGCTTGGTGTAAAAATTTTCTAAAGAAAAAAACATTCAATTGATGAATTCAAAAATATTTGGATTTTTTAAACTGCGCCTTGAAATTAAATACCTCATTCTTGAAATTTTTATTAAATGTCTATAATGTATAAATTTATATAAAAAACATCATGGTTTTTGATATAAATATTATTATAGATATAATGATAATGAATACATGAAGTTTTTTTAAGGTATTCTGGAGCTTTTCAAGTTTAATTGAGAATTTTTATTGAATGATTAGTCATGAAAATTTTATAAGCTTTAAGCTTTTACGTTAAGCTGAAAGTTTCCAACATAAATCTGGAGAGTTTATAAAAGCGACATTCCTTTAAAAAATTAATGAGAAATTATACAAATACCATTTGAAAAAGCTGAGTATCTATTTAATACATCGAATTGGTTCAAAAACTATAGGAACTATAACTGTAAAATATTACATTCATTATGTGACTGTGCTAACTACATTAATCTTATTTATTTAATATAAAATACTTTGTTTGTAATAAAGATGGAAGAGATGAAAGATCTATGAGTACGCTCAAAACTGCTTATGTAAAAGTAATACTTTTCACTTAAATACCACGCTCACATTACTATAAGCCTTTTGAAACAATTTTAAAACAAAGCTCATAAAATACTTTTCTATCGAATCTGTAATCCTACTTAAAAAGTATGAAATACTCATTAGTCTAATGGCACAGACCCTCAGTATCAGTGAGTGAAACGTAAGTCCCATTTTTGCTTTTATTGTGATTCTATCGATACCTGATTGCAAGGGGATTGAAAGCGTGAGTTTTATTTTTATGTCAAACCCTTGGTGGCATTAAAACAATAAAATCTTCGCTCAAGTTTTGTGGTTCTTCTGTTCAAGCATTAAAAAGAATTCAGTGAATTTAGTGTTTAGTGGTGGTATTGAGATTTTTTAGTGTGTAGAACCAAGGGGGGTTGTCTATATTTAAAATTCCAATAAATTTGTATTACTGTGGAGGCAATTTAAATAGTTTTTGTCCTCAAAGCTTCCTATTTCGATCAAAAGTTTTATCATATATATATACATCTCATTAATATAAAAATTATTCATAACTTTACCAACATTTTTTTTGTTTTAGCCTATTTTTTATTAAAAAGTTTGAGAAAATATTGCTTTGCAATCAAGAAAGTGTAATACTGAGAATAAGTGGAGCTAGAATGAGGGTGCATAAAAAATGATGATTGACAAATAACTTACCTACTTAATGCTGTCAGTTTCGAGTATCTAATGGTTTATCGATAGAGTTTGTAAAATCTACTACTGGAATCCAAAGTTTACAATTTATGATGAATTTATATTCTAATTTCAAGCAGTTAAGTCTTTGTTCAATAAGCATTTTATTCATATTTTCCATTTTTCACGTTTTTTTTGCACAACAAAAAACAAAAAAATTTATTTAATTTAGAAAATATCTTCTCAATTTTCGGAGTTTAGAATTTTTTTTGTTTTCATGTATTGGCAAAAGCACATTTTAATATTTTTTAGACATTGGAAATATTAATCTACTCAGCGGATGCAGAACAACTTCTGAGAAAAATTTAAATCGATTTTTGCTCATCATTTCACTTAAAGAAATTTTTTTCTAAACAAAATTGTTATATATTTGTTACTTTTCACGAACTATAAATGAATTTTTGCAAAATCTTAAGCTTATACTTGACACATTTTGCATCATAAAATTTTAAATAAAAACGTTCTACACTTTAAATTTATTTTTAGAAATACATTTAAGCTTCAAACTATTAATTTTTGTCCATTTAGAATCAATATGAGTTATAAGTGGATAGGATTTTATTTCGACTTAAATGGCCTCAATCTTCTACCTGTGCCAAGCATTTCCATGTTTAAAACTTTTTTTTTAACTCATTCTTCAAGACACAACTACGTTTAAAGTTTCTTTTTATTTGTTTTAAATAAATTATTTTAATTTAAAATAATGTTTAGTTTTCCGAAAGTGAAAAGATTTAAAGGTATTTCGGAATTTTCAACTTTTTTGAAAGTTTTTTAAATTTGATTATGAGAACTTATGTGGAAATAAATTTCGTTTTTTTTTGTTGAATTCCGCGTAACTAAATTAAAATGAATTCCGAATGAAAATTATCTCAGCAGTATAATTATCTAAAATTAGCTTTTAAATATTTTGTAAACTTTCTCAAAATTAAACTTAAACACATGTAAAGCACATGGAAAAGTTTGTAAAATCGAAATAAATTGTTAAATATTTATTGAAACTGCAAAAGAATATGCCTTTATGAAAAATTATTAGGGAATTTTGTTGGAAAGTATGAAGCGAAGTTTTTAATCAAAAATCTCCAAATTATTTTTAAAACTTATTTTTCCTAACATTTATAGAAAATAAAGAAAAAAATTTTAGCTGTTGTTAAAAATTTTTAGTTTAAGTTTTTTGTTCGAAAGTTATAAACCAAATTTATTTTTTTAGTTTTTGTCTTGGGTTTTTTTTCACATACAATTATGCTATTGTTTGAAAAAAGACCATTGTAATTTTCATATTTCAATTTTGAAGACATGTCTTTTTAATTCAAAACATTTTTCGTTCAAATCAAAATATAAAAATGTTTTTTAACTCATTCACGCTCAACTTTGTTTTGTTGATATTATTCCTTGATTTATACGTGTGAGTGGTTTAATGAAAATTTTCCATAAAAAACACTTATCTAAAATTTTTGCTTTAAATTCCGAATTAATAAAAAACCTATGATTCTAAAGTATTTTACAATTTTCCAAGGTGAAGCTGAAGAGTTGAGTCTTATTTATTTGAGATTGGAAAGAATTCCTGTGAAGGATTTTGCAGCGGAAATCAGGGCTCATTTGGACGTTGAGCATTTTCTTAATCAGGTTTTCATACTTTTATTCAACATAATTCGCACCATAAGGTTGATTTTCTTGTCTTTCGAAGCACTACTTAGGAAGTTTTTCAGTGGAGTTTTTAACAGGGTGCAAGCCTGGTGTTTTAAGACGTCGTATTTATCGTTTCTGAAATAATTGAATTCCATCGAGAAATGCTCCAAAAAGTTTCTGTATCATTTCTTATGTTTTTTATTTCTTAAAAATACTTTCTTATTAAACCTGTTTCACAATTTTTTAAAACAAAACCAAAGAAATTGAAAGACGGAAATTGCTCAAAAGTGATAATTAAATTTAAAATGAGTTTTCCACTAAATCTGACACCAAACTAGAATTATAAGTAAAACTCGAAGATTCTGTAAACCGTTATGATAGATCAATTGATAAAAAATAAAAAACATATTTTTAAAGCATGAAGACAAAAAAAAACAAGTTCGAATCAGACTTTTGCCTACATGTTTAGCACGATATAAAAATTTGCACTAGCATTTAAATAATCAAGGGTTTTTGAAATTTTATTTATGAATAAATCAAAAAAAAAGCTTCCATGAAAAAAGTTTGAAAATCTTACGGGTCTCAAATTTAGTCCATTATTGTGGGAAAGTACTCATAAAACCCGAGATTGAAACCTGTTGAAAAAATTTTTTTGTTCTTTTGATTAGAATTGCAAGCTGAATCATAACAATATTGAAAATGTCAGTTTTTCTCAATTTAAAAACATATTCCGATGGAAATCATAATGAATGAATAAATAAAACTAAGTAGTTGTCAGATTGTTTCAAGAACATTAGATTGTAATGTGTGTTGTAATTGAAAAAAGAAATAAACGTATAACAACCTTCTGCTTGGATTTCAAATGTAATGAAAGTAAATTTTGAAAATAGCTCATCAAACTTTCATTTGTTCTGCCATGCACATAACAATCAAAAATACGTTAAAAATTTTTTTTAGTTTGTGTTTTTGAAGAATTTTTTATTTCCGTGAAATATTTCAAAATAATTGCGTTCATTGGCAATACAATTCAAATTTAAAATTATTTTTTTTGTTAATATTTTTCATAATGTTTCGATATTTCCTCAATAAACAACTTATATACTTTAATTCGAAGGCCCAGCTGATGTTGGACTTGGACGGATCTGATATGGATGGCATTTTGGACAGTATGCTAAAGCATCTGTTAGAGGAAGAAGTGAGTGTTTCAGCCTACATTGAAGCCAAAAAAGCTCTTTTCACTAGAGATGCTGGTGAGATGGTTCAGTTACTGAATTCAATGAACTTAGTTTGTGAATAAAATTAAGTTAATTAATGAATAAAATGAATATTATTTAATTAAAAATCAATTCAGTTGAAATTAATACGAAATAGTTAGAAGCATTTTTCTTAAAGAACGTTTTTTTCAAAAGTTTTTTAATAATTTAATACGCAAATCAAAAAAGGTATTATGAAAGAATCAAAACATAAACCAAAATTTAAAAATAAACAATGATTGAATAATGTTAAACAGAATTTTTTTCAATTAATAAAAATGAGACTAGAATTTTGAAAATAGACAACATTTAAAAAAGGGATGCGAGTAGAAAAGAGAAGAGGAAACAGAGTAAGCAATTGAAGGCAATTGAGTGGTAAAAAAAGAAACTAAAACAATAAGCAGAGAAAATTTAGAATGGAATAAAACTGAAGAATTAAAAAAAGTGAATCAATTGGTATTATTCGGAAACAGAAAAAAAAATAAATCAAACAAAGAAAATAATCTTACAACAAAAAGGGCGTGTGTCAGAAACGACTAAAAAGCCAAATGTATTGTTATGTTGTTTTAACACGTTCACAACACACATTTCATCATTTTTTTGTTCAAATTCAGTTTGAAAAGTTGAATTTAAAGTTTTCTAATTTATTATACTAAAAGAAACTATTTATTTTTTACTCTGTATATATGGGGGTTTAGAACGATTTCTTTATTATGAATATAACCATAAAGTTTATAAAAACGTAAATGGTATCTGAAGATGATATTGTTGTGAATCGAAATGCTCAGAATTTCAATAGGCAACATTTGCTTCTAATTTTTCAATTCTTTGCAGGTGACTAATCCAATTCTCAATTGTATTATATGAATAATTATGGGAATAAATTCAATAATATTATAGCTTGTTGTAAAATCGTAAAGTGAAAATAATTTGAAAAGCCGCAGTAATTAAAATTTTTTTCAAACTTTTTAGAAGCTCTGAATAGACAAAATTTGTTTTTTTTTTATTTCAAAGCAAACACAAAGCTACGCTTGTTTCAATAGGAAGTGTAAAATTTAATATGAAACTGTATTTTATTACTTGGGAACATCAGTTCAAGCAGTTTTCTATTATTTCCTTAAATTTCATAAAAAGGTTTTTATTAGTTTCAAAAAAAATTTTAAGCTCGAGCCCATTTTTCAAAAAAATGTTAGTTTTTAAAGTTTTTTTTCAGTTTGGCAAGTTTGTAAAACTTGAAAGGTTTCAAGGCTAACAAAACTATAAAATAAAAAAATCATTTTATGGTTGCCAAGTCATCTTATCTCAAAGTTACCACTCCATAAACAGCTGCTTTCAAAATGGCTATTATAGTTCTGTAGCACACATTTCATTGCTCGCTCTAGTTACCTGTCATTCGAAGCTTTTGTTCAGTTTACCATAACGTACACTTAATATTTCGAATATAACTGAAACGTTTGGGCAAATCATTACGATAATGTTTTTCATTCAACAAATTTATGTGTAGCTCAGAGCTGTACTCTAGTGGCTCTAAACATTCATCCAAAACCCCTACTTATGATTCATGTTTTGTAGCGTTTCACATTTATTAAAGTTTTCTCTAGTTTTTTGTTCATCGTTTTTTTACCAAATAAATCTAATACTTTCAAAAGTTCATTCAACTTTCTTCTAATTTCCTTCAATGCAGGTTCAGTTTTTTCACTCAGCACTGCACAAAAAGGATATCGAATATGAAAATTTTTAAAAAATTTATTTTTTAATTCCCATAATGACTGTAAATTTAGAATTAAGTTTTTATAGTTAAAAAAAATCTTTTATCATAGATGCATTTTATGGGGTTAAAAAAAACTTTTCAGTTGAATCTTGATTCTATATTGGAATAATTTTAGAAAATTTATTCTTAAAAAGCAGTCTGTACGAATAATAACAGTGTTTTCGTGAAACTCTCAACGTTTTCCATGTAAGTTAAAAATGCCTTAAAAGAAGCCTTGCAAAAATTTTTGTTTTTTAGATGAAATATTTTTAAAAACATAGTTTTTATAATACTTTTGAGGATAAGCTTAGGATCTGCATAAATAGCTTCGCTGTACTTGAAAATGTTACATTTGAAGCGAAAAGCTTGGTACATTATTAGGTTTAATAAAGAATATGTTTGTTTTTGCACTACTGTGATTAAAAATAAAGTTGTATTGCAATTGATTGAGAAATATATTTTTTCAATTTTTCGAACATAATTTATTGTTTTTTTAATATATATAAAGTAGACGTATTAGAAAATAGTAAGAAAAAGCACTCCAACAACCCCAATAACGTCAAGTAGTGAATTTTTTCTACCTTTGGAACTTAAAGCAGTTTTCTGATATTATGTCGGAATGAGTTTTTTCAAAACTTTTTACATATTTGGTTTTCCATGAAACCTAAGTATCTCGTTATTGAAATTTTTAATAGTGATTTTCAGTTCAATATTAAAATTCTACTTTGAGAATTTTTTAATTCTCCATAGATATTTATTAAATTCAAATTTAAGCATAAAGGCATGAATCCATCATTGTAATAGCTTAAAAATAATTAAAACTTGACTATTTCAAATTAAAAATAAAATGTTCATGAAATCTTCATTCTGTTTTCAATGTTCTAAAAAAATAAATCAAAATTCAAAACTTATCGTCATAAAAAGTATAATTCCCAATAAAATGGTATACACATATTAAAGCAAAAACCGTTTCAGTGCTTAAACTTTTTGTATATTACTGTATATACACCTTAATAATCCCAACAGCCCATCAACTTGCCAAAACCATCCAGTGCACATGTTCAACTTATGCGGGGAGTTACGATTACGACCCGTCATGGGTCTGCGTTTTGTGAGTTTCCATCATTTATTCTATCATAACTTTGCTATATTCACTCATTAAGATTTTATGCTCGTGTTTTCTTATCTTATGAGTGCTTTTATCAAAAAACTATGTTTCGGGTTTCTTCAAAAACACCTCTTCCCCGCAGCATCAAGAAATTGAATTAATGTATTTTTTTGTAACTTCAAGATCTTTTTCCATATTAATTTTCAAATAAATCTTAATTATGTCATGTTAGTTGGAAGTTACCAAAAAAAACTTTACAAATCAAAAAATTTTTTAAACACTATTTTTATAGAGCTTTCAGAGTGCTGTTATTAAAAAAAATTTTTTAACTCAAATTTCAAGCATAAACTCTTAATTGAAAAAAAAGCATTTAAATCCTCAATACAGATGCACGGTACCCTCAGTCCAAAAAAGACACGTGGCCATAGCAAGGTTGAAACAGCCTACAAGCATGGGGAAAACATGTTCTGAAGTTTTGTTTGTGATTCTTGTAGTCACTTCTACCAAAGAAGTGAGTTAAATTATTATTATGAGTTTCTTTAGCGTGTAGTCTGAAAATTAGCTTTTTGCAGCAGCTTTTAAATAAGATATATATAACTTATTATATTAATAACGTAAAAATATTTTTTATCTTTTTTGCAAAGATTTATTTTAACATAGTTCTTGGTAACAAGTCTACACGGCAACCCACAATTAGTCAGGCCTATGTAATATTTATTGTCGAAAAAAAACTTTAAACATATGTTTTTTGCTTATTCGAAAGTTGTCAAGATTTCATCAAATGAATTCAAAACAACAATCAAATTTTTTTTATAATTCAACATTCAAAACGAATACTTTTAAAATACAGTAAGAATTTTTTTTTGAAAATCTCATATTTTTTTCGCTTCCTATATTCAAGAGAAAACTTGCGATATTAATGTATGTAATTGATAAAGTGTGAGTGATGAATGTTATGTGAGAAATTGAATGTACTCACTCAAAACTATAAATAAATACTTATTAAATTATTTCTTAATAAAAATAAATTATCATCTTTTAGAAAGAGATTTTTTTATCAATTCAAACCAGAAAGGAACAAAAACAGCTCTAGAGACAGGAAGAACATTCTCAACGTTGTTTGCAGACTTCGGCTTGCGTATGAGGTTGTTGGTGGCAAGAGATGAGCAAGAGTTCAAACAGCTCATGTGGGAGCACATGAAAGACTTGGCTGAAGAACAACAATGTATAGGACAAGTAGGTTTTCTTAATGAGTAGGAATATTATTATAAATATATTTCAAGAAGTAATACTAATAATTCTAATACTATTTCTAACTTGAATAACATTAAAAATAAAAATATTAATATAAGTATCAACCATACTGAAGTCATTTTGAAATACATACAATTTTTGATGTTTTTTCATCTTGGTTGAATATATTTAACTTTTTTCAAGTGATTCAAACTTTGAATGAACATTTTTCATTTAATGAATCCTGTTTTTTTCTTACTTGAAGCTTGCCAACAACTCTTTCAAATATATTTTTAGAGCTTGTGCCAAAACAAAAATTTATAGTTAGGCATTTTTTGGTAGTTTCAAAATGAAAACATTTCCAAACAGGGACAAAACAAAAGACCCTCGAAAGATTCTAATGGTGAAAAATCCAGAAATTCCAAAAAGGTGTAAATTTAAGTTTACTTTTCTAAATAATTTTTTAAATCAATTGGATGAATCTTTTCAATGTTTTTATTTGCGCTTTTTTTGAAGATAAGTATGAAACTTGTATAAAAAGCAATATATTCATTGTCCAACAAACGAATATCAGCTTGAAAATCTAAATTGTATATAAAGCCCGGGATTTTGCTTGATCCGTTCCTTGATGAATACACGACATCACAGCATTCAGTGTTTTTATTTCGCTGAAAATTATTTAAGAAAGTCTTAGGGAACTTCAAAATAATCAATTTTATGCTGGTTGTAAAAAATTTTATCTGAGATATTGCTACAAGACTGTTCTGAGTCAAGTGGTTTGACTCGTACTTTATCTTATGATATTTCGGCACGTTTCTTTAATGTTAACTATTTGTTTTAATATCAAAAAATGGTAGGGTAAATAATATTGCTTTATAAAGTTTTAAATATACGCTTTTATTTGTACTTGTTGAAAAATTATATTTAATAAGTTTTATGTTTTGTTCATGTCTCTTGATTAGCTTACCAAGAATAAGACAGATATAAACACTTACTTAAAGAGAACCTATAATTTTTGATTATTTAAATCATGTTGCTAAGCATACAAAGTGAACTGTCTAGTTACTGTGAGTCACTTGATAAATCCTCCTGTTTTTATCAAAATACCTAGTTATGCTATTGAATAAATAAGAAAATTCATTATATTCTTTGATTCTTCTTTATAAAATATTTAACTTCTGATACATATAGTTTGTAAAAAAAATCTTGACAACAAAATTGAACTTAATAAGTTCCATTGAATAGCAGTAATACATGGAATAAATTTCCATGAAAATTTTTTTTGCTCAAATTAATATGCATATATGTCATTTGAATTGTCTTTGGTTAGTAAAATGATAAGCTATAAATCACCCCAGAGATAATCAGGTTCAAAATTATGTTTTCATAAAAAGCATTTTCTTGACAAATAGTTTTTAATTATAACATAGATAGATAGATAGATAGATAGATTCTTCTTCTTCAGCTGCATTCATCCACCTTCAGACAGGTGCAGAAAGGGTATGTGTTGCTGTTTTTTGACATTTCTTTTTATGATTCGGCATTCCTTGTTTTTTGAATTTATTACCACAGAATTGACAAATTATTGTTGCTTGAAAGTCAGTGGTGTGTGATAGTCTGATGTGATTCGCTAAACCAGTCTTGTTAAGGCAGACCTTGTTGCAATGAAGACATTTCAGATCTGTTATAGTTTCTGAGTTTTCTTTCTTGCGGTCCTTTTTGTCCTTTTCTTTATCTTCTTTGAACTGGTTTAACGCATTCAACTTAACGTTGACCTCTTTTCGCCATTGGATTCTGTTTAGAACTTTAGTTCTTCATGATGAAACCATATTTAGGCTTTTTAGGTCAGCATTCATAAGATCGTGCCATCTTTGACGTTGTTTTCCATGAGGTCTTTTACCTTCTTCGAATTTAGTGACTAATAATTGTTTTGGAAGACGTGTATTTTCCATTCTCTCGATATGGCCAAGCCATCTAAGTCGTCTACGCTGGAGTATTGTTTCAACGCGTTCGATGTTTGCACGTTTTCTTAGGTCAGTATTTCTTAATTTGTCGAAAAGCGACAGACCAAGTATTGTTCGTATGCAGCGATTGATGAAGATATTTAAACGTTGAATGTGATGATTAAGTGGGGCCCAGGATTCACATCCGTATAATAAAACAGGGAGTATCACAGCCTTGAACAGTCGGAATTTTGTACTGTGTTTGATTGCAGGCTGGTACCACACCAGTTTATTTAAGCATCCAAAAGCTATTGATGCTTTATTGACTCGAGCGTCCACTTCTGCGTTTAGTTCTATTTCATCTGTGAGAGTGGCTCCCAAATACTTGAATTGTTTCACTTCTATGTTTTTCAAAAAATTGTTACTAGAAGTTTGTTTTGGGAGTTTTTTCTGTTTTGGCAATATTGTCATTCGTTTTGTTTTGTCAATGTTTATTTTCAAACCAAAAATTTTCAAATTGTTTTCTATTGAGTCTCATTTTCATCATTCTCTCATTTTTTGAAGTGAAATTTTTGTTTTCCTTCCAGGCAGTTCTTAGGTTGCCTAGAAGAATTACTGCTGTGCCTCTTTGATTAATAGGATTATTATCTGTGGATCCTGAGTACGCAACAGTAGCATCTTCTATGTCTAGAACACCGCACCCAGGCCACCGCACTTCAGCTAGCGCCATTGCACAAACTTTATGTTCTTTCATTGTTGTTCAGAAGGCTTGAGTTGACTTTTGTCGGGTTGCCTAAGGTTCTTACATTTCAGCAACCCACTTTGATTAAAGTTTCTTTTTTTCTTCTGTGGATAGACTGTATTTCTTTTACGTTCCGTTCCTGGTGAGTTATCAGCTCTACGCAGGTTTGCGGTTTATAATTTCCTCCTCGCTTCTCCGCCATTTTTCGGGAGTATTTGTAGAAACAATATTCAGTCAAAAAAACTAAATGAAAATTATAAAAAACATTTTTTAATAACTTTTTGATGTAAAAACTTTTTTCAAAAACTCAGTGAAAACTTAAAATTATTCGAGCCATTGACGCGCGGGCTAAAAGTAAACACAGATAGATAGATAGATAGATAGATAGATAGATAGATAGATAGATAGATAGATAGATAGATAGATAGATAGATAGATAGATAGATAGATAGATTTATATATAGATAGATAGATATATATACAGATAGATAGATAAATAGAATGATTTATGGATAAAAACATGTATCTGATAACATTTTTTTTAAAGCATAGAAAAACTTGACCTTCGTGAGAAAAATAGATAAATGCTAGTTCTATCTCATTGATCATCATGGAAGCTTTAAGATACTAAAGTTTCAGTTTCATGCAAATTATTTTTGTTTCAAATAAATATTTTAGATATTTTATGCACGATAAAACTCCGCATAAGATGACCATGTTCAACGTGCTTGGACTTTTTCATACGCAATTTGTTTTATCCTCCTTAAAAGCTGGCACTTTTTTGTGTTTTTTCATTGCTTGTGGAAATGCCAACTTCATAAATACTGCCATGGCGATGCATCAAAACCATATGCTCCCACCTAGCTCCCTACGTATTTATCAATAACCATTTTCTCTGCATACCTCATCCTTTTAATGCTGTTGTTTTTGCTATTTCAAGATACAAACTGTGTTCACGATTCAGGAGTTTTTTCAACACATCAATGAATAAAAGTAAAATTTTTCGACAGATAATATATTTTTATGTTCATTTGCATGAACTTTAAAAGCTTTTTAGTGGCTTGAGAGATCGATAAAATTGAAAAAGTCGCATTGAAAACTTCACAAAGCTCTGAATAGAGAATGCAAATTTAACGTTTTATCCAATTAAGTGCCGAACTCAAGATTAACAATCAATCTTATTTTTTGGAAACATTCTGAAACTAATACTTCACAATAATTTAATTTTATATCTTAATCCCTTTTTGCACCTTTAAAATTCATTGTATTTATAATCCTTATTGCTATAACCCAATAAAATTTCTGCCACCATGCTTTGGTGTGCCATTTAATTAACTAGTATTAATGTCATTTGTGGCGTGTGATAAAAAGATCCTATTACTAGCACATAGTCAATAAAAGTTTCTAACGTGCGTCTTTGATGAAGCTGCCTCGATTACTTTGACCGTGTTTTGTTGTTTATTGTACCTTTCATTTCAAAGTATTATTTTATATTTTCAATAATTCTACTAATTTTTCGTTTGGTCCTAAATGCATCAGATGTAGACTTTCAAGAAATTTGAGAATTTTTTCTATTGTAATGTTTTAAAATTAATTTTGAAAGATTTCCAATATAATTCAACGATGAAATCCAGTCTCATAATTATTAGATTGTCTTTTTACTTTTTTTATATATTACTTAAATCCAAGCTATTTTTAATTATTTTTTTTAGACATGGTTAAAAAAATATATAATGAAATAATTCAAATCCATACAATAATTCAAATGGATTGAAAAAATGATCGAAAACCTCGACTGAAAGGCTTCAAATCGAATTTCTGAATCAATTTGGTCCTTCAGATTGCAGCCTTAATAAGCCTTTCGAGTTATCACTTTTCATATAAGCTTTCTTTTAAATAATGCTTCCTACAAATGAGTTATTGATATCTAGCGTTGAAGTTTAAATTGAATACCCTGCAGTGTATTTGATTATTGCTGTTAATTTAAAAGGATAAGCTTGCCATCGTGGCTTTATTTGCTTTATTTTACTGCATATGTAATTATATAAATGAGATGACTTTTTCTCAACATTTTTACATGCATAATCAAGTTTGTTTTCAGCATAGTGCATCTACTTCAAGCATTTATTTTATTTTTATCCAATTATTTTATTTAATATTTTCACCAAGCCAAAAAAAGTTGAAATTTTTCGAAAGAGTTTTCAATGTTTGTTTTTTATCGAATTAAATTTTACAATTATTTTATTTGTTAACTATTTTTATAAACGCATATGTGGTGTATCGCTTCTACTCAAATTCCGAATTTTTCAATCAAATATATTTCTTCCAACATCCTGAATAACACCTTCTCCTCAGCTCCAATGCAACTTCATAATTAAATCCTGACTCGATATTTTCAAATTAAAACTAAATTAAATCATATTAAAAGTAATGCTTTGAAGGTTTATATTATATGTAGAACGGGAAGAAATTATGGATTGGACAAGGACTCAAAGAAGACTGGAAGCGAAGGGCGCCTCATTACCTTTCTGACTACACTGACGGTAGTTTTTATATTCAATAATAGAAGTTTTATATATAACTAGACCTTTCAGTCCATCAGTTTCATTACGCTCTTAGAGTCCTTTGTAAGCTTGGAACTTCTATTTCGAACTCGTTTTTTTGTTTAATATATTTTAAATGAGAAAATATTTTTCACAATTTATATATGATTTTATAAATAATGAGAAATCAGAGCTTATGTAGGATGTTTCCAATTGAGAAACCCCATAATGAAAAATATTATCAAAATGAAATTTGATTTATAACTGAATTAAATGTTTCCAATATTTCAAGAAGCAAACGGTCATCTTAACAAACGGTTTGACGTGTTCAAGCCATGAATAACGCAATAAATAAAGAGTAACGAGACTTTAAAAAGAATTAGATTCTAATTGAGGTTTTTATTATTCAAATTGGATTTTCTGAATGCTTAGGAACGAAGAATGAATGCTTTTAAAAGTCCTTCTTTATCGCAATGATTCTCTCAGGAATCTAACAATAATTACAAATTTAAAATAAAAATTGTTTTAAAAATTTTTCTAGGTTATTGAAAATTACTGATAAAAAAACATGATAAAATTATAATTAAATTACTAACCAGGTTTCAAAATCTGACGATTGTGTCATAAAACTTCGTTAATAGCAAACTTAAATTTTATCATTGTTGAGTTTTATTTTCTATAATTAAATTCCATTCATGAAACATTCAGTCATAAACAAGCTTTCTGGATACAAAATTTTGTCACATTTATAATACGTTTCTTCACTACTTGAAATTTGAATTAAAAAAACTGAATTTGTTTATAAGAAAAATAAAGCTTTGAATAGGATCAGCTCAAAAACTCAAGCAACTGAGATATTAACGGATATGCTTTTAGGATAAAAAAATATTGCTATACAAATATTAGTCTACAATGAAATACATATAAACAAAAGTGGGTTTTATAGTCGAAACTTGAAAAATTTCCCCGAAATTAACTTACATTCTTTAGTTAAAAAACTGTGTATTAACTAGAATTTCTTATATTAAACATTTTCTTGCTTTTTTAAACTAATCTTTAGTTACTGGTTATAAAAAAAATTCTCAAAACAAAATTCAACATGACAACGTGAAAAGTTTTGATGTTTTAGGGAAGTGTTTTAAATAGTTATCACTTGTTGTATAGACATTTTGACAACCGATTACAATAGCATTGGCTCATGAATACTTGATAATTATATTCTATTCAAAATATACGACCTGAAAACAGATCAAAACATTTAGTTTTTTTTAAAGTAATTTGAAGTTTTAATTTTAAAAATTCCAAAAATGTGTTTAACAATAAACTTTCAACAAAATCAACCAACTTTTACTGCTTCGATATAATGACCAGCTTTAAAAACCGAATTTTTACACAAGAATTTTGCTCAAAGACTTTTATTTTGAGTATAAATGTTTATAATTAATTCATTCATATTCAAAAACGGCAAGTATTTTTTACCTCATTTAAAACTATTTTTTCAGGTTTTTGCGGAAAACATACACTGCATAAAACACTTTCATCTACGTTTTTCCTTTATTTTGCGTGCATCCTTCCATCTATTGCTCTTGGGGTTCTGTATTACAGCAACACCAGTGGACCAGACGGCAATGGACAAATCGGTAAGATTTAAGAGTTTGTTGCCCTAAGTTTTATTTTATGCAGCTTTCATGTCGATTCACGTTAATTTTTGAACATTTTCATTTAGGCTTTACTAAGTCTAAATAAATAACCAAGATAAAAAATTAAAATTTTATTGAGAAAAATATTTCTCAGTTATGAATAGAACATTAACGGAATAAAAATTTTTTATTCGAAACATTTCCAATCTTTTTATCTCTTGTCACGCCTATTTCAACTCAATGAATTTTAATAACTTGGTGTTTTAAAATCAACTTCGGCTTCAAAGCAAAACTGATGAGGCGTGCAATAGTTGAAGATTGTTCCGGAAAGGGGTTTAAGCTGCAAGATAAATAATTTCTTCATCAATATTTTTCTGCGTTGAATACCTTAAAACCTTTCGATGAAAATTCATACTAATTCTCTCTGGAATAGTGTATTATACTTTTATAAGCTCAATAAATTCAGTTAATCTAGGTTTAATATAATTGATGATGTGGGACGAAGGCATTCTCATGGCATTTTCACATGATTTATTAAATAGTCCACGAAAATATTTTTTTCAAACGTCAAAGAACAAAGGCATCAATCATTTAAAATCGCCAGTCTATTTGACAAGAATCGAACTCATTTCATCAAAGTTTCATATAACGTTCTTACAAGCTTTTAAGTGGTGCTCAATTCCAAATTTAATAGTACTACTTCTTTAATGTTGTCACTATTATTTTAATAGAAAACTTTTATTAGTATCATCTGATGTAATATGAAAACTTTTAATGTTTGTTTTAGGGCATTTGCAAATACATTCATGTTACTATGAAATGTCTTGGTTATGGCGGTTTGTGAGACGGGTCTTCATGCCACTCATAGCTTTTTTAACTGTTCAAACTGAATTTTTAGATATACAAATAAAATATTTAAGCAAGTTGGTATTTATTCACTGAACCACGTCGCTTTAGTGGGAAAAAATAAAAATTCATTAATCCTGAGTTTTATATTAATTTGTATCCAAAACCTATATCAAAACACCCTTCTTGAATCTCAATTAAATCAATGAACTGTGTTCATACAATGGTTAAGTTCGTTTAATGATAGAAATAAAGGTAATCGTGCATTTCATAGAAAATTAAGATTTTTATTGAAAAACTTGCTTTTCTTAGAATGACACTTGAATCAAAGACTTCAAAATCTTTCCACAAGTTTCCAACCTTTCAAAATATATTATTTAAAAGTTTAAAAAGTGAAGTTGAAAATTGACTAATGGTTTCATTTCAAAAATAAAAAGTAAAAATTGTTTTTGATAGTATTTTGAATTAAAAGTTTATAAGTTATACCCTAGTATGAAAACCAACCAATGCATCCTTCAGATCATTCCTTGATGGATAACTTTTTAAACATTAGTTTCTTTAATTTTTTTTGAGTTTTAAAATTAAATACTTCAAATTCATTTTTCAATAAATAATTTAAAAGTTTTAAAAATTTTCTAAAAATTTTTTTTCAAGAAGAATTAGATTTTTAGGAAAGGATAAAAAATTTTAATAGCCTAATAAAGCCTATATAAAATAAGTTTCCCCAACGAATTAAACATACCAGTTACAAAATTGAAATGTTAGACTCTTAATTTGATTCTGCGCATTTCTATATAAAAATATAATGTTATTTTTTTTTAAAGTAAATATTAAATTAAATTCAGTCCGCGTTCAAAATTCAACAAGCGTTTTCTTAAAACTTTAATCTTCTTTCATACATCGCCTCAATCTTGCTTGATTCAATTTGTTTGTAACGTTTACAAAACGTCACTTTTATACTTCATGCTTTTCTTATTAACTGGCCATGATCTTTTTATTGGACAAGTTGATGCAAGTGATGCATTGAATGAAAAGCTGCCAAGTGCCAGACAGCTTAATCATGATCCTTATTCAATTATTTCAATCTCTTAATTTATTCTCTTATTTATTATGGAAAACTTAATTAAAGTGACGGCAAATATGAATTTATTACATAAATTAATTCGTTAATTTTTTTTGAAAGCATTAAAAAAAAATAAAAATAACGTCAAGTAAATTTAGATTCGGAGAGAAAATGTTGAGTTACACATGACAACAAAACAGATGTGAAAAAAGTGATCTATTCGCAGACAATAGCAGGTCTTGCTTTCGCCATGTTCGGAGGCCAACCAATGGTTATTTTAATGACAACAGCTCCTCTTGCCATCTACACTAAAGGTATTATAATACTTTTGCTTTTAGCTATAAATAAATGTCACTCGATAATGTGGATACAAGATTTTTCACTTTTTCATTATGTGTAGAGGTATATTTTGAAAATTGTTGCATTGGAATGTGAGTACAAAGTTATGAACAGAATAATAAAAAAATTTTCATGCAGTTTTTCATTAAAATTCAACTCTTCAAAGTTTATAGCCTATTTAAAATTGATGTGTTTGTTCTTTCAAACTTAAGAGTTTGTTAATCAAAACAAAACTTGAGTTAATGCAGAAAAAGACCAATTTTTTTTGAGAATGTACAACAGATTTCATAATAAAAAAATATTTTCAATTTGAAAATTGAAAATTTCAATGAAAAATTGTATAAAGAAAAATGTATTAATAGATTCTGACACGGGATTATGAAAGAAGTCTAAACAATTTTTTGTCACATCCATTTCTTTTCAATCCCAAGTAGTTTGCACATTTTGTGAAGCTTTAGTAAAAAATTTTAGTAATTATAAAAATGTATAAGTTATATTTTTTGTGCAAGAAATATACAAAGTGGCGGCACTTGATTAGCAATTCAAACGATACATACGTGACTTTTGATGCTTTTGAAACTTTGCAGTGGTCTACAACATATGTGAAGATTGGAAGTTGGATTTTCACGGCATGTTTGCTTGCACAGGTTTATGGAACTCATTTTTCCTTCTGCTTTATGCTTTCACGGATGCTAGTAAACTTATGAAGTGGTGTACGAGGTATAATTCGAAGGATTTTTATACGTTTTTTTTATAATTTAACTTAATTATTTTATTTCGATAAATTTATTTTAAAAACTCATTTCGAAGTTGAAACCAAAAATTTTCTGAATATTTTGTTTATTTTTACTCCTAATTATGTTTGAAAATTTTTTTTTAAATATTTGGATATAATTCAGTAATATTAGAAAAGAATTTCTGAAAAAAACAGAATGGAACTGAAAAATATTCATGGTACGAAACATGTGATAGTTTTTTATTTAAAAATCAACTTCGTTTGTTAGAGCTTTTTATCATGGAGATTTTTGATAACATCAAACTATGGGGCCTCACGTATTATATTATGAATTGATCAAAAACTGATTTTTTTTTTCGTTTTAATTTATAAAATCAATAAAAACGATTTTTTTAACAAAAGCTTTTTAAATTTTTATTTAAAAATTTTCAGTATTTTTTTATAAGATTTTTATTAGGGGTTATTGTTAATTTATTGAAACTCATTTTTCACTTAACTGAGGTTTTTTCCAAAAATAAAAATATTCGAGTTTCAAATTACTTGACTATTTTTGTGAAAATATTTCAAATACAATTTAAATATCAAATTATGTATAAAAAAACGTTTAATAATAACTCGGTAACGATAAAATTCATAAATATCACTTGCTTCAAGACTGGGAAGATATAACGATTATCTCTATTGAAAATTTGATAACTCAATAAGCTACTAACAAAATATCATTTTCACAAACATGTTATGTGATTCTAATTAAATTCTAGACCTTGAAGAAAAGGATTGGCATTTTTTAATTGAAATAAAATAATTATTAAACTGAAAACCATTGCCAGGTCAACAGAAGAAATCTTTGCTCTCTTCATTTCTCTAGCATTAGCGGTTGATGCTTTTAAAAATGTTGCTTATGGTTGGTGACATTATTCTCATTTTATTTTTATTATATCGTCGGTTGTAAAAAATTTTTCAAAAAATTACTTTGTTTATCATTTTGATTTTATTGTTGTCTTTGTACATGTGTTTGTCTCAAAACCTTTCAGTTAGTTTTTTTTATTCATAACTTTCCACAAAATTTATTTGCCGTAACAACGTTTTACTGCAAAAAACTTGGCAAAAATTTTTGTTAAAAACAATTCCCCTATTATTCCTAAGGTTGTTTTAAGTCGATTTTATTTTTTTAAACTCAGTTTCAAACTAAAAAATGCAAACTGAAAATTCAAAATTCCAAAAGTTAGTTTGATAACAACTTCACCAAAGCATTGAAGTTCGTAATTGAAAAATTAAATGTTTTTGAAACTCTGCAACTGAAAACTTTTATGAAACATTATATCTATAAAAATCTTGCTGGATTTTATTTTCTCAAAATTTTCCAAGCACAAGATTATGAGAAAACAATTTTGAAGTTCTAGTTTCAAATAAATTCTCAAAGCTTTATTGAAATGATTATTTTTGCTATAAGGATTTTTTATGTATTTAAATTTTCTATTTTCATGAATATATCTGATTTAAAACAAAAACTATTCAAGTTCACATACCACGTAGATTGCAAACTTTTTCTTAAAATAGAATAAAACTTTTAAAAGTTCTTTATGCAAATAATCAAAACAGCAATTCGAAAATTTATATAGTTGAACTAACCTTGCAGACTTCAACACAAACTACCACTCGCCATCTTGTTATAGAAACAACACACACCTCGCCACCAACAGCACACTGTTCCACAGCATCACAACACCAAGCTCCAAGCTAGCAGCTACTGGGGTTGCTTTAACAAAGATTGTCAAAGAAAGTCCTTCAGAATGCTTTCGAGAGACCAGTCTTTTATACCTGCTTTTGATGCTTGGAACGGCTTGGCTCAGTCTGTCTTTATACAACTTTACCAAAACGTCTGTTGAAGTATTCAAAGTTATCATACAAACTAACAGTATTTGTTTTACTGTGAAATAGTGGGTTTTTTGTTTTATATCAAATTTATTATTCATTTGAACACAGTTTTTCTAATGGTGTTTACATTTTGAGCCTAATATTCATGAAAGTTCGTGTCGTTTGAAAATAATTCAAATAACGCATTTTTCAAAACCTAAAATACTCTCTAATTCATGTAATTTTTGGTAAAATTCTGAATAATAATTTTTTATACCATTCAATAATAATTTTAAACATAGATTGAAAAATTTTTAATTTTTAAAACATGGAAATTTCTCGAAATTCAGAATGAAAGTTTGTAAAATAACTATAGATCTGCTAAAAATGCACTTATCAAGCAATGGTTTGAAGTAGTCATATGGGATAGATTGTGTCCCAACTGCCAAACTAGCATGAGAAAAAACAAGTAAAATTAGATGACCAGAGAACTTTTTTATTGATAATGCATTGGGTTTTCCTATATGAAAACATTATAATCAACTTTTTCGTCTAACCAACACTGTAACTGAAAGTTTTATTCGTTATAAGCTAGTCGCAAATATTTTTAAATATTCAAATTTAAAAAACTTAATATTTAAATTCTTGCTGTTTAAGAACTTTTCTACTGTTAAGAGACCTAATGGTTGTTTTAAACATTGTATTTATTCGACGCAGGCCCTTCTTAAACGCCAGCAAGAGAGAGCTGATGGCTGATTGTGCTCTGCCGGTTTCAGTGCTTCTAATGGCGTTTTTCGGATCGTACCTTTTCAGAGACGTTAAATGTTAGTTTTGTTTAGTTTTATTAAGCGTGAATAATCGTTTTAAATGCGTTATAGTCAAATAGATAAAAGTTGAAACGATGGAAAATAAATTTCATGTTGTGGTCTGTGTTTTTTTTATTATATATAAACGAAAGCTAACATTTATTTTGTTTTTAATTTGATGTAAAAACTTTCACTAAATTTTTAAGACATTTTTTTACCTTTTAGAAACTTTTGCAACAATTTCTTCCTTGAAAACTGGAAAAATGTTGAATAAATCTTTCGAGGGTCATTTCAGTTTTAATTAACACTCTGTTCAAGCTATTGCAGTTTTTTGAATTGTGAAAATTTGAAACATTTCTAATTGACTAAAGCCTCAAATACCCAAGACTTTAATCTCTGGTTCAAGAAAATGAAATTTTCGAAATTCATCAAATCGTTTTTCATATTTTTTGATTTATACTAAACATTAATTTAAGTTAAAGCAGAAAAAAATTCCAAAGTTTTCAAAACTTTCTTAATGTCATTATAATTACAGAAATATCAATTAAACGTTTTTTCTTGTTTCCTTCTTTTATACTTTGGATGCCATTTTTCATTTTTATGGTCAATAAATTTTAGCAAAAATAATTACTTCAAAAGAAATCTATAGCAATGAAAAATAAAAACAAACTTTAAACGTTGAAAAGTACATGCAGTTTGATTAAATTTAACTAAAAAGCTGGTGTAAAAGCATTGAAGAAAAAACGAATTAAAAGATGTTTGTATAAAATTTTAAGCAAATCATTGACTTAAAAATTTTTAATACGGCTTGTAAGATAAAAATGTCTGAGAAGTTTGGTATTTCTGAAGTTTTTGCGCCATTACTCGTGTACTCTCATAATTTTGAGACATTTATATTCTGTTAGCTATATAACTTTATATGGGGTTTAGTGCTTTTTTTTGCTTTTATTTTCAGTTTTTTGCTCTCAAATGCATTTAGATACCTTTTTAAAAATCATTTTTATACTTATCTTCTTTGAATTCGATTTCAGCCTAAATTAGAAAACCCGTTTATTTACATAGAATAAACAATAAAAGAAAGTTCTTTAAAATGCAATTATTATTAATTTTTTTCTACTTGTAAAATTATTTTTAGGTTTCATTTCAGTTCGAAGGTTCAAAAATTTTTTAATATGTTTTATAATGATTTTAATTAATAATTTTTTTTTCTGTGAAAAGTTTTAATTGGAAACTGTTTTCATTTAGCTCAAGGCCACCAGACTTTTTTTCAACTTCTGTTTGTTTCTTTAAGCTACCTCTTAATGTTCATTTTTGAACTGTTTTTAAATAATCTTTTCAATGTCCTTTTACACAAAATTGAGTTGGTCCAAAACATAAGCTTGCACAGTCAAAGGGCAAATAACATACTTGGATATCCATATTATTTCGAACTTTAAAAAAAGAATTGTTGCCCTCGACTCGATCTCAATATTTTACCGTTTCAACGTTGCACGACTTTATTTACTTCTCATTGAAACTTCCCGCTTTTGCAAAATTTTGACCACCTTTCTTTCAAAAAACCTCACGTATTGATGGTTCGTATAAGCATCCTCATTTTTTCTACTCATCTTTATCAAGACTTAAGTCTTTTATCAATTTTTAATTTTCTTTTTATAAATTTTTTAAATTTCTTTCCATGTTAAACTTTCAGTTCTGTTGAAGTCAAATGAAGTTGAGCTTTAGCAAAAAGAAAGTCAAGCTCGTCGACAGTCGTTTTTTCCTATGCAATAACCCTTGACGGCACCACTTTCACAATATCTTCTAAAAGCAAAGTTTTAAGGTGATACTCATGACTCCAATCTCAACTTTGTTTGCTCCAGCTTCAAATTAAATTTTTTTCAACCGTTACATCCAAGTTAAGAAACAGATTTTCAAACTCCGGTTGACTAAAACTATAAATGCTTTCATTATTCCATTAGTTTTGTCTACTGCAACGTTCTTTTTTGTGGTTTGACAAAAAATTTCAAACTGCGGTTTTTTTGAAGCCACACGTTTCAAAACTCTTTCCAAGCTGGCTATTTGAGCTTTTATCATACCTGCCTACATCGCTAACAACCGTCCAAAGATCCATTTTTAAGCTTGTTTGACTGCATTCCATGTTTGAAAAACTTGTTAATTTTTAAATTTTTATTCTATAAATTAATTTTATTAATTACATTCTTACACTCTGCCTTCCAATCAGTCCCTTCAAACTCGTTTATGTTATTTTCCCACCATGCTTCACGCTTTATGAATCTTTCTCAATCTGCGTTTGACACCTTTTTTCAAAAATTTTTATTAACATTTCAAAACTTACCTACTATATACCTTCAATCAATCATTATTTTTCACATACTTTGAGCACTTCTGTAGCAAATCTAGCTTGTAAATTGTACTATATGTATAAATTAAAAATATGTAATATTATTTTTTAAACACTATTAGTTTTTGAGAATATTATTCAATTTCTTTTGTATATTCTCAAAGCTTTTGTCATTACTCATAAAATTTTTCAACAATAAATATTCATAAAATATTTGCTTCAAACTATGCTCTATATTTCATTTTCATCAAGCTTTGGTCGTATATTTTCTTTTTTGCTTTCAGGTTCATTATTCTTTAAAAACATTTTTTTTTGAATATATACTCACATAATTTCTATCATATATTTTAAATGGATTTCAATTTATATTTTATTTGCTATTGAATAGTTTCTACTTGATTCCGAAATTAATATTCAATATTAAGAAAAACCAACTTTTTGAAAAATCCAAAGCAGTATGACAATAAACATCTGCAGTGAAAAAGTTCAATACCATAGAAGGAAATGTGTTCACACCAGCTCCATTAGAAAAATTGGGTTGGCCTGCAATAGTGGGAAGCATGGGCTTAGGCTTTTGTCTGTCACTTCTCTTCTTCATGGATCATTATATAGCTGGAGCGCTCGTAAATTCTACAGATAATCGGTAATTAATTTTGTTTGTAAATGCGATTTTCGAAAAATTTTTAATCTTTAAAAATAACTTTAAAAAATTTTTTTAAAGACATACTCATAAAAAAATGCACTAGTATCTAAATTTAATTTATTCAGACTCAAAAAAGGGTCGGCTTACCACTGGGACTTGATGATCATAGGTATACTTAATGCATTTTTGTCTTTTTTCGGGCTTCCGTTGGTGCATGGAGCTTTGCCGCATTCGCCATTGCACGTGAGAGCAATGGCAGATGTTGAAGATAGAGTTTATCAAGGCCACGTTTACTTGAAGTGAGTCAATTAGAACTATAAAGACTGTGTGAAGATTATTTAATGAGCTCTAAAACACTCGATGGTTTTTTCCGTTAAGAAATTTCATTTTTTTATAGAAAATTAAATTTTCTTTTTGCAAAAACACACATTCAGAAACTTTCTGCTATTACTATTTTATTACTAAAAGCTTGTCTAAAACTAAACATGTAAAGTGCGTAATTTCTGTTTTTGACATTGTCACGCAGATTCGCCATAAAACGTAACTAAAAGTAATTATAAGATAGTCTCGCATTGTTTTAAAGAATAATGAGCAATTTTATAAAGTTTCATCTATAAGTTTGTTTAAAGTTATTTATAAAACTAATGTTCTATCTGTATAATCGAGTATTTTTTTTTAAATTATTTCAAATTATAAATAACACCAAGTTTATTTTTCAATGTTAAATTTTATGGAAGCTAAAATGTTTTTTTTTTGAAGAATAATTAGTGCCAGAGAAACGAGGGTGACGGGCATCTGTGCTCACATCTTAATTGGCTTGTCTATATTGTACATCGAAGAACTTAAAAAAATACCAAGACCTGTATTGGATGGACTTTTTTTATATTTGGCAATAACGGCACTCCACAGTAACCAACTCTTCGAAAGAATAATGCTGATGGTTACTGAACAGGTTTTAAAACTTTTGAGCACTATACAATGCGTTTTATTATAATATATTCCCTTTCATATTCAAAATATACTAAAAAACCATTTACACACACTTTCCTGTAGGCCGCTTACCCTCCCAATCACTACATCAGAACCGTTCCACAACGTAAAATGCATCTTTTCACTCTTTTACAATTACTGCAATTGGCTGTTCTTTGTGGATTTGGATTTTCAGCAATTCCTTACTTGAAAATGGTTTTTCCAATCCTGCACTTAGTCATGCTTCCCATTAGGTAATAATAAATTTTTAATTAGAAAATACCTACTATTACCACTATAAAGTTATCCATCAAAGCTGTTGAAAATTTTAAAAATAATTGAAATTTTTTTAGGCACAAGCTCGTTCCCTGTTTAATTGAGAAAAAGTACTTGCAATCTTTAGACGGCCATTGAAGAAGCAACTTTTAATGAAGAAAGATTTGAAGATATCATTCATATATGCAGTTTTAGAGTATTGCAGCTAAATATGAAAATTTTAACTAAAAAAATCTTCAAAATATTTCATCACTTTTTTCTTTTTGAGCATCTTTTCAATCTCCAATAATAAGTTGTGCTTGACTTTGCATGTGTGTCAACTAAGTCAGGTACCCATAAATTTTTGTGTGTGACATAAATCTTTATAAAAATAATAGAAAAATTGTATGCTTCACAAAAATATGCAAAAGTTTAATTTGTGAATACCAAGGAGATAGACAAATACAACACTCGAAAAAGCAATAAATAACCATTTGGATTTTTAATGAAACCTCTTTTCTTTTCATTTTTAACTTTTTATTCACTTATAAACTTTTTTAACAATTTGATTTTTTGATGAATTTTCGTAATAATGTGGTCATTGAATTTCCCGAAAATGCATTTATTTAAACTATTAAGTATAATGACGGTCGTGAGAGAAAATTTCCTTATTGTTAATTTACATAATTTTCCATCTTAAATTCTTTCATTCGATTTTGTCAATCGCGAATCAATTTAGAGTATCATGTAGCAGTATAAAAGCACTAAAGCACAAATCATGAAGATCAAGTGCTAATGTTTGGAAGGATAAGTTTTAGATGCGATAGAAATAAAAATTTTGTAGTTTAGCTTGTTAAGCCAGTATTAATGGTCGAACATTTTTCTTCTATGTCTCTGATGCATATTCGAAACGTTTCAAAACAGTGTAAGGTGATTGACATGAACAGTTTTGATCATTACGCTGATTGAGAATTTTGTAGCTCTTATAGTAATCGTTGAAATTATTCTTTAAATGTTAACATTCAATGCTGCCAAACATAAACTTGCACGAAACAACACGAAATATGAGCAAAATTTACTTTTGTTTCAAACTTTCAAATACCGGTTGATTTTTGCTTATATTTAAAAAATCATTTTTCAGTAAAATATTTTTATACAAAAATTTTTTTTAAACTTTCAAAACTTTTCAAACTTCTTTATACTGAAACATGCAAAATGAATTATCGAAATTTTTTCATTCAAAAATTATACTTATAAACTTTCAGATTTAATGTTTTTAATATTGAAAAAATCAAGTTATTGGTTTTGAATTTATTCGCTTGAAAATTTTACATACATTTCAAAATCTGGTAAAAAAAATTTTTGTGAGAACTCGTGGTTAAACCACCACGGTACGGCTTACAGCTTGAGCTAGATCCATTAAAGCCAAACTCGAAGATTTCATGAAGTTTATCCCGGATCAAAAACAAAAATTTGATGTTACATAAGCAAAACGAAAAAAAAAGCTGCTTCTCTACTGACTCTAGAAAGAAATTCTGCATATATGAATAAAAAACGCAACAGCTATGGGAAGAAAATTTTTCGAATTAAAGTTAACTGATAGATTTTAAGGTAAATATTTATTTAATTTTGTCATCTTTTGTCTATTCTGAACGATTTTTAAGAGACATCGTATGTTTTTTTAGTTTAATTTTTACAATAATTTAAAGAAATTTTAAAAAACACTTCTCAAAAATATGCGAAAACTACAATATAACCATAGTTACATTGTGAAACATTTTATGATAATGATAATCTTATTGCAAATTATAGTTCAACTTTTTGGACTATTTTTTTTTCTCATGACTCATAGACGTTACTGATTATATATTTTACAATTTTACTCTTAGTTAAATATAAAAATAAAAGCTTACACGAATTAATGCTTAACTAAACTAGCCTAGTAAGAAAACAATTAAATCCAACACTTGAATGGATAACACAAAGCTTTGATGTCAGGATATCATGGAAGATAGCAACGTCTTTAAGTTTGAATACTTCACTTGATAATGTTCCGTTAATAAATGTTTCATTTGAATTTTTATCACATTTTTTGCATTCTTCCTATTACTCGGTTTTTTTTTTACTTTATACTTTTTTTGTCATTATATAATATTATTATGTAATAGCTTCTTGTGGAAACTATCAAATGCGTAACCCAATTTTGAGCCACCTTAGGGTTACTTGGAATCAGACATGGGTTAGCTCTCCCAAAGCAGAGCATTTATAATCTTAAATTCAATTTTCTCATTTAAGAACAATTTTACTGGTTTTGTTTGAACCAAAACCAGGAACTGTTTTTTTATAAGTAACCTTATTCAATGGTGTAAAGAAAATCTGAATTAATCATACGCTGAAATACACCGGTGCTTTACGCTGCTAATGGAAGTAATGAAATTTAAGTTAATGGAAGTTAACCATCATTAACAGTCTATTTATATCATCATATCAGTGCTAAAAAGTAATGTTTAAACGTGGGAGACAACTTATTTTTGTCAAAACGTCAATAGGCTTTTCTGCTGAAGGCGTAAGAGCTTTAGGAATTTCTAAAAATACGAAATGAAGGAACTACTAAGTTAACTGAATCTCTTATATGCTCAACTAAATTATTTTGTTTGTGCCACGACTTGCTTTTAATCCACACAGGTTTTTTAGAAGAAAAACAAATTATAGCTGTTACAACCGTTTAAGTTTTTTAAACAATTTTTTGGTTTAGATTAGTTTTCAAATTATCGCTTGTGGTTACGTGCTTCGTTTTTGTCAAAACTTGAGTAGTATTAAACTGTTAACAGGTGTTGACAGACTGCTTTGGAGTTTTTTTTATTTGGTCGGACGAATTATTTTAAACTTAGAGGTAAACTGTCAAGTGTAAGATGCAGCTCGCCAATTTCAAGGTGGATCTAGACTCGGACTGACATTTTTATACAAATTTTTTTTTTCAAATAAACGGCTTAAAATGAAGCTTGACCGGCTGCTGTTTACCCTGGTTAATGAGGCATCTATAGCAGTATAACCTAATATGGTCATAACAACTTCAAGTCTCACACTACTTACCTCTCTGCAAAGATGATCAAAAAAACGGTGCTAAAAGTGGTATAGACTAAAAATAGAGTGAAAAATCTCGAAGATTTTAGCTAACTTTAATGCTAAAAAAATATGAAAATCAAAAATTTTATAAGTATTAAACAGTAAAGTTATAAAAATTAAATTTTAAGATTTCACAAAATACTTATCTTGAATAACGAAATACATAGATTAGTGAACTTAAATACTAAATCAATAAAATGGAACAGAAAGGTGAGAAGAAATACTGGTTTAGTCAATTCAAAAGAAATAAGATTAAAGGAAAGGTTAGGAGAATCCTCTAAAGCAGCGGCATATTCAATGAGCACGGATGAGGTTTTGAAAGGCATCCAAAAGCTATTGTTTTATAAAAATTGCAGACTAAAGATCAAGCGTAAAAAACAAGTGCTGAAAATTGGTTCGAGAATAGAAACAGAACTTAGCAGGATATGAAGTTAGTCTTATAAACGCAGTAAATCTGGTATTACTCGGCATAGCGGGAATACAACCAAATTGGAAATTATCGCTTCAATATAACAGAAATCATATGCCAACTCTGGTGATTTCAAATGTTTATTCATTTCGATATCTAATAAGAATACAAAATAGAAACTTTCAAAATTATATACACTTATAGCACTGCTATTTTGAGTGCAATTTTTATATTGTGGTAGTTTACATATACATATAGCATACGCTTATGATGCCACTGTGAATAAAATCCGAACTCTAATTCCTTAGTGTTTATTCTTAACATACCAGCATTTCCTTATACAAACGTAAAAACTAAATTGATAATTATAATCGGCATAACAATAAAAAATAATTGTTTAGTTTTGAGATAATTGAAACGTTCTATTATACTTCTTAACCTAATCATTATAACTCAATTTCCCATTTGTATTATTACCCAACCCGCCATTGAAACCACCATTTGATCAACTTTTCTGAGATTACGAGAGACTAGGGAAATCCTTTTCGTCATCTACATTTGGAACAACAGCAGCTTTGTTATGTGACTTATCAGGTCCAAACCTGCCACCACCTCTACCACCCCGACCTCCTCTGCCACCCCCTCTCACTCCACCTCTTCTTGCATTGCCTTGTTTGCGAGAGTCAGTGAAAGTGATGTTTATAGGAACAAAGTTCTTTGTCTTCTTCTAAAACAAAATTAAGTTTAATTTGAGTTTTGTCATGAACACATCTCTAAAAGCAAAACTCCAACCTCTTCATGCTCTTCCTCTTCACTTTCCTCCTCCTCTTCTTCTTCATCCTCATTAGTTTTCTTCTTCAAAACATACATTTTTTTCCATTTTGGATCAGAAGTTCCTTTAATAGTAAAATGGTAAAACCTTATTAAACCATACTTAAACAATCCAAAGTTCACAATGCTCTTGCATTCAATAAAAAAACCCACAAAACCTTCATTAGGCTTGCGAATGTTGAATTCAGCTTTGACCCTTTTGTCTTCTTCCATTTTTTTCCACTCAGCCAAAGTCATCTGCTTTTCTTCTGCTTCTTTTTCTGCAGCAAGAGCAGCCAAAGCAGCTTCTTTTTCAGCTATTTCTTCTGCTGACAATGCTGGTTTTGTCTCTTCAGGCCTATCATTGCATAGTCCATTAGACAATGCAACTCAATAATGACTCAGTCAAATATATTTAATTTTTTTAATAGAAAAAATAATTAAGGTTGCTCAATATCAAAATTTTCTTCAAAAATCTACTGATTTAAAAATTTAGAGATGAAGTGTTGATGAGAGGTTTTTTTCAATTTTAATCTATGCATTTTAAAATTCAATAACTTACTTGGATGGGCTTGAATCAACATGGTTCACTCCATTATTAGCCAGATGGTCACTGGAATATCAAATAAACCTTAATTAGAATATAAAAAACTGAAATTTTTTGAATTGGCAGACAATTTTGTGATTGGCTCAAGTTATTGCATTGAAAAAATTCAAATTATGTAGGAACAATAAAGACAATTTTGAATAATTTTTTAAAAACTAAGCAAGATAATCTTACTTTATATCATCCTTTACAGAGCCCCAATTATGGGCCCCAGCACCCTCCCTCTTATCATGGTGTTTCACACCTCTGTAATAGAAAAAAACATCTAAAATCATAAAAATTCGAGAAAATAAATAGATAAATAATTTATTGTACGTTTTTTCACTTCCACTGTGTCTGTCAAATTCCCTTCTTCCACCTTCAAAGCCGCCTCTGCCTCTCCTAAACCCACCTTTTCTAGCGCCTCTTGCACCATTTCTTTCGGGTCTGTAAATATAATGAAAGTCCTTTTTTGAAATATAAACTTGAAAGAATATTTTAAACAAAGTGAAACCTTGTTTCTATAGATTCATTCAGTGGCTTGTTCTCGTTGTTCAACTTAACAACTGCATAATTTGAAATGTTGAAATGAATTTTTTAAATTACAATTTGAGTAAAACGAGAAAGTTTTTTCACCAATCTTAAATAATTTAAGCACGTGCCTTTTTGGTTTTTCACGTTGCTTGCTTTGTTTGCAGCTTGTCCGGATACTTTTGAAACTTTTTGTTTGTCAGTTTTGGTAGTTGTTGAAACTTTTTTGAATTCTGTCTTTTTTTGAGACAGTTTATCTTGAAGTTTTTTCAAGGTGTCTAAAGGGTCGACATCTACCTCTTCTTCTTCAGTTTCAATAGCCGCAAACTTGTTGTTTACGTTAATTCTATACTCCATGATAAATTATGTTTTTATTTTATGAATTCTTTTTTTAAAGAATATTCTGATACGAACATCAACGATGTTTAAAGATTGAAAAACATTACGAACAGGGCGCGATCGCTACCGCACTATTTTGATAAATAGGAAAATGATAAAATTAAACTTTTGTATTTAGTTTTTTGGAAGGCGCATTATTTAGCAAATTATTAAGGTTCATTTTATTTTCAAACACTCATAGGGTACAAATCAAAAAAATAATTTTAAATTGAAAAAAAAATGTAAAAAATTTATAAAATTAATATTATTATTATTTGATTTTCGTAGTTCTGTTTTTTATATAAAATATTAATATAACTAGAAGTTTTCATTGTATTGTTTAAAAATAAAAACTTTAGTAACGAGATTTTATAATCCATATCTTTCACTCGAAAAAATCCAACTTCATTATAATATTTCAAGAAAGCGAAATTTCAAATGAAAATATTAAAATATCTTCTCAACTAATTTTCAAAATTTTTTTAAAAAACTATTGGACTTTTGGTAAAAGATAAATAGTATTTGAGTTACTATTTTAATAGTTTACCATATTTTGAGAACTTTTAGAGTCGATATTGAAAATTGCTGAAACAAAAACTAAAGAAAACTTATGTAAAAATTTAATATGAGCTATTTTACTCCAAGATTAAAAAATAAAAAATGATGGAAAGAAAAAAGTGCCATATGATTCGATAGCACTAACAAAAGTTACGTGAGATGAGAAAATTTCATCATTGAAAGATATTAAAAACTGAAGGAATTATAAATCAAAAAAAGCTTACTGAATTAGCTTTCACGAGTTATACATAATCACTTCGAGTAATTTCTTATGCAATTAGACACCTTCACCATAAAACGAAAGTACTACATAAATAAGAAAATCTCTGCCATAGGAATTTCATAAGAATTATAAATTAACTGTAAATTCTCGTAATATGTTAAATAACCTTTGTTTTGCATTTTTACCAATTTCACCATAGGTTTTAACTGAGGCATATTTCAGTATTTATGAAAACTCATACACAATAAAACCAAAAAAAAAGACATAACTTTGTGATGAGTGAGTTTGGATTAAAGAAATTACAAATTTTTAGTAATTTTTCTTAGTTTTAAGTAATATAACCGAGAAAAAAGTACTTTTCAACGATACTATTAACTTTTTGAGTGAAGTTTTGATTGCAAGGTTCTACAAATGTTACTAATAGTACTATTTCTATTTAAAAATTTACAGTTTTAGGTTGAAATTTGGCTGAAAATAAAAATTAATGAAACGAAAAAAACCATATTCACGAAAAAAGTTTTTTCCGCATCTTTTTTCATGTTTCTTTCAACGCCCTCGTGGTTGTTTGGGAGTTTTGGACTGCCTCTTTTTACACCGTTTGGAGTTTTTGTTTAGAGTTTTTTGACGAAAAGTTTTGATAAGGCTAAGAATCAATTGTCTATAGTTATTTTTGCTGCTTTGAGCTGGTGCCTTTCCACCTATAAGGATTCTTTCGATTCATCAATAAAGTTACTCAACATAAAACACTCTTCAAATGATATTATTCTCTACAATAATTCATTGATTACTACAAAAATAAGTTACGAAAAAATTTGAGCTGTTGGTTAGAATTCAATTTATTCTCCTATTAATTATCAATTTAATTTTTAAAAAAATAGGCATTATCGGGATATTTGTTCGAAAAAAATTTAAAATTTTTAACCGCGTTATTCCGTTTAGAAATAACATTATTTTTAATTTTTAAACCTTTCTTTAATCATTGTGTTATTCCAGGTAACAAACATTCGAAACAAAATTGATTTTTTTATTCTTTATCTTGAAGAATGCCTTGACTTAAGAGAAAATGAGCCGTTAGTTTGATAAAAGTCCAGAGTTCCATTAAAAATTAACACAACGTTTGAGATTATAAGCAAATTCCCTAAATTTATTAACCAGTTTATTCCTATAAACAGGTTTTTTGAAGTTTATATATTAATTATAAGTTAAAAAATTGGAAAAACTCCAAAAAACGTGCATTTTATGATAATGTGTTTGAAATTTAAAAGAAAAAAACCAATTGCTTTAGTTTTATATTTCATACCAATTTAAAATAGTTATAAGTTTTATCTATTTCATAATGATACAATTTTTCACATTTATAATATTTTTATTTAAAATTTTCGAATGTTTATAACAGTCGATGGAAGTGAATTGATGACATTCCGAAAAATATAAATTTAAAATTTTCTTCCATTTCATTCAAGCCATCAAATCAGCATACGAGATTTTGTATTGAATATGTACAACAACAAAAAATAAGTAGTTCTTATACATCATTAAGGTTGTAACATTGGAATAATTTTTGAATATTTAAAAATTATAGACTTATTTTAAAAGATTACAGTTAATTAATGGATATACGAAATTACAAAGTCTAATCAAAAATGAAGGCCATATAAAAGCTTTAAACATAAGCGCTTTAAAATTACAAAATAATAGACTGGTAATGCCATTAAGAAACCAGTAACATAATTATTTCGTGTTTTAATATCATTATCTTTTCCTTCTTTGGGTTGGAGGCATGATTCTTAATTCTAATTGCATCTTTGTCATCATTATATAAGTCTTGAGATAGTGCTATTGAGTGTCTATATGGGAGCATGCCTTTATATAGGAATAAGCTCTTATTTCTCTTTAAAATATACAATTTGAAGCGGAGTATTTCTTTGCAGAAAAAGTTAAACACATTTAAAAGAGTTGGTTTCCATCAATACATTTGGGTGGAATAAATAAAAATACTGAAACTTCAATAGAACTAATAATATCATGTTAATAAAAATACGTTTTTGCACACAAATTGAATGAAACGAAAAAAATATTGACAATATTAAAAATGAAAAAAAAGATCTAAATTGTACAAACCACGTTTAGATCATGTTTGTAGCAGGAAGAATCCTATCCCAGAAGTCTCCCAGTGTTCTCTCACACCTAAGAGGAGATGCCAAGTTTTCAAATATTTTAATTGGAAGCAAAAAACCACCAAAAAAAAATAGAATTAGAAGGAAATTCAGATGGTATGTTCCGTTCGTTTGGCAGGCATTTTTGGTAACAATATCAGGGATATTACTCAGTCTTTGTGGGTTAGTTATGTGTGTTATAGGTTTTTATTCGAGTAGCTACTCATACGGCAAACACGTTCACCAAATTGGAGCAATAGAAAACATTTATAAAAAGCACAATGATTCGTTTTTTCATTTACTCGAAGAATCCAAGAGGATTTATTCCGATACGAACGATAACTTGAAACCAAAGAGAGTATCTTTATATAAAAATCAATACGACTTTTCAAATGAGCCAGGAAAAAAGGTAAAAAGCATTGAAAACAAGAACATTTTATCTGTTTTTAAAACATTCAAAGACAACTCAGATAAAAATAAAAAAGTGACGATATTTTCTCTTCTTCAAAATAACCGATCGTCATTCGTTACTCCATTTATTCTTCATCAATCAACGAATCCAAAAAATAATAGCAGGCTTAAAGCTTTATTGACATCACATCTTCATTTTTTCAAAAACACACATTTTCACTTTTTGAAAGCGTTTAAACCATTGATCACTAACTTAAATTACTCATTTTTCAACAGTGGGCATTTTAAAAATGTAGGTAATTTATCGAATGAAATTTCAATGAAATTCCCTAAAGACATGAATAACTCTACAAAAACTAGAACACCAAAAAGTAAACTACGTTACTTGTCTTATATTGGACCAATTACAATGAGTGTTGGTAGTTTTTTCGTGGTTTTCGCATGCGTTGTTGTCTGCGAGGCACGTGACCAATTGATTGATGATTTAGAGAAGGAGTATGGAGATGATGGTTATTCTTATGCTAGTGACGACTTTGATGTGAAAGTTTGTAATAGTCCTTGTTACAAAAAAAAAAGTTCTTTCAAAAATTTTCAAACTCAAAATTACGCTAAAAAAATTCATAGCAATAATAT
The DNA here is from genome assembly GCA_964035795.1 of Pterobdella sp. o SKG-2022. Lineage (NCBI taxonomy): Eukaryota > Metazoa > Annelida > Clitellata > Hirudinida > Piscicolidae > Pterobdella > Pterobdella occidentalis. Next base: position 18,817,351 of record OZ038322.1, read on the forward strand.
GATTTTTTCTAATGACGACGTTTTGAGTAATAAAAACTTGGAAAATGTGGACTTCACTGACCATATAACAGAATACTCCTATGAAAAAAACTCCCTTTCAAAAAACCACAAAATAGATGTAAAATCAACTTTTGATTATATTAATAGAATTAAGTACAGATATGAAAGCGATGATAACAGTAATTTCAATATAAATTTCATTGATGACTGTGATGAAGATGAATACATAACTAGGAAGGATTCAAAGAGTTTCAAACATCATAGTGCTAACACTGATGTAGTTTTATGCAATCGTTTGAAAAGCGAAAAAAGCAAAATAGAATGTTTAAGTAGCAATAGTATTTTTGGATTTGATAACATCATAAATGAACTTGATATGGGAGATCGTTCAGCGATTAAAAACAATGAAGAAAGAACTAGCCAAGAAACTTTGAATCAAAATAATAAATCGAGTTTTGCGAAATATTTTGACAAAATAAAAGGACAGAATAAAAAGATAGATGGAGATATATTCAAGTGTTTCATGTTCTACATGCCAGTTAAAAGACTCAGTTTAGACGCTGTAAAATCAACTTTCGTTTTAAAAAAAGACAAATTTTAAGAAAACCAGTTTTATTGAATTTCAAATATTACATACAAAAAAATAGAAAAATATCGGATAAAAACGCTTTGAAATGGTCGCTCATGAATGGAAATGCTATTAAGAAAACTTATCGAGTGGAACAATTTAATGTGAGTTATTATGCCGCTATTTGAAGCAAAAAACTTAAAAATGAAGATTTATTAAAAAATGGTGGAAGTTAGATCAATCTTCATTGCTTCCGCCTTAGCAACCAGTAACTTTTTGTTCCAATTAATCCTTTCAAGTTTTCTTTTCAGAAAATAGTTTAAATTTTAGTTCAATTTAGAAAAATTTCATTTTAAACTTTTTTCCAATAAAATCTTTGTTTTATCGGATTTCCACTTTATGAAGATTATGCAGGATTATGTTCAATCTATACTCGTTTCGATGAAACTGAAAATATCATAAAATCATAGTCTTATATATCACAATGAAAATGAACTATCATCAAATTTTAATAAAATATATAAAATTGAAAAACGAACTTGCATTCGATTCATTAAAAACGAAAAATACGTCTAATTATACTTTTTAAAGACATCTTAAGCAATATCAATAAGCATTAACGTCGATGTTATGAAAAAAATTTAGAACATTTATTAACAAAAAAGAAATAGCTAGAATTTTCGATAAGTAGTCTTACCATAATACGTCTAATTATATTTAAATAATATATACTTTCCAAATCGCTCACAAGCTCGCTCTTGTTCTCATCATTTTTAGACTAGTTTAATGCAATTCTCTTTTCTACTTTTTTTCATCTACACTCATTAGAAAGGTACAAAAACTTCAAAACCATATTGCACCCATTGCTTTCAACTGTGATGTCTTCACCCCATCTACCCAATGTCTAGACAGGCTTCACTTACTTTCTATACCCAAAAGGATCAATTTTCAAGATAGCAACTCTCATATATAACTGTCATCAGTCAAAAAACCCTGGGTATCTTTACAAACTCACAAACAATAGAAATGTTCTTCCCTCGTTAAGATCGAGAAACTCACCAATTCACCAATCAGTTGACTGAACAAAGTACTTCAGCCATGCAGCACCTTCTATATGGAACGATCTCCCTAATGAAATCAGATCACTTTCTTGTCAATCCTCCAAAACATCGCTCAAGACTTATACAGACTATAATCTTTTCATAAACTATGTTTGTATCTTTAATCGCCTCTGATACATGTTTATTTTATATGAAAAGGGCGCTATATAAATGCAAAAAAAGAAATACATAAATATTTCAGTTTTTTTTCAATATATAATTTGATTGAGAAACCTCAAATTGCAATATTTCAAATTTTTTATTAGCTCAGCTTTTTAATACGTTCAATTGTCTTTTAAGGATAAAGATTGTAAATAAGACTCGTTTAAAGAAGGAGCTACATCTGCTGTAGTGTCGACGGAATCATCCGAATGTGCATTGTGAATGTAAGTTAGTAAAGAATCTTCTTCGTAAGTAGGAAAGAAATATCTGCAAAGAAAACATTTGAAAAAAGCACGGAAGCTTTAAACGATCAAATATTTAACTAAATTTTCAAATCAAATATACTTGTTAAGCTTAATTAGTATTAATATAATAATAATTTACGAGTATTCAATAACAATCTTATCTCAAAAAGTTTCATAGTAGTCCATAAAGGAACTACATATATTCTTATATAAATATTCATATTATTGTTTCAATACAAACTGGAACTTGTCGAAAACATGGGTCGGAGGCAAAACTGAATGGTGCTTGGAGGATTTTAAATGATTTTGTAAAGAGTCTGAATTTGGCGACTTTTCAAAACATACAGGACAATTGTTATGGTATATCTGGGAGGGTATGTTGAAGCACTTGAAAGTATTTATAGATATAAATACTTTCAAGTGCTTTGTATATGTCTATGTTATCATTATTATTAATAATTATATCTTGTTATATCTGATAGTAATCTATATGTATATATAGTGCTGAAATTTAAAAAATTAATGTTTTAACGGGAATAATTTCAATATTTATACATGACAATTTTTTTTACGTCGATTTATGGAAGAATTTTAGTAAATTTATTGAGCAAAATAAATGGCTAATAAATTTACTAAAATTCTTCCATAAATCGACGTAAAAAAATTGTCAAATATTTTTTATAAGTAAATTTAAGATGTCTTTAAATAGTTATACATGAACTGTAATTGAATATTATTAACCTGTCTTCTTAGATAATTTATTAATTTTACACATTGGTAGAAGTGCAAGCTTTCCTGAACCCTTTCCAGATCAAATCCATGCGTCAACTTAATGGTAACAATAAATATTAAATAGAAATCCTCCATTTATTGACGATATGACAATCAATCAAAACTCAATCAAGAGAAATATATTCAATAAAACTCATATTTGAAAAATATGTCTAATAAATCCTATAAATCTTAATATATTGAATAAAAGATGGGAAATTGAAACCTTCATATGGTGCATGACAGATGTGTATTGAGTGCACGAGAAGGAGCAATACAAGCAAACACACAACGCCGCATTTTCTTCAGTCCAATCACAAAATTCCCTGATAAAATTGTTCAAAATAAATGATAAGATGTCTTAAGAAAGTTGAAGGTAATGGAAAAACTTTGAAATAAAAACGCATAGGAATACAAGGCTATTATCTTGTGGCAGGGTTGATGAATTTTTTTGCTTTTGTATTTCGTACATAATTTATTTTGGTTCTGCTGCATTAAGATAAAACTATTATTTTTTTAAAAGATATAAACATACTTCCCTTATATTTTGATATCTTTTAATTTCTTGGAAGTACAAATGAAAGAAAAGAAAATAAATGAAATACTAAAACGGTTGGCACTCACATTTTCCTTTCATTGTTGAATATTCTTTGTTCAATTGGCACTGAAACTAAAACGTCATTGTCTTCGTGAACATCATCCGTACTATCGTTCTTTCCTTCATTCTCACTATCTTCTTCTTCTTCTTCATCCTCATTATCTTCACCACAGCCTAGATTCTTCAACTTAATCAACTCCTAAATATATAAAAAACTTTTTAAGTAAATGGAATAAATGAAGATAGATAAAAAATGTGTTTGAAATTAGCATGATACATACTGGGTGCTTGTCAAAGTAGAAATGGTGGTATGAAGGGTTGGATGGCTTGATTCTCTTGTGATGCTTTTTCCTTATGTGTTCTTTAAAAGCAGGGTAATCTTTGAAAAATCTTTCACAATATAGACATTGCAATCTGTTCTCATTGATTCAGAAGCTCATTTTGCAAAAATTCAGAATGAACTAATGTAAGTTCAAAAAATTAATAAAAATAGAATTTTAAACATACTTTTTAAGTTTTTCTTCTATGATATTCAAAAATTCTTTTAAATTAACTGTGAAATAATTATTAATTTAAAATCTTTCAACCATTTTCATGGATAAAGATATAAAAACAAACCAAAATTATGTTGAGAGCCAAGCATGAAATGGTGAAATTCATTCAAATGCTTTATAAAATCTGATCTGAAATAAAAATAATCAAAAACATACAAAAGGGATTTGAAATAGGTAAAGTTTATAACTGATTGGTAAAGATAGTCTTAGCACAGAAAAAGCAGTTTTTTATGAATTGCCCATTACTCCATTCTGATGTTTGCATATCAAAGATCTCTTGCTGTCAACATTCAATATTAATATATGAATACAAATACTGTAGCATTTAGCAGAAACAAATTTATTAAAATTCACTGACTATTCTTTCATTTAATAATTGCATCCTGAGCTTTTCATCCTCTTTAATATTTTTGCCCAAAATATATTTTTCATTGTGTAAATTTTTAGTGAAAATTTTTTCAAAATTTTTATTTTTTAATTCTTCTTTCCAAAGTTGCAAATATCTGAAAAAATGAGTTCTTATCATTTTCAAATACTAAATTATCAATGTATTACTTTGGAAACAGAGAAATATTTTCAACATCTTCTATAACCACAGAATGGCTAGATAAAAGATGTTGTGTTAAGCTTTCTGTATCTGCAACCTCAAAGTTTTCATCGCAAATTATACATATTATACGGTTGTTAACATTTATTTTTAAATTTTCTAAGGTATCCTGAAACACTAAGGGTACTAAAACCGGTAACTCGACGGGGTCTTCCATGATATTTTTAACCCTTTTTAACTTTTAGTTCTTGAATGTTTATTTTTGGTTATATAAGAAGCAAATTTTTTCATGAAGTTTTAATCCGTTTCATTTTTAATGTTTCCATTGATTACTTGTGATCAAACTTTTACGTATTTCTAATTCTTGCTATAACTTGTTTTTAATTTTCAAGTTCATCTAATTCGGGGAGATTGGTAAAATGATGTTCAAGAATTCTTGTAATTTAATAAAACTATTTGATTCATATATCAAAAAAAGTCAGTTTTCAAAAAAACTGTTGAGTACATCCAGTAACTCTTTCGCAATTAAAGCCGACGCAAAAAGTAATATTATAACGTTTAAATTAAAATATTATAATATATACATTACTTAACAAAAATTAATTTCAAATATAATATTTTTGAGTTTAATAATTTTTCAGTTTTTAAATCTCAAATACCCCATGCAGACAATGAGAAACCACTCAGACCATTATATTTAGATGCCCAAGCTACTACATCAATGGTTTTTTTGAATATCCTCATAATAAATTTAAATTTAAATAATATTTGAAGAAAATCTGCATAATAATTTTTATAAAATTTATATTCAATATTACAGGACCCAAGAGTGTTGGATGCAATGTTACCTTTTTATGTTTCCTTATATGGAAATCCTCACTCAAGAACACATGCTTATGGTTGGGAAAGTGAGAAAGCTGTTGAAGTTGCCAGAGAAGTTGATAAATTCGGATATATTCTTAGCTCCTTAAATGATGATCAGATTTTATTTTTTATTATATTTGGTTTGCTTAGGCTTTGAATTTAACTCTTTTTCTTTTTTCTTCAATTTTAGTAAACATTGTGAATAAACTTTTCAGCAAGTGGCTGCCTTAATAAATGCAGATCCTAGAGAAATTATTTTCACCAGTGGAGCCACAGAATCCAATAACATTGCTGTCAAAGGCATTGGAAGATTCTATAGTGGCAAGAAAAAGCACATTGTCACTTGTCAAACTGTTGGTTATGTCTTTATAACAGTTTTTAAGGAATTTTGTTTTCAAAATTTTCATATATATCTAAAAAAATTCTCATGAAGAGAAATCAATCAAAAACCACTAAATAATGTTTGAAATTCTTATGAAACTTATAGGAGCATAAGTGTGTTTTGGACTCAGGCAGGCAATTGGAAATGGAGGGCTTCAAGGTGACTTACCTGCCTGTGCTTCCCAGTGGTATTGTTGATCTTGAGGTACCTTCATAATGATTTTTAAAGAATTTTTACTAATAATATTTGTGCTTTAAGCATTTATTTTGTTGTCTTGTAGTTTTCATGTGTTTATATTTAAATAACATTTTAGTTATTCAGAAAAAATGAGTATACTGCTTCAAATTCACATTATGCAATAAATATAATCCAGAAACTGGAGCAAGCTATAACTTCTGAGACCTCATTGGTGAGCATAATGACAGTGAACAATGAGATTGGTGTCATACAACCAATTAAAGAAATAGGTCAGTAGACTATCCAACCATTGTATGTACATTGAAAAGATATATATCGCTTTTGAACGAATTAGAATTCACGTATAATCTCTTTTAATTTCAATATTTTATACATATTTTTTTATGAAACAGGAGCAATATGCAGAAAGAAAGGTGTGTTCTTTCACACTGATGCTGCACAAGCTGTAGGGAAAGTTCCAATCACCGTTGACGAGTGCAATATCGATGCTATGTCTATCAGTGGCCACAAGATCTATGGTCCCAAAGGAATAGGTGCGATATATCTACGTAGAAAGCCTCGAGTGAGGGTGAGTCCTTTGCAGAATGGGGGTGGCCAAGAGAGGGGAATCAGAAGTGGCACTGTACCCACTCCTATCGTTGTGGGCTTTGGCAAGGCGTGTGAAATAGCAAGGAAGGAACGAGAGGTATTTGTTATTATTTTTTTGAATTAAAAAAATGATATCTAAAAATTGTAAAAACGATATTTGATTTTACCGGTATTTTTTGCAAGATGTTTCAAATCATTTCTTGTTTGTACATAAGCTTCGTGAAATCTAGTTTTAGATTATATTATTTTGTAAGTTTTTTATCATTTTCAGTATGACTTAGAGTGGGTGACACATCTGGCAAACAGATTATTAGATAATATAAATGGAAGCCTCACCCATGTAATTCGTAATGGAGATCCGGTCAAAACATATCCCGGTATTTTCACTACCTTTATTTTAATATGACTATTTCACCTTTGTCATTTTGAGTTATTTTTATCAATGTAAAACTTTTTTAATAGTTTAAATTATTCAAAATTATATATCATATCAATGCGTGTTACTCTCATCGGCACAAAGCATTAAAAAAATGTTTCCAGGCATTTCTGTATCTCTAAAGCTTAAAAATATTTTTTGGTTATGCATTTGATGACTGACTAATAATTCAGGTTGTTTGAACTTGTCTTTCGCTTATGTGGAGGGTGAGAGTCTATTGATGGCCTTAAAGGATGTGGCATTAAGTTCAGGAAGGTGAATAAAATTAAGGTCCAACTTATCTACAAAATGAATTTTATTATCATGTCACATCATTGATAAATATAATATCACAATCGAGCTTATATCACCATCTCTGATGACGTTAGTAAATTTAATTCATGAAAACAGCGCTTGTACTTCAGCATCGTTGGAACCTTCTTATGTACTGAGAGCCATTGGGACGGATGAAGACCTAGCTCACTCATCCATCAGGTTTTAAATAGTGTTTCTAATTTGGAACGCTTCCTGAAAATTTTTTTATACGTCTGGTTGAAGACATAAAATAAAATCCAATAAGTTTGTAACGGAAATTTTTTTTGAACGAGCTTATTGTCCTACTATTATTATTCAGATTTGGTCTAGGACGCTTCACAACGGAAGAAGAGGTCGACTACACTGCAGAAAAAGTTATCAAACATGTCTCTAACTTGAGAAGTATGAGGTATTTAAAAAGTAAACTAATGCACTGAGAATGTTTATAATCATTACTCACATTCACAAGCCCCTTGTGGGAGATGGTGCAGGAAGGGATCGACTTGAAGAACATCAAGTGGACGCAGCATTGATGCTCCTATTTCGAACAAATATCACTTGGACAGATCACGAGTCGATATAGATTAAATCTTGGACAGTGGTTTGGCATTTGAAATGCAAATCTCAATACTGTTTTTGTTATGATACTTGTACCGTTAAGTTTAATTTTTCTTTGGACAGTGGTTTGGCATTTTAAATGCGTATCTTTATTTTTACACTTAAAATACGAAAGTTTTACTCATAAAAATTTAAAAATGATTTGGAACAAAAACTAGAACGAAATAATTTGATTATTGAAAAACTTACAGACAATCAAAAAATAAGTGGCTATATAATAGAAGTGTCATTTTGTTCAAGGGTTGGTTCTTCTGATGTTGCTTCCTGTGCGCACGATCTCATTATCATCCTGCAGATCCCTCAGGGCGTTGTCGAATGTTTCATACGTCACAAACTGTCATGGATAGATTAATAAATGAAGAGCTCTTAGTAGTTTGATACCAAGACCTACCGTTTCTCCTCCTTCAACTAGCTTCTCTTTGAACTCATCAAACAACTGGTTGTATTTGAACGACAAAACCCTTCCCTTAGCTCTGTTAATTTTATGTATTGAGTTTAAAAAGTACATTCCAAATCTATACACATATCACATAATATGGGGTAGTAAGACAAATTTTTGTAAGCATATTACTTCATAATGGCGAGAAGTTGAGAAGCTCTAGTAGCCCTGAGTTTCCTGGCAGCCCCAGTGATTCCAGTTGTCAAGATGGACACATCAATCTTGCCAGTGGATGGGTCGATAGCTGCCTGCTTTAATGCTTCTCGATGCAACCTTTGTGTTTTAATTGTAGACATGAGCACAAACTTTGTGAAAGATGATGAGACTATGATATTTTTAAAGATCATGAAAAATCACAAAATTAATTAATCTGCTGCACCTTCTGGCCTCTTTGACGTCCTCTACAATGACCTCATTTGAGAGTCTCATTCTGGCATGTGCCTCAGCCAATCGGATCAAAGATTCCAACTGACGAGGATAGGCTGACACTTGACCGCGCCCAGTGCCTATGAAATTTAAAATACTAACCAGAGATTTCTATTTAAATATATTCATAATTTTTGAAAATAACTTCATGAAACGAAATGCACTAGACAAGCGAAATACCTATTTTTCTCATCTCAACATAGCTCTCAACTAAAAGTTGCCCAGCTTCATCACTGATGACTGGATGCACGTGTGTGCGTGCATATCCGATGTAGTCCTTCAACGTGTCCAAGTCCTGTGTATAATTGGCGATTCATGCTATAAGATGAAATCATCAATTATTGTGGTGGTGATGAGCACAACAACCATAGTATGATTCATAGCCATAAAATTTAAAAACGATACAATAGAAAAAATGATTAACAATTAAAATAACATGTTAATCACGGATATAAGAATATTAAAATTGGCAGTGCATACCAAAGTGTTTGATTCCTGAACCTCATCAGCTTTGTAATACAAAGAGATTAGGTGGTAGGCGAGTTTTCGATCAAAAACTTCATCTTGAGGGTCGAGAATCAAGAAGATCAAGTCAAATCTGCAGGTATTCATTTTGAAGTTAACTTATTTAATACACAAAAAGATCCGAGAGCCTACAAATTATATGGGAAGCAAAGTAATCTAACAAGCAATCAAATGATATTAAACAGCAGAGACCTGGAAAGAAGAGTGTGAGGTAGTTGAATATTTTCAATGATGTTTTTGTTCTTATTCCATTTTGACTCTATTGGGTTGGCAGCAGCAAGAACTGAAGTGCGTGCATTCAAAGTGCAGATAATGCCTGCCTTGGCTATTGACAAAGTCTGCTGTTCCTGGTTGAACACATCAATTGAGGTTTGTAGATATTTAATGATTTTTTGACTAAGTAAGATTATTGAGAAAACTTTAAAATTACATTATCAAAAATACATTAAGTGATTACTAAGTTAGTTCACCCTGAAGCCCAGTATAATTTTATATACAAAAATATTAAAATTTATTCCACACAGTAAAATTGAAAAGGTATTGACGCATTATAAACCAACCATAACTTCGTGTAGTACAGATCTGGTGCTCTCATTCATCTTGTCGAACTCATCAATGCAACAGACACCATTGTCACTGAGCACCAAGGCTCCTCTGATAAGGGTCGAAACAAAAACATTAGCACAACTCTTAGCAAACTTTGTATGTTTTTTCATTAATTTTTATATAATAATTCACTTGTAGAAGTTGATTATTATTTATCGTCTCTTGTTTCATTCAAATGAAGTTAAATGAGAAAGTTAAACATGGCATGAAAGAATACAAAAGATTATGATAACAAAAGGAGACATTCTATAAACATAAATGCAACTTCAGTATCAAAACTAACGTCTGCAGCACTAATTGCTTGGTTTCAGGATCTTTGGTGACGTAGGCTGTGAGACCTACGGCTGATGATCCCTTTCCAGACGTGTATTGACCCCTTGAAACAGGTGAGATTTCATAAACGATTATTAATGGTTTATAACTGATTTTTTAAAATCTGTATATACATGTGGTTTATAGCTGGGATCATCATTATCGTCGTTTCACGTCCGTTTCCACGTTAGTATTGTAAATGCTTTTTCAAAACATTGTATGTATCTTTTTTTAGATTATTTCTCGTTTTATTCATCTATAAAATAACACTACAACAAAAATCAACAGAAATGAGCGACGAAAGGAACCTGGGCACAAGGGCATAGACATATTGAAGGAGTTGAGACTTGGATGTTCCTGGGTCTCCACATAAGAGAATGTTGATGTCTGACCTGTAGTGAGAAGAGGCAATGGGGTTTAATCTTATGGCTATGAGAAGAATGCAAAAATATTCTGCACATGCAATTATAAATACTTCAAAAACTAACAAATCTCATATCTCTATTGATATTCTTCAAGATAATTAGCAATTAGTAATATTATGATCATCATTATGAAAAATCAATCTTTATGTCCACATGTTTAGTTGACAGATTAAAAGTCATAATATTGCAATAAAAGCTCTTTTAGAGACCTCGTATGTTCTTTTGTAAGCTTGAATTTCATACAGTAAAAGTTTATAAGGATATTAGAAGAACACAAAGAAAATTACAATAATAATAATAATAATGAAATACTTATATAGCGCCTCTTTCGCATTGTTCAAAGGCACTCTGCTAAAAACTGCTTGAAATAATAGGTTTTTAAATTTATAAGAAAAATAGGATAGAGAGAAAATTTAAGATTAGAAGGAAGAGAGTTCCAGAGAAGTGGACCAGAAAAAGAAAAAGCAGTTTTAGCGTAAGAATAAGAGAGGGATAATAAAGAGTTGAGCGAGTAGAGAACTGTAGGCCAGCACATTTAGGAGATGGTAAGATAAGAAGGTGAAGTAAAATGAAAAATTTTATACATGAGAAAACAGACTTTGAAGGAAAAGCGAAAGTGAAGAGGTAGCCAGTGAAGATAGACAAGAGATGGAGAGATATGGGAGAATTTAGGAGTATGAGAGACCAGGCATGCAGAAGAGTGGAAAGCTTTAGTTAGAGGGTAGAATAGATTTAGCAAGATTATAGTAAAAAGAGTTGCTTTCCTTGTGACAAGGTGTTACTTTTTAAAAATTGTAGTAAAATATTTTGTGCTCTAACACCTTCATAGTCTGAATTTTTTACTGTATGAAATCAAACCCATAATTATCAAACAGCTATAACAACAATAACCTGAATCTCCCTCTGCCCGAAGCACTGAATTCCTTGCGAGCCCCTGAAAACAGCTGCAACAAGATGCCCTTCTTCACATCCAAGTTCTCATAAATACTTGGAGCTGGTGGTGGAAATTTTTATAAATTCATTTGAATATTATATATAGTTAGCAGTAATATTTGAAATATTTTTCAGAGACACCTTATGTATGTTTTGTATAGCAATTAAACTTTAAAAACATCAATCGAGGATTCATACATTTATTCAAAATAAAAGCTATAATTTTCGATAAGTATAGCTTTATCATTCTAACATTTTATGATAATGCTATACTAATCGAAAATTATAGCTTTTATTATAAATAAATGTATGAATCTTCAATTGATGTTTTTAAAAGTTTAATATTTGAAATACATAAAATTTATTGGCTTCACAGTTACTAATTTAACTTCTAAATGAATAACTATATATAATAACTAACAAAAATTAATGTTACTGGTAAAATGAAAAACTAATATAATGCTACCGATAGCAGAGGCAAGAGCTTCATAAATGCCTGGGGACTTTGATAGCTCCTTCAAGCTTTCAACCTTCTCTTGAGATAAATGCATCTCTTTACTGTATATAAAATGAGTCAAGTAACAATGTTATTAAAAAAAAACTAATAAATATTTAAAATAACTAATATATTCAATACTAAAAATTTTCAAAGTTTATTTGATAATAACAATAGATTATAGACATCCATTAGGACAAATAATTTGTATAAAATTTGACTATCATAAGCGTCTAAAAATGCATTAAATCAACCACCTTCACTTTATTAAACTTAGATTTATTACCACAAAATCAGACAGTTACCATAGACAGACCCATCATCAAATCATAACCCACCCACCCATCCTCCTCAGCCTCATCATTATGAGCTGCGGCAGTTTCATGCAATCTTTTATGGTTCACCTTCCTATAATGTACCACGTCAAAATGCGTCTTGTACACAGCTAATACATTTCTTTGGCGAGGGTTAATACGTAGTGGTGTAGCCCTGTATATTCCTGTAGATGTTTCAATAAGTCAAATCTTATCATAAAAAAATTTTGATTCAATAAATATCTCTACCCATCTGACTCCAATAAATACAGACCTAAAATCCTTAAAAATATAAATATACATAACTATTGGAAACTAAGATGGTGATAACTATAAAGCACCAACCAGTGACAGTGATACGATCTCCAGGCTGTACCTTGTCAACCAGATCTCCATGGGCAAAAATGACCATAGTGTGTGGAGTCTGGCCAGTAGGCATGTCCTCTGTAGTTGGATGTATCATTCAATCTTTCTATAAATGCGTCTGTGTATCTATGCTCATAATTTTGTGTTATTGGTATAGTACTCTATCATTGGTTGACTGTGTATCAATTATCAAAAATACAAAACTTAATACATAAATTAAATGCTTATATTGATATAATAATTATAAGAACATGTTAAATGAATTTTATTCACATACTTTATTATTTCCGAGTTATAACTAAATTCTTGTAATTGATTGAAATGGATTAATACTGAAACACTATGTACTATTGTAAATTATAACCTGGAGATTCTTGAAGTTTAACCAACTGTTTGTCTGTGAAGAGAGACCTAAGAAAAAAAATAACAATCAGGTCCTGCTAATACAATAATTATAGCCAATAGGCTATACACGTGTATATGTCTAAGTAACTGAAGAAATCTCAGACTTTATTTACAACTTTCTTTTTTGAATATAATTGTTCTTGATGTATGTTCCTATTTTTATTTATGAAACCCATTTTAAGTTCTATAAAAAAGGATATAAAAGTACATAAAATTCCTCAGTACAAAAAACATTTGAGCACTAGACACTTGACAACAGTGGCAGATTACAGCCCCAAACCTGTTATGCACAAGCTGGTATGAGTGGCTGGTGTTACAATGTCTACAAAGAGTGGGTTCCACAATTCTGCCCCTCTCAATCTCCACCACTTCACCCTTGCAGCATATGTTGCACTCAAAGTATGCCTCTCTAGTGGTGTGGAAATGCCATGATTTAAAATGCAGATTTATCCTTACTAGAATGAGAGTGGCTTGTGAGAAAATGAAGATTTAGACGTATAAACAAGTGAGAAAATACAATTTAGTATTATTTCGTACAAACCTATAAAAATCTCAAACAAATGTTCCTAAAGATCTAGCAATCTAGTATATATTAATTAAATAAAGGTACCTCATTTCAGGAATCAATGAAGAAGTCCTGATCACCATCCCAGACACAGAGATCAGTTGATCAATGTCCTCAGGGTTCAGTGATCTCATGCTCTTGGGGGATGCTGCATTATAAGGTCGCACCTACGGTGGTGTCCAATCATTCTATTATCATACTTACACATCAGTATCATGTATTGACAGTGGTGTCATTACATAATGCATTAATCATATTTTATGAGCACTGTATTGTTATTATGTGGTTTAAAACATGATTTTTATAAAAAAGTTAAGCATACACTATGCAACGAACAATGCACCCAAACCTGTATTTGATGCTCCAATGAAGATTCAGGATATTTGTTGAAGTAGATCTCATTGGTGGCAACATCAAAGGTGGGGATAACTTCCTGTGGGTACACCAGCAGCTGTCTGTTTAGATTTTATTTTGTTGGGTGAGTCATGATTCTAAATCTGGTTTTAGTCCCAATTATAGCAAGATTGTTGGGTTGTAATTTACTACCACAATAAAAGTGGTTTTTTAAGACTTATGTATGGTTTTTTTTTAAATTTAATTTTGATAGTAATTATTATTGTTTACTCCAAAAACTTCAATTTTTAATGATACCTAAATACAACTATACCTCAGATTGTAAACCAAATACCAATTAACATCTAATAAATTAAATACTCATTGTTAATAACCTGTAAAGATTAGCATTGAACTTCTTAAGATGATCACAGTTGAAGTTCAAGAAAGGTTCACCTACCAAGTTGATCTGCCATTTAGAAACAGTAACAATAAATATAAGCAAAAGATTTTTCAAGAATTATTTTTAAACCAATTGGTATTTAATGCTTATTAGTATTATTATGATCATTTCAAAATGGTTTTTAGCATTAAAACAACCTCATCAAGCCTCTGTAGATATATTGGCAAATGAGCATCCAGACCATTGAATCTCTCATCAGAGTCTGCAGCTTCTTCAACATAAGTGCTTATAAACTCCTTGAAGAGTCTCTTGCATTTTTCCACTGAAACATCAGTCCCCCAAATAACTGCCTCACCATCCACCTGACTTCCCCCTGCACTTTCTTGGCTTTGCTATAAGATTAAAGATGCCATTTATTTGACACATGCCTAAATTTTATTGCTTTATTCCTTGTATATAAATTAATATATTAAATATAGCAACCAACAGTTTCATTGACGACTACATTGATAGCTCTGTTCCCTTTCTGGATGTCAGCCCTTTGTCTCATGGGTGTGTTCTGCACACTTCTCTGGCTCCTTCGATCCCCTCGTGAACTAGGAGACCCATACCTCAATGGACTGCTGTATTCTGTGGTTTTTATACAGGCTAGTGTATGGGTGTGTAATGGTTACTATATTTCTATTTTTATGCTATTTATTAAATTCGGAATTTATTGAAGTATTATTTTGAATATTTTTTATAAGACATAAGTTTTAGGAAGAAATGTATGGTTATCTTATAATTATATACTTTTACTGAAACATCAAAATTATAATGAATAACAAACCCATAGAGCCAATCTGGCTGGGAAAAAAATCATCCCTTGAAGGGGTGGTGGGATCTCTTTGGGAACCAAGAGGATCTCCTTGTGATGGTGTTAAAGGTCTAATGGAGCCAGGAGAAGATGGAAAAATGTCTTGAGACGAGCCTGGGATGTCTTGAGATGGAGGAATTATATCTTGACTGGAACCCTGAGATGGCTCCCCTTCCTCTTGTCTTGAAGTTCCTTTGTGTTTATCAATAATTTTTTTTCTATGCACGAATGAAACATTTAATTGTTTTTCGCTTAAAACTACCTTCATTAGCACCTCTTTTTGCACTTCTACGACGAGCTGAACAAAGTTGAGTAAATAATATTTAAGTTTTAAAAAATGAAAAGTTAATAATCATCTTACGAGTTGTATTGCTTTCTTGCCTGCTCAAATCTTCCGTATTCTTCCCTCTCTTACGTAATTTTGAAGGCGTAGACATTTTTCAAAACTTACTTGTCTTTAAAATATTATATTAAAAATTATACCAAAAAAATAAATATTATAAGCCTTAAAAGATGTTAAGAAAAGAAAACCTTGTGTACAATTGGCGCCAAATAAGATAATGTCTATCAGAGAGATTTGTTTTACGGTAAAAAAAAATTTTATGAAAAAAATTGTATTATATGTAATCTTAGTAAAAATGTGTTTTTAAAAAGTATTATTATTTACAAAATTTTTATTAAAATTCTAAAAATGTTTCAAAAAGCATTTATATTCATCAGAACAAGACAGACCTTAACATGTATAGAAACTGGCTAATGACAACAGAAAATAAAATTTATTCGATATTTTGTCATAAAATGGACGTTTATAATAATATAACGTTTTGTTTTCAATATCGCTGTTTGCTTGTGGTTAAGATTAAAATGAAAACTTGGCTTTTTCCACTAGCCAATAGGAGTGAATCAGATTTCGAACAATCCTAGGCTTTAGAATTTTTAACTACTAAATTTTTAAAATTTTCTATTTCTCCCGCTAAGAAAGCACTTTTTTGGTTTGGTTTTGTTTTGCTATTTCTTACTGATATTTTATTTGGTTTTGTTTTGTTATTTTTATTAATATTTTTAAAATAAGTGATACCATTCAAATGCTATCATAAAAAAATCTGATCTAAACTGCTTCAATCCTGTTGGCTATTGGAGAAAGCCAAGTTTTCATTCTAATATAAACGGCAAGTGCTTGTCTGCTCATATGCGATAATTACAATGTACTGTTTTATTGGTTTACATTGAATTTCCTACTTTAAAATTTCAAATTACACTAAAGGAAAAATATCACAAAGCTTTGTCACAGCTATCACAAATCTTGACATCTAGACAAGACTAATGAAGAAAAAATTTTAAAACTCATAAAAATATTCAAAATGAAAACTTCCCAAAGTTTATTTAAGTCCAAGTTGAACTCACGTTATCAAGATTAAATATTTGCGTGTCCATTATATAATGTGAGTTCGAGTCACCAGGAGCTTTGAGAATTTGAATAACCTTCGAAAAGTTTTTAATTTTGAAGCTTTATGTTAGACTTGAAGAACTAGCATGTCATAAAAATATAACTTCGATAAATTAATACATTATCTCAAAAAAATCACTCATTGAAAAATTGACACTTTCATTTTATTTACATTTTGATAAAAATCAGTAAACTTAAATGCACAAACTCTTTTTCCTTTGTACGTTAAATATGTGTATCGAAATTAATTGAAAAACATTTAAATTAACTAGGCAACGTAAGCTCTATTCATAAAGTTATATAACGACTAATAAACCATAGCGATCTGTTGAGTGAAATCATTTTTCTGTATTTAGTAAATATATTATCAGGAGGTCAATATAAGATGTGGTGTGGACTTTTAAGTTATATATAGCAAAATCAATAAGCTCTCAAGAATAATTAACAATACAAGGAATAGAAATGTCAAGCGCATGCGATACAGTAGACAGAGAAAAGTTGATGGGTATAGTAAATGATATTCTCAATCCTCAAGATACAAAGCTCATTGATTTTCTCCTTACTAAAACTGAATTAAAAGTGAGAGCAAAGAATAGCTATAGGCGCACGAATAAAAAAGATCGAACAAATTTGATTATTCACAGGCTTGGCAATACTCTCGATCTTGTTATCACAACGGCTTCTCTCTCTCATCTTATTTCTGACCCTGTCAGCGAAATTTTTGAATCTGATCATTTCCTTATTTCGTGCCGTCTTAACCTCGTACGGCCCCACCTTTCACCTCATCGTGTCACTTCTCGGTCTTTCAGGAATCTCAACTTGGCCGGCTTTGGAAAGGAGGTCAATTTTATAAGCGATTTACTCATTAATTCTCCAATCTCTAAGGTTGATGACTTTGTTAGTTCCATGGATAAATTTTTTCTTTCGCTGATGGATTCTCATGCTCCTTTACGCAATCATACTTTTCGCCCCAGCTTGCATTCACACTTTCATCTGTCTGAAAATGCTCTCTCTGCCAAACGCCGAAGAAGGAAAATCGAGAGACAGGTATCCAGTCTCCGAAAGCTTTGCGTGCAAGTCCCTGATGATCTTTTACAAAAATTCCGTATTTCACGTAAACTCGCTCGCGCCGCCATTAACAAGTCACGTGCTGATTATCTTAATCTGTCGCTATCTTCAGCGACACCTAACTCCAAAGCCTTTTGGAAAACGGCGAACTCCGTACTTCACAGGTCTCCTCCACTTCCTCCCCGGACTCCTGCGGAATATGATCTTTTTGTTGAAAACTTAGCACTTTTTTCAAGACTAAGATTGAGTTGATTCATAGCTCGTTACCGATCACTAATCTTCCCCGTCAGCCTTCCTTAACTGACAGTGACCAATCAAATCTCTCATTTTTCTCACCTCCTAGTGTTGACGAAATCATCAAATTGATCAATTCTCTCCCAAATAAATCCTCACCTTTAGATATAATCCCTGTTTTCCTGCTGAAGCAGTTTTCCGGCATCTTTGCCTCCATTATATGCAAACTTTCTGCTCTTTCCTTTTCACAGGGTATTTTTCCAACTTCATTCAAAACGGCGCAGGTAACCACTTAACTGAAAAAATATAACCTAGACCCCATGCAACCATCCAATTATCGTCCAATTTCAAACCTCAGCACCATCTCAAAAATTTTAGAAAGGGTTGTTCTCAAGAGATTATCCTCTCATGTTTCTGTACTGCGTAACTTCAACCTTTTCCAGTCGGCGTATCGCTCTCATCACTCAACGGAAACTGCGCTTTTGTACATCACTGACAGCCTCCGCAATATCTGTGCTACCGGGTCTGCGGCCGTCTTAGTGTCTTTAGATATTTCAGCAGCTTTTGACACCATTAATCATACAAATATGCTGCATATCCTTGAAGACTACTTTCACATTTCTGGCATTGCTTTATCCTGGTTTCAGTCCTATCTCTCCGAACGCAAGCAATTTGTTAAAATAAGCTGCTCTTCTTCTACCCCTGTCTCCCTTCGTTTTGGTGTTCCTCAAGGTTCTGTTCTTGGGCCCATACTCTTTTCTCTTTATACTTCTCCTATTAGCGAGATCATACAGAAGCACGACGTTCTATATCATCAGTTTGCTGATGATATTACTCTCTTTACAGGCGCCTCTTACCTTGATCCTCATCCCAGCCTCACTAAGATATCTGAATGCATCACTGAGCTCAATCTTTGGTTTTCTAACAATCACCTCATGTTGAATCCTAACAAAAGCGAAGTGATGTTTGTCGGCAGTCCCATACTCCTTTCCAAATCCAATCTTCCCACTGAAGTAATCTTTGACGGCACTACTCTTTCCGTAACGTCCAAACTGAAGATACTAGGTGTAACTCTTGATTCTAGACTCAACTTTACACACTTTGTCTCTCAGATCATACAAGCATCCAACTTTCATCTCCATGCGATCAGACAGGCACGCAAGTTCCTACCCTTTGACACTGCCGTTGCTCTGATCATCTCTTTAGTTCTTTCAAGGATTGATTACTGTAACTCTCTTCTTTGTCGACTCCCGAACTGTCTTATTTTTAAGTTGCAATCTCTCCAAAATCGCGCTGCTAAAACCGTTCTTCAAGCCGACTACTATTCTTCATCTCACACTTGTCTCGATCGCCTTCATTGGCTGCCGGTCGTACTAAGAGCCCAGTTCAAGTTGCTATGGCTCACCGCCAACACCTTATATTTTAATCAGCTGGCTTATTTATATGACCGTCTTTCCATTAGACAGACTCCTGAGTCTCTCAGGTCCTCGAACTCTGGTTTATGGCTACATCAGCCTGTCTCTTCTAACCCTTTTTTATATCGCTCCTTCTCGCATATTGCCCCTCACTTATGGAACTCTCTTCCACTTAATGTCCGTCTTTCACCTTCTCTTAAAGTTTTTCGCAAGCGTTTAAAGACGCATCTTTATAACCAGATTTCTCTCTCATAGCCCTTCTGATTAGAACAGCGCCTCTGCAGCAAACCTAGTTTGCAAACTGTGCACCCTACAAATAATAATAATAAAAAATAATAATAATTATCTTTCCTGAGCCCTAAATATAAATAATAATAATAATAATAACATTGGATTATTGTGTTCAATAGCATGCATTTAACTAGAGGCGTTGTTTTTAAACAAGACGTTGAAATAACTTATATAGTTAGCCCATGAAATAACTTATATAGTTAATACGTATAATTAAACGCTGTGTCTAAACAAAGAATTAACCTTTAATTTTTCTAAAAATAAAAGCAAATAGAATCAAATTTTACTTATAAAACAAGTTGAATAATGCATGAATCAGATATGAGTTTTCTGGATTAAACTTTTTAATACGTAACAGGATCACTCATGAAATTTTGCTTTTTGAAACACGAGTTATTCGTCACGTTTTAAAAAGCATTTATAAAATCTATAACTGAAGTTAACAACTTTTATCTCATGGAACTTTTTTTTATTAATCATCTATGGTATAACTAAATAAAAATGAAAAATAATCCTTATAAAAATATAATATAATATAAATAAAAGAGTTTTACAGTGCAATACAATTACAAAACAAAGTTATAACTTCAAGAGTTTTTAGACCGCATAAGTTTTATAAAAAAAACTTAATATATAATTATTTTATTGTCAAAATAATGATTTTTTTAAAAGCCAAACCGTAAAATTATTATAATTTTAGAACACTGGTTAGTTTATTAAGATATGAAGCTTATCAACGTTAATGAACTAACCAGTGTTTTGAAATTATATTAATTGTCAACAGATCTGGAAAAAAGTGAGGTTTTTTTCAAATGAAAACCTGTTTTTCACGGAGGTTATTTCCCAGGGTAAGACCAGTTACATAAAATATTTTCTTTTCTGTGGTTTTGAGCTTGGCCGTTCTCAGTTTCTATTTACCCGGAATTCTTGATAGCATCTTGAAAGCTCTTGAAAGATCGGATAGGTCTTTATTGTACAGACACTTAAACATCAGCAGCAGACCCTTAGACAATTCTTCTAGCAATTTTAAGCCAGTCTCTGAGAACAGGTTTTGTATAATTATATTTTTTGGTTCTTTCAATGAGCCTGGCTGTTGTGTTGTTTAGGAATTGAAATTTGTTTATTTGTTTAAAATATGTTTTATGATTTTTCTAAAATATGAACAATTTTTTAAAAAATTATTTTGAGAATTAATAAAAATTTTTTAAATCCATTAATCATTTATATACAAAATTTAATTTTTGTAAAATGATGAATGAATCTACTGTTTCGAAAATATAAAGGGAAATACTGTATTATCCGAAAGTACTTTGAAGGGTATTGAAAAGTTAAAAAATAATTTAATCTTTCAATAGCGTTCTATTCAAAATTTTTAACAAAAGATTTGAGTAATTTATTTGCATTAAAATATTAAATAAAAATTTTTCTTATTCAAAAATTCTGTTTCCACTTAGTTTTCTAAAATTTAACCATATCATTAAAAAAATGAATATATTATCCGTTAAATTATAACTATAAGTTTGCTATTTAAACAATAGAGTCAATAACAGTGTGCTTCATGCTTCGAAAATTATTTTTAAGAATTTATTTTAATCAAAGAATTTTTGATTCAACTACCACAAACACTTCACTAACTTTTATTATTTCTAGGTCAAAAAATAAAAAAGCACTTGTCTGAGATCTCTTGAGATTCATGGCTCTATATATTTAAATTGTATTGTATTTAGAATAGATTTCTTTCAAGTCAAATTGACGCTATATAAGAGCTAGAGATTATTATAAACTGTTCATTGAATGCTTTTTTACAAAATATATTTGAAAAAGATTGAATGTACAAAACACTGAAATGAAAGATCGATTGAAAAAAAATTTAAAACTCATAGTCTCAGTATTCCTGCTAAATATTCAAGCTTAAAATATTGGTTGACGTTATAAAAAAAGATTTTTTCATATTTTGTTTTATGACAGAGTATGGCCATAAAAGAAGACAAAAATAAGTTCAAAACTATAAAAGAACTTAAGGTTCGTTATTAACTTTTAATTCAACCTTCAGTTTTTTTAGATATATATATCTCTGACCTAACTATCTATCCCTCCTCCACTATTCGCTGCCTTGGCTTTCTCTTCGATTCTTCTCTTTCTTTTAATCCTCAAATCCTCTGTTGCTTCTTCTTGTTTTTTTTTCACCTACGTCGTATCAGACAGATCTCTTCTTATCTCGATGATGCCTCTCTTAAGATTCTTGTCTGCTCTCTTGTTCTCTCCCTAATTGATTACTTCAACTCTTTGTACTTTAATCTTCTTAAATCTACTCTCTACCATCTAATTAAAGCTTTCAACTCTGCTGCACGCCTGGTCTCTCATACTCTTGAATTCTCCTATATCTCTCCATCTCTTGTCGATCTTCACTGGCTTCCTCTTCTCTTTTGCTTTTTTTTCAAAATCTGTACTTTCATGTACAAAATTTATCATTCTACTTCGCCTTCCTATCTTTCTAATCTCTTACTCCCTCCTAAACGTGCCGGCCTACGGTCCTCTACTTGTTCTCAACTTTTCATTATCTCTTTCTCTCATTCCTATGCTAAATCTGCTTTTTCTTTTTCTGGTCCACTTCTCTGGAACTCTCTTTCTGCTAATCTTTAATCTTTTCCCTATTCTATTTTTCTTAGAAATTTAAAAACCTTTTTTTTCAAGCAGTTTATAGCAGAGCGCCTTTGAACGACGCGTAAAAGGCGCTATAAAAATAACTAATTATTATTATTATTATTATATTATATATTTTTATTTAAACTTTTTAGATTGATGTAAAGAAAGCAATTGCGAAATTCAATTTGAAGACTGCTTTCCAAACACCTCCCGTACCCCCAAAGAAAAATCTGTACAGAAACTGTACATTAGTTTGTAAAAAAACACAAGGAACTGGTTCAAATGATAGTATATTGGAAAAAAATGATGCAGAAAGCTCATTGTTAAACCACGATAAATGTAACATGAAATCTTTATCAACAGATCAAATGAATAAATTTGGTCATAAATTACTTCCCCCCAAAATTCCGCAAAAAATTCAAAGAACGCATCAAAAAAGCCTACCAACACATGTAACTGTTTGTGGGAAAAACTATGTTAAAATTAATTTCATAAAAAGTCAATACCCTGAATATAAGCGTGCAAAAAAACCACTTATGCTTCCCAAAGATTTCAACCCGGATGACTTCAAATGAACCTCTTAATACTGCAATCTATTAAATAGATATTAATATTTTTTCAAAAATTACTTTTGATTGTACAGTTTTTTTCTCATATAATCCAAGTTTAAAAATAATATTAAACATCATCGGTGAAAAATGTCAAATTTAAATGTCAATTGTACAAACTTTCATCATTTAATGCCCATAAATGCTAGTTGAAAAGGTTAAATAAATCAAAATAAATAAAATTTAAGATTGAAATCATTAATTGCTTCATTCAAAACATCTTTTAATAATAAAGTTGGAATGATTCAGAGAACTTTATCAGAAGTTCATCATATAAAATATACCAACCATTTGGGGTTTGAGGTAAATCAACTAACTGGTTATTTCATTCAAAAACTTCGAACAAGATTATTTTTTAAATTTTGTGCATAACCACTAAAAATTTTGACAATATACTCGATTACCACAAGTATATATCTACGATGTTAATAAAATTCCAAAAGGTTTTAAGCAAAAAAAAAAACACTTGTCCAACAACGTTGAAAGCAAGAGCAACCTTGTGAATGAGACACGCTGAGGCTCTTCAATAACAATAATTTATAACAGCCAAACACAATCATATTTGCGAAGAAACTACAGAATATATAATAACAATGGTGTTTATACTAACCTCATTTTCACAATGTCTTTGAAAAAACTCAACTAGATTTTGAAAAATTGACGGTTATGAATTCGATTACGGGTAGATATACGCTTGAGAATTTTTTGGTTCTTATATATTTTTCCGATTTATTTAAAACGTAAATCGTTTTCATATTTTATTATTTTCAAAAAAAAATCTTTTTATATACTTTGGAACGAGGAGGAAATATTATAGAATTAGTATAAATCCATGCGTAAATCAAACAAATTAAATCGAAGAAATATCATGTAGCTTTTCTATAAAAACAAATATATGTATCCCGTAAGAACCTATTGATATCATTAGTTAGAATGTCAAATTTACTCAAATCAGATTCGCTGGAGTTAGACACTTCGGAGAGAAAGTTCGACAACTCAAAACATTGTTTCAACTTGGGAATGTTGTAACCACCTCCGCTATCTACATGATTTAAAATATCTTTTGAATCATTTTTCATGAAAAAATTAAAAATTTAATTAAGAATCAGACAGTATCATAGTTTTTTTTAGAGACATCGTATGTTTTTTTCAACTTGAATTTGTGTAACTTTAACTTATGAGAAAATTTTTTAAATACGAGTATATTCAAAAAAGGAACAAAGTTTTTCGATAAATTTTTTAGAAGTGAAACTTTATCATAATTCATTAGCTTAATAAAATATACTAAAGATTCACTTCTCAAAAATTTCAGCTCAAACTTTGAAAAAACGTGTTTTGTAAAAATTTTTTTTCCTAAGTTTAAGTTTTTGTTCAAACATTCATGAATATAAAATCTAAGTTTTGAATGATTAACTAGCATCATTAAATGAAACATTATTTAAACCTTCTCTTTCCGCCATACTGTCAAAAAAGAGCCAAGGAGCATTCTTTGATACCCCAGTTTTCACAAAAGAAACATAATGACTGAGATCTATGCATATAACGGAATATAATTCCATCAAACAAGATTTCTTATGGTTAAGTTTCTGCCTTTCTGAGTAGTCTTTTTTTCCCGTACTATTCCTGCTTCTAATAAAAGGAATAAAAAACTCATCTTCGTCTCCGTTTAACGAATCAGAAGTTGTTGTTTTAGCTTTAATATCTGAGCTGCTTTCTGTACTAGCACGGACCACATTCTCATTCTCAGATTCAGCTATTTCATAAAAGGCGTTTACATCACTGCTGTCGAAGGGTGTATGTTTTTTGTCTTTTTTGCTTGACTTTTTTATGCTTTCTTTTTTTCTATTATAATGGAATACTTTGTTTTCGGGTAAAGAAAACAAACCAAAACCGCCGTTTTCATCAGTATCGTATTTTTTCTCTCTATTGTTATCGACTGCAAAATTTTTGAGGCCTTTGATAATATTTCTACTATTTTTTCGTGAGTTCTCTAACACTTCTAATGAAGGATAATTATTTTCAACCAATGACATTTCAGAGAGGCACCCTATTGCAAATGAAAATTTATGATTGTTTATAATCTCCCTGATTTATAATAAATTCAGCATTTTTCTTAATTAACTTAATTATCAGATACAACAAGTTTTAAGATAAAGTTAGAATTATTGGAAAGTTTTGAACAAATGGATGGACCTATCATAGAATTGTTTCATTTTAAAGTTTATGATAAAAATAGGAAACTTCAAGCTTAGAAATATTTTAAACTTTTAATTACTTACCTGTAGAATATGCTCGAGAAATGAAAGAGGCGCTAGAAACCAATTTCAAGCGGGAATTCAAATGTCTTTTTCGCACCATAGCACGGAAATGGAATGTGGCAAAGTTTTCAAAAAACGAAGAAAATTTGAAATTTGAGAAATTAGTTTTTTCTGGCGGTGTAAAAACTGTTTCTAGTTTATATAAGTCCTTGGAATTGTTATTGCGACACATGCTATCATATTCTGAATCATAAACAAAAAGGTAGTCATTTGGCTTGTCTTTTGTCGGTTCCGGGAATTTAATAACAACTTCTTTTTTGAATTCAAAAGGATATTTTGTCATTTTCTTCTTTTTCAATATTCTGATAGACTTGAGCTTGGCTGGCCATTGATTAAAAGGAGAAGAGCTATTTGAAGAAGACAACAGTGAAGTGGAGAAAAATCTTTTAATTTTTTTAATGAATTTGTTTTCTAAAAATTTAGATTTTTTCTGTTTTGTAAAAAAATTTTTTTCTGAAAATTTTTTTTGCAGGTCATCTTTTTGCTTGAGAGGTGTTTCAACAACACTTTTCTCTTGTGCTTTTTGAACATGCTCTGAAAATTTCATTTTCACCCATATAAATGTAGTTTTTTAAATATCCTAAATATAATATCGTTCGAAAACATTAAAATTTCAGTTAATTGAGAATAATTTCTTATAAGGATTTTTGATATTTTCAACATGTACCTGATTTTTTTAAACTGTTATGGATAAAAGATGTAATATCGATATAAGGAGAAGGAAATATTTTGTTCAGAACCCTTTTGGAACCATACCTCGGAATTTGAAGAATCAAGTTTTTTTGAGGCTGGAAGTAATTTTGGAGCTTTTAAACGTTTGAACTTGCATTATTAAATGTTAATGATCAGTTTTTTCAAAAAAAAAATATTTAAATAAGACAAGTTTATATACTTGAGTAAATTCAGTGTTGAATGTATTCATGGAATAGGTGAACAAGCTGGAAGTCGAAGCGAAGTTTTGGGTGGAATTTGTATTCACAATAAGCTGAAGACTGTAATCTTTCAGTCCGTTTCTGAAATATTTTAAAATTTTTTAAATGTAGAAACTTTTTCCAAAAAGCATAAAATAAAATAATCAAAATATTTGCTTAACGAATGGTATAAAATAGAATAATCTAACTGGTAACTATTCAAAGGTTGAACTTTAAGAATATCTCTGAACAAGCACAAAATTAATTCTTCAGGGTCTGTTGATGATTATTAGCTCTTGAAATGATAAGTTCACAAAAATCTTTTAAATAACGTACATAAAATTGTACTATATACCTTTTTTGCTTTCCGTATATCCTTTGTCGTAAGCATTTTTTTCAATGAATTCTCTCAATTTAAAAATGTTTCCCCATTGAACAAATACATCTCTTTTGAGAATAAAAAACATGAATATGATTTTGAATTCAAAAATTTTATTCCAAATGTATTATGTGATAATTATCTTGAAATTTCATCAAAGATATGTACTTCAACAGATTTAACCTTCTCAACGGATTAACAATACTTTTAATTAAAGTGTCCAAAATCTTATCAATATCTTGAAGATGACTTGGGTTGTCAGTACGTTGAAGAGTATAATCAAAGGAAGAGTTAAAAGCAAACATGGAAAATAAAACAGAATCCAGGTAACAAGAATTAGTGTACCCTTGTATTCCGAGACAATCACCGGCTTTGAATGAAGGAGAGTAATAAATGAAATTTGGGAAAGGTTTATTAGAGTCATTAGCACTGTTGTGAACAGTTTAAAAATGTTATAATGAAGAAATGAGTGAAAATTAAACGCATGTATGAACCTTTCAAGCAAATCCATTAAATCAAGGGAATTTTCTGCGTTCAAACATTTCACCAAGTCTATTTTTATGGATCTTGAAAACTTTTTGTCACTTTTTTTCTCAGCAAGACCTACTTTGAAGATTTCATATTTATTTGAAAAACAAACTTCTTCTTCATCAAATGAATTTTCATAGTCTGTATAATCTTTTGGTTTCAGCTTGCTCATAACACTTTTTGCATCCCTATCTTCTTCGTCGTCTCCTTCATTGCTGTTAACGTCAGAATCATTTGAAACTTCATTTGATTTGCTTCGTGTTTTATCATCAAAACCATGGACAAAGTTATCGATTTCTTGATTTTTCACCGGTATGATTTCTGATGTAAATAAGCCTCTCTTATTTGGACATTTGAACATTTCCCTACCACAAAATCTTCCGTCAGTTCCAGCGGAGCATTCTGATTCCTTCAAAAAGATTGAATTATATTATAAACCATTAAAGTATATTGATTTATTAACTTACTAGTTCTACCCCATAAAGAAAAGAATGTTTAGTTAAACCTTTCCACCTGAGAATTGCATTTTGAAGCTTCTCATCACCAGGTATGAACACTTTAACATGGCTATAAAGAGGAGTATGAAAATTTTCATACATTTTACCAAAGTTTAAATCTTGTGGAAGTAATTCAAGGCTTTTAAACGAATCAGATAATATAGGATCATCTTCATATTTAAGTAAAGAAAAACTATCAGATTTTGTTAATCGTTCAAGGCTTTCATAATTTTGACGTAAAAATTCAGCAGTTTTCGAGTTATTTCTCTCGTCAAAACTTTTTTGACTTGAAATCTCAATGGGTGCTTTTACTTCCGTTTCTAAAGAATTATCTGACAAAAAAGTTTTTGGTGGGATAAAAATATCACTATAAACTTCAGTGTCATATAAAGGCCGAAAAGCCTTTTCGTTAAAAGATGTTTTAAAATTCTTTGCTTTAGAAGATTCAGAAATATGTAAAACAGTATCTGAATTATTTTTAGTTGATGAAGTGGGTTTTTGAACCCGAACCGAAGATTCATTAGAACTCGTCTGATCTTTGATTAATGCACATGCAAGAAAAAGGCCTGCATGGAAAGGCTTGGTTTTGAACAATGTTTTACCGTTGTACTTTCCTGTACCCTTACCTACAGGATTTTCCTGCATGATGTTCATTATAACTTATAAACTAATCAAAATTTTGGATATAATTAGCACAAAATTAACTTACAAACTCAACGCCATATGTAAATTGTGCTATTTGATCATTCAATTTCCCAATCCACCTAACAATTCCTTTTTCAACTTTACCGCTTTCCATTAATACGATTACCTTGTCTCCTTCGAAAAAACTTTTTGTTTTTTCTTCATTTGTTTCTGAACCACGATTTTAAGCGTTGAATTGAAAATTTCCGATATTTCAATAAAAAACTCACCAAAAGTACTTTCTGAAATTTCTGCAATTTGGTATATAGTAACCAGCATGCCAGAATGCGGTTTGCATTTAAACAGTTGTTCGTCCATGTGATAACCCGTAGTGTTACTCATGTCTTGGTCGGGCTGTAAAAAGTAGCTTTAAACTATTTATAAACATAATATTAATCATAGATAAAAAATACTTTAATATTACTAAATTTTTTATAGCAAAAATGTATGCATACTTCGTGCAATTCTATTCCAAACCATATGCCTTGCAAGCCATGAATCTTGCCAACATACTTCAGGTCAGCCGAGGGAGAGGATCCAAAAATTACTTTCACTACCACCGTTTTTTCAATTGAGTTTCGTTTCATTTTTAAATAGATCGAAAGTGCTTTTTCTAGAAACTCTTTTCTGTACTGATAAGTAACAAAGCGCTTAGAGCAAGAATTAATAGCTAGAAGCATCATGTACATCGGATAATTTAAAGGTTCTAAACTTTTAGCGTCATAAATCAAAAGCATTTCTTTGTCTTCAGCTAAACTTAAATAATCTTTAAAAGATGGTTTTTCTTTGGTTTTCCATAAAGATCCTTTTGAAAATTTTATGCCCTTACATGATTTGTCCTTAATTAGAATATAGTATAACTCTGAATTTCCAAGTTTTGCCATTGCAAAATTAAATTTCAAAAAACTGAATCATATTTTAAAAAATACATAACGATTCATTTTTATCTAAACTCTGATATCTTAACAGAAAAAGCTTTATTCAACACCTTTATTGTGACATTAAGCTCCAATTG
The DNA here is from genome assembly GCA_964035795.1 of Pterobdella sp. o SKG-2022. Taxonomy (NCBI): domain Eukaryota; kingdom Metazoa; phylum Annelida; class Clitellata; order Hirudinida; family Piscicolidae; genus Pterobdella; species Pterobdella occidentalis. The sequence continues at coordinate 18,846,721 of OZ038322.1, forward strand.
AATTAGCGTAATTTCTGAGGGAAAATTGTTTCTAAAAAAAGATTTTTTAAAAAAAATTTTATAAATATTTCAAAAAACATTATAATTATATAATATAAAGTTTTAAAAATTGAACCAGCAAAAAAATGTTTGAAATAAAAATTTAATATCAATATTTGCATTTTCATGAAGTTGTTAAATTAGAATTATCGTCTTTAAGGCGTAATATAGTTCGCTTTGAGTTTTGAGTTCCAGTAAACATTTTCTTTGAGTCATTTATTTATCGGATATATTTTACAACATTATAATATCAAAATTTTAAAAATTTACTAGTTTTAGGTTTTTTCATTATAAGGTGAATTCTTAAAAGCAATGACCAATATTACAATTATATTTGATATTTTAAAGTTTATTTTAAACATAACTTGTTTTCAGAGACTAAGGAATAATTGATTATGGCTTTAAAGCAAGGGGCTAGTGAGGGAGTGCTGCCGATAAAAATATATCAATTTAAATTAGTTTTATTGGGTGAATCTGCTGTAGGTAAATCTAGTTTAGTATTGAGGTTCGTTAAAGGTCAATTTCATGAATATCAAGAAAGTACAATTGGAGGTTTAGAATAATTTTCAAATTTTATTTTCTAATTAACTTTCTAGAAAGTGATGAAACTATCATAAAACTTTTTAAACAGCTGCCTTCTTAACACAATCTGTATGTTTGGATGAAACCACAGTAAAGTTTGAAATCTGGGATACAGCAGGTCAAGAAAGATATCATAGTCTTGCTCCAATGTACTACAGAGGGGCTCATGTTGCCATCATTGTTTTTGACATCACTTTACAAGTAAATATTGAAAATTAAATCTTTTGTGTTTACCTTTAAAATGACTTTCAATTTTTTAAAACCAGTTATAAGTTTGTTCTATTTTAAAAATTTTTTAACTTGAAGCAACTTTTCATTCAAATTGTAAGCTTGAAAAATTAGAAATTAAGTTTTATTTGAGAATTATTTTCCAATGTCTGTTCAGGAAACATTCACCAGAGCAAAAACATGGGTCAAAGAGCTCCAAAGACAAGCAAATCCAGGTTTGTAAGTTGAAAATTTTTCATCAAAAAAATATTAATGGTATGATGTATCAAAGAATAGTAAGTAATTTGATAGGAGCTTTAATATTAGTGAGAGTTTTTTATCAGTATTGAGTTATACTGCTGTACATGTTCAAGTAACTGGGGTTGATATAAGTTCACCTAGATTATTGATGCTAGACTAAAGTAATTATTAAAAAAGGCCATTTATTTGGGACAAATTTTTATAGAATGCCAGCCCGGCTAACATCCAACTTGAAATTATCGATTTCAAGATCCACTGTTGCCACACTTGAACAGTACGCCTTGCCATTGTCAAAAAAAGAATAATCATCCACCAAGCCAAATGACAAAAATACTAGAATATCAGTTTGTTGACAGCTGCTAATGAAGTCTACTGTTATCCAGTTTATAACAGGAAAGCAGTCTCAATTTAGAGATGCTATCTTCAGTGAAGTTTAACGCCATGTCCAGGACTAGTAATCAAGGACAAATCTGTTGGCTTATTATTCTCTATTTAAAATAAAAAATTCATATTATTGTCAAAATAAGAAATAAATGTTGTTTGGGACCAATTTTTATAAGACTGCCAATTCAGACTAGATCCAACTTGAAAGTTATTGAAATTCAAATTACTAGATATATAAAATTTATCTTGTGATTTTCAACTTGAAAGATCTACTAAAACAAAATATCAGTGTTAGTAGTTGCCACCAAAGTCTACTGTTATTTTGACTCAAATAGAAAAAACGCTTGTACCTTAGGCGCTGGTTATTATATAAACTTTGGTGTGTATTTTGAAGTGGATTTCAGTTTTTTAAACCAGATATACTAAAGCCAAAGTATCGCCATTAATGTTCACTTCCATTTCTCAAGAGATTTGCCAATGTTTCAGAACTTTTGACAGAATAATGAAAAATGCTTGTTCAAGTTTAATGAACCTTTTTATTTTTTTCTAAAAAGCACGTGAACTCATTTTACAAAAAATGGCTTATGTTTTTGCATACATTTAATATTTCAGAGACATTGTGTTTATTTTTCTATAATATTTTGCAACAAAAAACATCAAATAAGATATTTTAATACATTTATTGAAAATCAAAAGCTATATTTTTCGATAAGTTCAGCCTTATAAAATTTTAGGGAAAAAATTAAATTGATTTAATTTTTCCACTAACGTTTCATGATGAGGCTAAACTTATCGAAATTTATAGCTTTTCATTCTCAATAAATGTATTAAAAAGTTCTTTTATAAACATACATTGCAGGAATCCTCATAACATTGGTTGGTAATAAGATCGATCTGGAGGATAAAAGAATGGTTGAATACTCTGTGAGTTCAAATATTTCCTACTGCACATAACCAATGTTTTATAAATTAACAGTGTCACTAATTATTTTTTTAATTATACATTTTGTGTGAAGATTAATCTGCACAAAATGTTCAACCTTGAATATTTTAAAAGATTTATTTGAAGCATGCAATTGTTCTTCATTATATTATTAAATGTTTCAAACACATAGCTTCCATTATTTTTTGGTTATTATATAAACGTATAATGTTCAAGGAAGCAAAAGCATATGCAGATGAGAATGGCTTGTTGTTCATGGAAACGTCCGCCAAGTCGGGAGCCAATGTCGCTGAGCTCTTCAACGCCATTGGTGAGCCATTATTATGGAAAGATGCAACTAATTGAATTTATTTGAAACGAATTATTCTTACTAAAAATAAAGGTTTTTAAATATTGCATGCATTATAAAATTCCTAAATCTCAGAGTACTCAATTAGCGTTAATATAAATTAAAATGTATGATTTTGACTTATCTTGAAAATAAAGATTTACTTCATCATTAAAAAATATAATATCAACAAAATTTATAGCCAAAAAGCTGCCTAAAACCGAACGCACCACCCACACAAGCCAAATGAGGAATAGAGGTCTGCAACTGAATACGCCTTCCGAACAGCCAAATTCTTCTGGTTGTTGTAAGTAAAAGGAGCTAAAAATTTCTTAGGATGGGTTGAAACCAGAGTTGTAAAGTCGGTGTTACTATTGATTTTAAATCTATTTAATTTAGATTTTACTTTTTGAACGATTTGTAATTCTAATTATTTGATAAATTAATAATTCTAAAAGTGATTCCATTTAAATGTTTTACGATGCACATTTTAGTAAATTTTGTTTTGATTTGAATGTTGGTATTTTAACATTTTATATAGTTTTCTATGTATAAATTTTGTTAGCAAAAAATTTTTTTTGCAATATTTTATATTGGACATCATCGAATCATTTCAATTTTTTCAAAAAAAATTTTTCTAAACTAAATTTTAATTTTCTAGCTAAAATGTCGATTTTATATTCGCTATTGTAATTTCTTTCCACTTTTCATATAGTTTATCTCATCAACTTGATAATAAGCATTTAATGTTTAATTTTACATTCATGGCTTCAATATTAATTAAAATTTTATTGGGAACTTAAAGATTATTTTTTAGAATTTTCCACTATTTCATAACCCGTAGTTAATATAATCAACTAGAGAGAAACTTTTTAAAAGATTTCAATTCTCACGCTCTTATACCACCAAACTTCCATATGTGCTTCTAATGAAGCATCAAATTATGAATGTATTTTTGTTGCATATCTTGTTGCATAAATTCTTTCTTGTCACGTGAATTGCAGCTTTGTTATTGTGTTTGTATCATTAAATGTTTCCTTCAGAGCCAATATTTATTGACGTGGGGTCACTGAAACTGTTGGCTTTTAATTATTTTAATTCACTCAAATCAACATGAACCTTGACTAGTTAAAGTCACAATTACTAAATCATATTTCTTTTACGAGAGCTGGTGATTCAGTTGACATAATTTTTTGGTACCGAAGATAAAGATTGATACCCACAAAATATGACATTTGAAAATCATAATTTCAATAATTAGTCACGCTTGGAGATAATTGACAGGATTGAAAGGCATTTAAGCCTATATGGTATTTTTAATACTTTTGAAAAGGATTTTAAAGCTATTTCTATGAGTTATGAGAATATTCACGGCGTGCTCTATTAAAATCTGTTAAAGATATGAATAATTAATAATAAAAAATTTAATCATATTAATTGAATTTGAAGAAAAGCAGGCTGTCACGAAAGATGTAAATCACATGTAGCTTGAACTCACTCTTCAATATGCTTCAATGTTCTAATATTACAATTCAAACTGCAGTTTTTATCATGCGCTTTGAGTCGTGCGTTGTACAATAACTTAAAAAATAAATGGTTTTGATTTCATACCTCAAAATAAAGAGTTTTTGAGAATACATTTATATCAAAATAAGTTATTAGGTTTTTTAGAGATAAAAATGAAAGTAACTTTCTAGAGCCGTTTTCAAGAAGATATTGTTCAATATACTCTTAAATGGCCGACTTAGTTGGAAATCGATTAGCACTCGTTTATATTCATTTATACATTAGAGGATTAACATCTTCAACTCTTAGTTCCTGTATCATTATTTTTATTCCGTGTAACTAAACAAATCTTTCAACGATATACATTGAAAAAACAACATGAAAACTTCATTAGATTCGAAAGTTTATTTAAATGTAGCGTCACAAAAATCTATTGAGAGTAACTTATAATTTTTCCCTAAAACTTTTGAGAGCTTCCTCAAACGATTACCTTATCGAATTGCCTAATTAATGGGAGATGCGGAACCGCTAAGCCAAATCGACCAACTTGCCATATAACATGATAAATAGTTTCCTGAATCATTCATTAAAATTTTTATAACTCTGTAGATTTTTAATTAATTAATCTTTAATGACTTGAATATGCTACTTTAGTCGATGAATATTTTTCATTTTATATAAAAAATTATTTAAAATACAAAAAAAAACGTACTTTAAAAAATAATTTATGCATACGTGCTCAAAAAGACCAAAAAATGATTTGGAAAACCAATTTAATGTTTTAAAAAGCCTCTTAAATTTTTGTTGCAGGAGTAAACAGAAGGATTTTGAATAGTTATAATGAAACAGCCACTTGCGCATGTTCTCTACTCATTACAGGCAGAGTACACATTATGTTACAGAAATGTTGTTTACCTATGTCTGAAATTATTAGAAAATTGTTATATTGTCTCCTTTAGTCAAAAAAGTTATTAAAACTTGTCTTAATCGGTCGCATGGAACTATTTCAACTTGTTTCACTGTATTAATATTTTTAAAGATAAGTTTGAAAAGGCTTGCATAATGTTTATTCAATAGATATATATTTTAAAATATAACATTAAAAAAGTAATTATTCATAAATTTGGCTATTTTCTGTCCGAAAAGTTTTTGGTGAATAAGTAATTTTAAATGAATTGAAGGAATGAATTAATACGTACATTGCCTGAACATTTTACATTTTAAAATTTCAAACAATTTATGTAGTTTTCAAATGAAGCCATCAAGTTTATGACGGAAGTAATCTAACGAAGCTACTAACTCTCCGATCGATAGAGCTAGGATTTGAAAAAATCTTTCTCAAAGCTGAAGGAAAAATTCATAAAACGACGGAGAAATTGTTGTCATAAACGCTTGGAGGCTATTTTTCGAGAACTTTCACGTTTATAAAAATAAACTTAAACATGCATTGTATATTCTTGACAAGCTCCAAAGGTTTTTTTTATTTTATTTTTTTTTAAACAAACACTTTTTTGAATTTTGATCGTTTCATTATACCCGATCGAGTTTCCATGTTAAGTATTGATCTGCCACGTCCCCATACAATAAAGTTATCAATGAATATGGCATGTTACGTGAAACGTCAAAAAATATCAAAAATATAATTTATTAGCCAAAAGTGATTTATGCCGGCGGATATTTTTAAGAATTGAGTTTTGAAAAATTACTAGTTAAGATTCCTCGACGTACTTAAGTTAATTGTTGCAAGACAAGCGATTCTAAAACTCTTCGGTTCATACGAGAATACCTTTTGATTTATAGACGTGGAGCTTCTTTGGAATTCTTTCACTCTAAATTTTGCCACTATCGGTGAAATTATATGTAAAATCAAGTTTCAATTTATAAATTTGTCCAAGATACAGCTGAAACACCTTTAATAAGAGTTTATGCAGGTATATATTTGTGACAAAGCTTTTATTTTAACTAAGCTACGACTCTTCAGAAACTCTCAAAAACCGCCATATTTTCGCAAGGTATCCAAAAAGAAGAGTAAAGATCTGCTTATGAAATTTTTTCACAAAAAAATAAATTAATAAAATGAAATTTATATCAAATTTATTCTAGAAAGATTTGTTTTTACTTCACCATTTATGGATAAAGGGAGGTTACCTTACTGAAGGCTTCGTTTGAAAATAAATTTTTTTGAAATTTTAGTTGTTAGAGGCGCCATCTTTTAAAAAGGCATGATGAAATTATTGGAAAAAACTTAAATAAATTTTCGTATTTTAGCTTTTAAAATATGAAAATCTCAAACCCTGATACTTTCATTTGCAGTCACTTATCCCCTTCCCTGTCATTTAAAAAAGTGCTATGAAAATTTTTTTATTTAATAACCGTTATTATTAACAAAAAACACTGTCATTCTAATTCAAATAAGCATCTATCAAATCAATGTATATATGTGTGCCAATTTTTATGTATATATACCAATCTAAAGAGTTCTAGGGCCTTAGAAGATTCGAACAGAAAAAAATATTTAAAATTACTTCAAAACAAACTCAAAGACAAAAATGTAATAAACCTTATAATTAGTTAATGAAGTCTATTAAAATGCTCCTTTTTCACCTTGCATTGCTCATCCTCTTCCTCTCTTCAAGATTCGTGAAACCCTATACGGGAGAGAAAGGTAATTTCTGAACTTTTATTGAATTCAAAAATGCTAGTTTTTATGGTTATTTGGAGTTTAAAACATATTTTGTTTTCATATGAGAAATTAGATAGTGTTTCAGAAAAGAACGAAATGTTTATCGGTGAGATAGGTTTATAGGGTAATTTGTCAGATCCCATAGTAGCTTCAGGTGTCTTTTTAAGCATCTTTATAAAAGATTTTTGCAACATTTAACGGTTTATAATGAAGTTTTTTGAGAAAATAGTTTATTTAATATTTTAACTCGATTAAAGAATAATATTAGCATGCCGTCGAATAAAATTTTAAAACTTTTTAGTGAAAAAAAAGAATAGAAAAAACTAATTTTAAAAAAATTAACTTCCGAATATAGAAATTTACATATAAAAAGTTTTTCTGCATTGAACAGAAAAAAAAATAAATTTTGGGTATTTTTATAGACATTTTAATTTCGCATAGGTGATAACTATTAAAGCAAAAATATCTTTGAAAAAATGAGAAAATTTTTATTGGATATTCTCTAACGAATATTGCTTATAAAAGTCAAATAAAAACGAATATAGAACTTGGTTTTTCCGTTAATTTTGAATTCAAAGAAAAGTTTTGGTCGTTTTCGAAAGACTCAGTCGGGTTTGTTACATTGAATAGAAGGTAAATAAAGATTCAGGGATGATGGTTTTCTAATGCAGGCTCGCCAACACACAAAAAGTTACTTTAAAATAATGAGCAAAAATGGAAAAAAAATAAATGTAAATTTTTTTTTTTTAATTGACGAAAAAAGTTGAAAGTTGAAAAATTAGCAGGGGAAGGTTAGATAATTCAATAAAAGCTGACACTTGGCGCATTATGGCTGTTTGCACAGGACCTTTTAAGTTTTAATAACCGTCCAAAATTAATGCATCAAAATTTGCTTTGTCTTAGGCTTTTAGTGTTTGAAAATATTTACATAGAAGAAATAAAAGATCGTTATAAAAATCTTCTTGGAAAAAATAAATGAAAAGCCAGTAAACATATTGAAAATTTTATGTATACAGATTTAAATAACCAAAGATTTTCAAGCGTTTAAAACATAACTAAACCAATTTTAATTTCACACAGTTTGAAAAATTATCAGTAAAACGCTATGCATCAAAAAGTTCTCAATTTCGAAGTGAAAAAGCAAAGAAATTCATTATGCAAAAATGAAAACCTTAATGATTATGAATTCTCAAAGGGATCTTGCAAACAAATTTTGTTTATCTAAACCATTAAAACTAAATTTCTCATTTCACTTTTTGCACTTGGAATCAAAGTTATTCAGATAGGAATTCTAATATTTTTTCATGCTTGAAAATTTGGTTGTTCAGTTTTTTTTTATGATTTTTTTTTCAATAAAAAACATATACTATTAAGATTTTTATGGATAAATGAGACGATATCGAAAGATTTTGTGTAAACCTAAACGTGAAATTATGTTAAAACTAAAAAATTAAGTGCAAATGCAAAAGTTTCAAAAAACTAATAACGATATCTATTTCAATGTGTATCTGTTTTTTTCTAATTTGCCGTTTATATAAGAAGGTACAATTTTAAGGACATTAAAAATTAATTTTTAAATCGAAAGTTATGTGTTCGAAAAAATTCAATTAACTTGCTATTTTAATGATATTAAAAATAACTAAACAATGAATATAGAAAATAAAGGTGTCAATTCTGAAATAATTTTAAAATAGGCAATATTAAGATGCAATAACAGCAGATTGCTGCTAGAATCGACTCCTTTCAACTCGCACTACTAAATTTCAATTTCTCGAATAGCTGTCAAGAATATACAAAACTGTAAATAAAATGGAGTTTACGAAGAAAAGGGTTAAACAAATAAAATTTCTAAACGAATATTGCATATTTTCAATATTCATTACAATCCTGGATGAAACTTGCTTAGAATTTAATTTAAATTGTTTATATTTCTGTTTGGAAAAATAAAAATAATTGTAAACTTATGTTTAGACGAAGAAAACATGGTAACAAAATATGTGTTTGGTGACAAGACAAGAAAATTAGAAAAAACAAAAATTATAAAAAATGCACGAAAAGAAGTTACCGATAAAAAGAATGAATGGGAAGAAAGAACCGTAGAAGAAATAATAAGCACATATTCTGAGAAGAAAAATATCGCAAAACAAAAAATACAAAATAACCAAAAAAAAAATAAAATTGAAATTAAAATGAAAGAAAAGAGGGAAGACAAAAGAAACAATGGAATAGAGATGCTAACGAGAGGGAAGAAGTTATTGTTGAACAAAGGTGATAATATAAGCATGGAGTGCACTTTTAAAGCAAACTTTAATGGCTTCAATTTGTTTGATTATCCTGTCAACTGGAAAAAAACACAATTGAGTGAACAAGTTCAGGTGAAAAAAAATTTTTTCAAATTTTTACAAAAATCGTCTTTTTCATTATTTAATTTTTCTAAAATTATTTTTTTTTATTTTAAAACGGTAGTTTTTTTTCAGATAAACATGATGGGGAATTTTTTAGAGCCCTTCAAAATAGAAAAGTTCAATGTATCTTATTATAAAAGTGAAGATTCTACTCATTATCTAATTCTCAAAATCTACAGTAAGATACAATTATATTGAAAAACATATGATATGAAAAAAAGAAGGAATAATGAGTTTCTTAAAAACATTTAAAAAGTTTTTAGACAAAAGACTTGAAATATTATTATGAAGAAAACTCAAATTTAAAAAATAATTTTTCAAAAGACTATTCATGACTTCATTAAAATGTTTTTTAATTTGTAGCAATTTAAAATATTTTAGAAAAAAGATGAAGATGATAACCTTTAGTTTTTATTAAAGCTGAAAAAAAATACAAACCATAAATTTACTATCAATTTTGAAATTCGAAGTTTATAAAATAAGTTTAAAGAAGCTTTTTTGACGAAAATATACAGTTTTTTGATTCAACACCAAGATAACAAAAAAGAAATTTTTTTTTATTTAGCCAGGTTATCGGCTTTATCATTTTGATATTGCCACACCTTCTAATCAAAATTTTTTATAAATGAAAAAGTAAATGTATAAATAAACCTGAAGTTTTTCAAATAATAAACGTTAATAACAGAAATTTTTGTGGCACAAAAAAAACCTTGTAAGGATATTTTTGCAAATAACTGTTAAATATTTTGAGAAAAGGTAAATTTGAAGAGTATAGATTTAAATGATTAAAAAAAGGGAGTTTAAAATATGATCAGTGGTAGTCAAAACGCATTTGAAGAAGTGAGAAATATGAATCATAATAAGATCAAGAAAATGGTATTGCAAGATTATTGTCAAGTAACAATCTAAAAAACTTGCTAACAGACGAAAAATTTAATCTAATTTATTTGGTATTTTTAGTGTTTTTTTTCTTTGTAGATAAAATTTTTTGCTCTAAAGTTCAATAGAGCTGAAACACACTGAAAACTGGTGTAAACTATCGGCCTAACACGGGGTCAAGCCCGGTATCTTCAATTAGTCTTACCCTACCAGCTAAGCTATAATAGCTGAAAAAATATGTTGACAATAAAAGATAACTAAAAAAAGATCAAAGGAGACTTAGTGAAAAAAGTAAGAGTATTTCAAAGAAATTTTCGAAAAATTGAATTTAAAATTGCCGGTGTGAAGCAGGTTCAGTGGGACTACAAAGGAAAAAGTAATAAGAAGGAAAGTGAACTTAGAGGAAAAAAAAACAGACTCATGTCAGTCCTTACGAAGACCGTAGTTGTTGAAAAGGAAGAATATTTTATCTAATGACTCAATATTAAAAAATTTCATTTTCTTAACTATTTATGAAATAATGAAGTTCTATGTTTTCAAACATTTTTGGATTAGTATTGAAAAATCTTGGTGTGGATTTCGAGTATGTTTAAGAATGGAAAAACGATCTGCCATAAAATAGATACTCATGTAGTTTATGCTGCTATAATCATGCTGGTCATTGTATTGCATTTGATTGTAATGATCTGAGAAGAAACTTGATAGGACTGAATAAAAATCCACTAAAAACCCACTATAAGAATGAAAGCAAAGGCTAGAAGCATGGAAAAAGTTGGGCACCAGTAAAAAATGAGGAAAAATCGAAAAGTTTGTTGTAAATAAGTTTAATAAAGAGAGCGCTGAATAGATTGTTGGATAGAGCAATTGAGTTTTGGCTCAATTTTATCTCAGTTATTCTAAATATATAAAATTATTCAAAAAGCTCACATCTTTTTTGTAACTGAAAGTGTTTCAAAAAATAAAAAAACCAACACTAAAAAAGTAACTTCAAAAGAATTTAAAAAGTTTCATAATACTCAAATCTGATAATTTTTGTTAATAAAATTTATAAGTTCGTTAGATATATTTTTTCAAGATTTTATTTTCAAAAAGGCCAAATATTTGGAATATAATTTGAAAATCTCATTACTTAGAAACCTGTTACAACCTAACGTTACTCAATTTCAAATAAATTTTAAATTTCCAACGAAAATTATCATTGATAGAAAACATTTTATGGACTTAAGATAAACTGAATAAAAAACCTTTTTAGATCTGAACTACACTGACAGTGCTAACTATTCGTGTTGCATTCCAGGTCCCAATAACACAATACTTCTTGAAAACACATATCATCTTTTTGTCAGAGGTTTTTGAATAATTATATCAACAAAGTAAAGTTATGGATTGAAATAAGTCTTTTAGAATATCAGACTTATTTTAACAATTTGGTTAATTATTGTTTTTTAACACAAAAAAAACTCTAATATTTAAGCAGCTTGTATTTAGATTATTTTACATTTTAAAGTATATTTTCTAAATACATTTCAAACGTTTTCTAGAGAAATGTTTCGTTTAAGGCCACTACAGTTCATCAATTACGTTATTAACTTGTTGGTTTATTGCAGACCAGGTTTGGCAGGTAGAAATATACACCTCGAGTCGCAGGGGTTTGCTCATAGAATCTCTCAAAAACACTTCTAAGTTTTATAATTTTGCCAAGACTCATGTGCCGATAAAAGATTCAAATAAAATCTATTCAAAGGATAAGCTTCACTTCCGAGAGAATGTTATTTCAGGTAAGATTTTTTAATTTGATTAAATGGTACAAATATATCTTATAAAACATAGTATGTGTAAGAAAAGGATAAACAAATTTAGATATAACAAGAAATACTAACATAACATCGAAAGATTCAATTTCTAAAGTGTCATACTTAATTTTTTATATTCATAAAAAATGAGTTTTAAAAATATAAAGATTGGAGTTATGAAGTCATATCAATTTCTCACTCGAAAAAATCGCAGGCAACGTTCATTGTACATCTCACGGTGGATATCCGAAACCAAATGTTCATTTGAAGATAGGGAACATCGACTTAACAAAGAACTTCTCCGTGGAGACATTTCTTCTTGATCACCATGGCTTAAAAGGGTCTAAGAGATTAGCTTATAAAACTACTGCTAGTGCTACCTCGTTGTATTTAAATCATAGACATGATGGTCTGCCTTTGATTTGTGAATCGATTGTCCCTGGTCTTAGGCCCGTCACAGCTTCAAAAATAATCAACGTTTTTTGTGAGTCATATTTGTGGGATATATTTGTACCTCCACTTGATAATGTAAGTTCATCTTACAAAAAGTTTCGTGGAACAAAATTAACTACTAAAAGTGTTTCCATTCAAATATTTGTGGAATACTTAATAATTTTTTTTTAAATTGGAAGTGTGAATGATTGCTATTCAGAATGAGGTAAACTGAATAAATAAAACGATATTTTATTAAAAAAAAATAAATCTTTGACAGATGCTCCGATGATAGACTGTATTGATCAAATTGCTTACATAGGACAGAGAAATGTGATTTTAGAATGTTTTATAAAAGCCAAGCCAGAAGTATTCTCATTATTTTGGATGCTCAATTCAGATTCAAACAAAACTCTAGAACACAATCTTCAAAGCAACAACAGAGTGAGAAATTCATCTCGATTTTATTGATTCATCTTCACAATTTTAAATTTACTTTCACACCAACGTTCCTTTGACCAAGGTTGCTGGAAGTGGTAGACTCAGCTCTCAACTTCATATAAAAGTTGTCCGAAAAGAAAATTTCAAAACTTACATACTAGTTGCTGAGAATGAAATTTCTTCAAAAGCAAAATCCATAAGATTATTGCAAAGCCACATGGGTATATTTTTTACATATTAAATTTTAATTTGATTTTTTCAATCTTTCATGAATTCAGGAAACCGAGGTTTCACAAACAAATTCAAAACCGGCTTGATACCACAAAAAATGAAGCAAGAAACGAAAATTTCTTTCTTTGATTTCCAGATGAACAAAGCTAAACAAAAATCTGGAGTGCAAAAGTTATTTATCGTTGTTTTTATTTATGTTAATGTGTGAAAAATTTGTTTAAATTAGTTTTTGCTGTTGAGATTTTTTAGTTTGACTTTCACTAAACTTTAGTTCAAAGACAATTTGAAATAAACTCAAAATTTATTTTGAAAATGTCTAGGAATAAAATCACAAAAACAATCAAAACTTCAATAATATAATGTCAAATGAAAAGAGCTCAAAAGCTAAACAGAGTTTTCATCTAAGTTTTAGCTGTAAGAGGGGAAAAATGTTGGCATTTAATTTATACAGCCAACAGTCAATTCTGATAAGTTTACAAAAGAAGTCTGACAGCACCAAAACTCATTGAGCACAGCTGTAAACCACATGAAATATTATAATAAGTAGGGTAGATCCGTGCTTATGCTGAATTATAAAAAATTTGAAAAAATGATTGAGTTGTATAATATTACTTTGATATTTGTTTCACCAACGACAGTCTAATGACAAGCAATCACACGGGGCTAAAGAAATTCTATAGAGTCCTAGATTTAAGATAAATACTCTTCTGTGTAATACAATTTATTTGGCAAAGTCATCTGAAGAATAAAATTTGAGTTTCATGAAATTTTTTCGATTCGTCTTTAGTCGTCGAAATGTTTAAAAACAGTGAATGTCAAACACGAATCCAACAATAAATGGTTAATGAACTTAATATTAGATTTTATTTAACTTTTAGTTGGATAGAAACTCTTATTAATACTATAATCATTATACAATTATTACTTATACAACTTAATGAAACAATGAAGGTTGAATATTTTGAACGTACATATGCATGGTCTTATTAGAAAAATGCAATTGTGAAAAATGAATAAATTTTCTCAATACATTCAAAGAGTTTTCAAAAAAAAAAACTAATGAGAAACTTATAATAGTTTGCAATGTAAAATAGAAAGTTCAGAATTTCATGGAGTAATCTAAAATTGACCTTCCAAACATTTCAAAAAGCAATAAAATATGAGTTAGTATACCTTAGTTATTCAACTCTTCTATGCAGTGGCAGTACTAGAACGAAAAAAGTTGATTAGAAACAAGGAATGGATAAAAGAAAATCAGCACTGTCATATGCAATCTACTTTTAAACATTCTTTTGATTTAGCAAAAAATATAAAATCAGCATTTCGAGAAATATATTCACCTTATATATCCCTGTTTTAAAGATTCTGTGATGTTGAATTTGTACAAGTTTAAAAACAAAGACTCATTCTCAACAAAGTCAAACAAATATATAAAAATATGTTCAAAATGGTCAAAAGTGAAAGTCTTATACTGAGATTCCCGATGGTTCTGGATCCTTCCAAAAAGTTGTGCGAGAGAAGTGAGGGGTCAATTCTGAAGATTGGGCCTTGGGTGAAATGTGATCTGAAGATACATCACTTAGAATGCTTGTCTCTTTATTGATGTGTTTAGGTGAAAGTGGAGAATATTTAGGGAAAGGTTGATTTTTACAGCCAAAAGATTTGATCGGAGTTCGGGGAGATGTTTTAGAGGGACAAGGACATATTGATGAATTCTCTATTGCTGAAGACGTGAATACAAAAGAAGATTTATATGTTTTTTCTTCATTTTTTGGCAAAGTTTCTGTGTGGTTTGTGGAATTATTTATCAGTTTTTGTATTTCTATTTCCGAACTTATCCCTTCTACCGTCTCTTTAGTTGATACCTCTTTTGCTGCTGTTACCATAATCGGAGAACTACTAATATTAATTGTCTCTGTATTAAATTCTTTCTCTTTTGTGATGTGTGAATTATTGTGATTATTTTCTAATGTTGTTCCATTGCTCAATTCTTCTTCAAAACGTATTCTTTTGACTGGCTCATGTTCGTTAGGGGAAGGTGGACAAGAACGAGCCAGCCACGCGTGATTCAAACTTTCGGTCACTTTTAGTCGAGAACTGATGTAAAATTTACTTTGTTTATAAAATTTTAGCAAAAAATTTTATAAACAATATAAATAATATAAAATTTTAGCAAAAAATTTTATATTATTTAACCGCTCAATTAATATAAAATTAATACTCAAAAAAATACGAATTTTTATTTAAATAACCAAACGTACTTGGGATCTTTAACAAGTAGCTTCTCCATAAAGTCAATAGCTGTGTGTGAAATGGTGGAAAAGATGTTGTCAGGGAAATCAAGGTTGACTTGACTGATGTTTAAATATGTTTCCTGATTGCTTTCCCCTGAGACGAATTTGTTTGAATATAATCATACCGAGTGTTAATCCCTCGAAGCACTCAAACAACAAAATCTATTAATTTTAATGTGAAAATTATTAGTAAGCACTTGAATAAATATGCTTTAGAATAATGAACTGAGTGAAAAATTGCCGAAACAGATCGAAAATTTATAATTTGATCATTTCGAAATGCAGCGACATCAAGGCAAACAAACACTCGTGAACACAAATAAAAGTACAATGGATTTGAACTTGATAATGCAATATTTACCAGAGAAAGGAGAATAGCCGGACAACATGACATATACTAAAACGCCGGTACTCCTGTTGGTGGTGATTTAAAATGGAAATATATTGGATGTATAAAATAAAACCAAGACTGCCAGAAGGCAACTTTAATAGTGTTATTAGTCACGATTCCCACAAATGGTCTATTCTTAATGATAAACTTAGGCAAATGAGAATATGAATAAATAGAATTTAAAAATTTAATTTTTTAAATAAGACAAATCTCTAACGAGCAAAAGAACTTGAATCATTTAATCATTCATTGAAATGTAGAACATTCAAAAAAAAGATATTGGGCCATTATTCATGTTATAAATCTTATTTTTAAATTTACTATCTTATAATTTTAAAAAATTTCGAAACAGCAATGGTAAAAACAAAGCACGATAGGCTGAACAATGCATTAAATTGCTTTGAAACACACGGCTTTATAAAATTTTTATTTGAAATCAAGGCTTTTGATTTTTATTTTTGACGTTTCTTAAAAATGTTTAGAAAACCGTGTATTTGAAACAACGTATGATATCAAATAACGTACCACATATCGCAAGCCACGGAGAGTTTTTGGTAATCCAATATTTCTGGAGCTTTGAAAAGCGTTAAAAAATTTAACTTCAAAGCTATCATTCAAAATTTCAAACATAAACCAATTGGTCTACAATTTAAATATTTATATAAACCTATAGATTTTTTAAGATTTACTATCAAGTGTATAAACTATTTAGAGATATTTATGTAGAGATTAAACAAATAATAATAGTAACCCAAGTAATCGATTGTGCCAATAATATCGAAGAGGTCTTGATGGTTGACGTTTCTGGCCAGACCAAGGTCGCATAACTTCACTTTGCAGTCCAAAGATTCACTACTCAAGAGTATATTTTGAGGCTGCAATGGGAGGAAGTGAAATTTACATAAATATCAAATAAGTGCCTTCAAAACGACATAAATAGCGCTATGAGAATAAGCAATGATCGTTAGCTTATAATGAGCTTATGTCTCAAGGCAAAAATAACTCGAACTTCAATAAAAATTGGATCACAAATCATTGTAGATCATAAAATCTTTTAAGCACTCATTTCTCATCGAAGTGTGATAGCAGGTAGGAATAAATCATCATCAAAAGCATAAAATTTAAACACTGGTATTAACAAATGATTTATGTTTCATCACATTTCTATTTGTTATATACTATATGCACGCTGTATTCATTAAGATATATTTATAATAATAAAATAAGATAACATTTTTGTAGAACTTAATAAATTTTGAAAAGATTATTATTTGAATTCTCAAGGTCGCACTTCTGAAAAAATAAATGTAAAATACGCATTTTTAGCGCATTCCTCCAATGATCGAACATCAGAATCGAATAACAGGCATAAAAACGCAAAAAAAATAAGCCGACAAGTTTTAGGAGCTTTTGTAACACATGTTTCATAAAAACAATAGATCAAAAAATACCTGTGGTCTCAAGGTTAAACACTAAAATAAAAAAAACCCGAATATTCTTATATTAGTGTGAATGTTGAAATGTGAATCAAATAAATCTGGTAAAATTCCTTTTTGATTTTTGAATACAACTTTTGAGTAATAACATTTAGATTAAGACTTAATGATGCAGGGTTTAATGATGCCACCTTTATTACAATGCATTACTGTTTGAGCCTGGCAAAAACAATTGGAATCAGTCCACAATTTAAAACGCACTCTATCAAGCAGGCCATGATTGCTTTTAGTTATATATATAAATTTATCAAAGTTTTTATTTAAAAAACAGCAGAAATGACAAATGAATATTTCATAAAAATAACCAAATAATGTCAGATTTTGAGTTCTGCTATATAAATGGTATATGTTTAAAATAGACATATTTCGAATCGAAATAATTCATAACCCTTTTGTAAATCAATGGTGCCACAAAAACACCATTATCATGTCAAATATTTGCCCAGCTATAATAACTATATTCATAAAATAACTATGTTCATTAAAATAAATATCTCTAGAAAATAAACAATAAAGTATAATTGCAAAATAATTCAAGCCCTTGAAACCAAAAAATGGTTATACTTAACGATGTGTCAACAGCTGACTTTGGTAAATTTCTTATACAAAAAAATACATCAAATAAATGTTTTAGTAGGTATTAAAAATTATTTTAGTACTTGGGAAAGTTTAGATAAAATATAATTCTATCTATAAATCTATATATTTAAACATCTGTTTTTGCAATCTAGATTAATTCTTAGATATTTTGATGCTGAGCCTAGCATGTAGGAAGGTAATGAGACGACACTAACGCCTTTATAGAGGAGTTTGAAAGCTATCATGGATATTATTATTACAATCCTTAACAGTAGCTTGAAAGACTCAAAAATCCAAAAAAACATCTTGACAACATAGCAATTATAGATAGTATAATATATATTAAAGTTTATGAGTTGAAACTAACTATAAAACAATAAAACGGGGTTATTAATAGGATCGAAACAAAGATTTATAATTAAAAAACAATAAAAAGTTTAATGCTAAAAGGTTAGATTTGTATGAAGTATTTTAACCATAAATGCATCACCAAAACTAAGCTTAAACCTACCGTTTAATGATACGTACATACAAATAAATACTTTCAAATTTAAACAAAGAAAGAAAAAATTCAAAGAATTTGCTTTTGAAAATTCTTTGAAGATAATGAGCGTGATAAATATTTTTGCAATGAAGAAATTTTTGAATGAAGAAAACGATAATAAATAGAAAAAAACCTTTATATCGAGATGGGCGATTTCTTGAGAGTGCAGAAACGATAATCCACTGAGCACCTGCTTCATGATCGACTGTGTGTATCCTTCCTCCAACTGCCCCTCGGTCGTTATATGCTTAAACAACTCTCCTCCTTTCATCCTTTTGATGATATTCATGAACTATCATTTCATGGTTATGATACATTGAACATCAAACATCATCCTTGTTTTACGTACATTTCCATGCTAGCATAGTTGTTTTTATCGAAAAATTTTAAAAAATTTAATTTTTTTCATTTTATATGCATTACAATACTTGCACATATATAATTGGAAATAAACGTGAAGTTGATAATTAAAACGTGAAAATTCTCATAACGATTGAAAAAAATCATCAGACTTACAATTCGGTGATGATGATCATTTCACTCGTGGTTTCATACACCTCTATGATATCAACAAAGTGCGGGTGAGAAAGAGTAATACGCAGCATGCTAACTTCCTGCAGTATCTCTGATCTACAATCTACCCCCTTCCTTCTCTTACGAATCACTTTTGCAGCATACCAACTATCTTTTTGCTTGTGGCGACACTCCTTCACCACTGCAAATTTACCCCTGTGGAGAGACACATAATGGAGTTTTAATTTCACATTATAAATCATCGTGGCTTGCGGAATACATAGAAATAATTGAAGAGACATACGCGGTTAAACTTCATTGTATTAAAAAATAATAAAAAACATGCTTTAAAAAAAACTCAAAATATTGACGCCTCTGATACTCAAATACTTCTGTTTAAATTAATTATTACGTAACAATTCGTGTATCTGTAAAGATGCAAAGTGAAATAGGGGTAGTAGTGATTAATGAGCCAGTAGCTGACTCATACACTGTCTAAAACTTTGAAGAACACACAAGCTCACAAAGCACACTTTAAAGTGAACAATGTTTAATGTATATAACATACGAGGTATATATGTATATAGTAAGACATAAATATTTTAAATAAGGGAGTATTAATGAAAAAAAGGTTTTTATGAAACAATGAAACTGAACTATTTCTGTCATTTCTCTTATAAACATTCTCTATTTCCTAAAGTGTTAAGATTTTTAAAATTTTTCACTTTTTTGTTTGAGTTCCTTAAGGAATTACAGATAAAAAATATGACAATTATTTTTTTATAAAAAATGTTTTAGGAAGTGGTAAGTTAAATAAAAATAATTATAGCTATAACTTTTTTCGATTTTAGTATCAATAAAATTTTTACTCATTCCTATAATTATTAAGATTAGAGTCAAGTGTGAGATCCTACAAACTCAATTAACACTCTCGCAATATGCAATAAATCATACAAAAATGCACACGTAAAAAAGGGCAGAAACTATTATAAAAAAAATACTGCTTACATGAGAAACATTGCTGAAATGGTACGATGAAAATTTTCAAAAGTTCAACACACGATGTAACGACTATTAATGTGATTCATGACGAGGAATAAATTTTATCGCACTTTCAATAAGTTTATAACTTTGTTTAAGTCGTATTCATTTCATAAACAAGTATTATAATAATATAGATAAAAGTGAAAAACGATAAATTTAATTTCATCTGATAAGTTATATCAAAGAGTTTTATAGGAGTAAGAGCCATTCTATAGGTCGTTATGATAAAAGCTTTCGTGTGGGCGGGATGAGTAAGACATTATAGAACAGATGGCCAGATGAGATGGCGATTTTGATTATAACATGGGAGAGTTGAGCAGTTTCTAGTTAAATTTCAAACAAAATTTACACTTTTAATAAATGAATATACAACCATAATAATGAATAATTTGAGATAATTCGTAGTGCCATACGTATTTGAATAATATATAAATAAGAAGGAAATCCTGATAGGGGTGTACGAAAACAATTTGGAAGCATTTAAGATAAGGGTATGATCAAAATGATAGTACGTTGGGAAGTTACCATAAATTTTAAATTATAAAAATATAAAAAAGCAAGATGTAAATATACAACGTTTAACGTAATTAGTTTAATTTGTTGAACATTTTCGTCATTCATAGAATGAATGTAATAGTTATTAAAAGCTAATAAACCGGATATTATAAAGCAAATTATTTATCTTTATAAAACTTTTATACTCTATTTAATATTTCAAACTTTTAAGTTTTTGTATTTTAAATAAACTTAGAGTAAAATGTTCAATTTTTATTTTTTTTGAAACATACAATAAACCAATAATAAGAAAATTTCTAAGAGAATTTAAATATGATTTTTACGACTTAAATAAAATTTTAAAAAATTTTATGATAAAGAATGATTCATGCAAAACTAAGCGAACAGTAATAACGCTACAAAAGAACGTGAAAAGGAATTTGAAGTATGCACAAGCGATGATCACTAACGGATCTAAGAAATAACAGCGTCAACTTAAGTTCAAAACACCTACAAAAACAATGTAATAAATCTTACGATTATGAAACAAGGCATGCTGGCGGATTTTTTTAACGCTCTTATCGGACTTAAAAACAAGAGTTGATGATATTCATTCTTTCAACACTTTTTCGATAATTAATAATGAACATTAATAAATATACTAATAAATTCATCAATTTTATTGGCGTGCATATCTCTCGATAAGTTTTACATGCATGTATAACTTGCTATATTGAATAACGCATTACAATATAACAATGATTTCAGCTTGAGCATGTTCCATTGTTATTAGTATGCCTTTAGGGTCAGCTAAACAACAAAAATTTCTGCTATAATATGAATAAACATGCTCGTAAAATCATAACAAAAATATTATATAATTAAAAACAAAATTTGAATACGAATGAAACTCAATAAAAGCTAAAGGATGTAAATAAAGGAAATAAATTAATTCTTTTTTCATACATTATGATTACACTTGTTAGTGCTATATATCTATAAACATTGATACATAATTTTCTGCGTTTCAAAAATGAAAATTATGCAATGGAAATGAGATAACTATGAAAAATATAATATTTAAGTCAAGCAAACAAACTAATGATGAAACCACCGTTTTGTGGAGCTTCGTTTGATAAAATATATTAAAGCGAGTTTTTGATCAATAAAGATAACTTTCTCAAAGTGTTAACTCATTATAACGTAACATTTAGGTTAATTAATAAAGGGCCTATCTTTATATTGATGTCAACTGCCAGCGTTATCAGTCAAGTATTTGATGTTAATTTCGAGTATAATTTGGCCACCAATGGTTACAAAAGGAGCCATAATCACAAGAAATAATTCGTTTAAAGAATAAAGATCAAAGAGACACTTTAGATACATATTCATGAGACCTGGATGTCTAATTTAATTAGAGTGTACCAAGGACGCCATATTCAGCCATTTTGTGCATGGATTGGTGCAACATTTTAATTACAAGTTTCCCAAAGTTTTTACATTAGTTTTATTTTCGACCTAAGAATGTAAAATTTTGAAGTTTTCGGTTTTTTCGGAATTGATTTTAGGTACGTTTAAAATATATGTTAATAGTTTCTTTCTCAGAAGCTTTAAAACGATTTATACAAGTAAACTTTTTGTTATATATCCTAAAAACAGTTAATATCTGATATGACACAGACAAAGAAAAACCTTCCATAATTAAATTAACGCGTAATTTGAACTACTCGTTTTTGTTATTCATTCAGAAAAAAAACATGAAAGAAGAGAGATTAAAGATCAAACAAAAATCATCATTAAGAAGTTGTGAGGGAAATTATCAAACAAAACCATTAGACTTTTGCATTCAAGACTATTACTATTGGGATATCCAGATATAAAACTATTTTTTAAAAAATACTTAGATGAAAATTTTTTTTTGATTGATTTAATTTTACATAATATATTTGTTATTTTCAAATTTAAAAAACTTCTGGTAAAATGTTTTATCATGATTGAAAAATATCTGTAATATGATTCTCTAGCTAAAAGCTTATTTTGACCTCATGAAAAGGTAACAAAAGATGGTGAAAGTAGAATGAAATATCACTAAATAAATCTAAATTTCAATTTAAATGTTATCAATACCTTCCAATTTCAGTAGAAATTTCATAGACATCTTTGAATTCATCCTTCTCAATTTTAACTTCATCCATTTCTACAATTTAAAAAATTAATATGAAATTTTAGAAATTCTTTTCTTTAATTTATAAAAAATATTTTAAAACTAGAAAAATAAGAACTTTCACCCAAAAAATTGAAAATTGTTTAGTTTCTATAAAACAGGAGTATTTCAAAAACGAAATGAACAATTTTTTTTTTATTCACACTAGTTGTTTAATTTTAATTAAACAACGTAAATAAGTATACATTTTAAAAATTTTTTGAGTTTTTATTATTAATTGAATAAAAATGAAAATAGTTCTAACCTGTTTTCTTGGGCATTTAAACCAAATTAATTTACTAACAATTTTAAAAATTCCGGTTAAAAGTAATAATCATTTGAAAGTAAAACTATAATTTTCTAAACACCAATGTCAACTACATTCAAATGAAATGAAATGCAATAGCGTAAATACTATTTTAAATTTTAATCGTCTTATAAGACTGCGGTCTTCACCTGTATATTAATAAATATATGCATGCGTAAACAATAAGTTTTAAATTTTAAAATGTTCTAGCGCTGAATTGGTTCAAAATACTAACAAATTACTTGAAATATGAAATATTTGAATTTTTATTATTCACAAATTTTAGATGAAATTAAATTTTTTTTATATCATTGCTTCAAAAATTACCATGAACTTTGTCATGCTTTTTTCTGATATTGATTCGAAAGAATTAACCTATAAACTTATCTGAGTTAAAGAATAGTTAAAAACTATTAACAAAAATATATTTGCTTTTTTATTGAGATGTTTTTTTAATACATGTTCCGTCATTTTCATTTCGAACTCACCAACATGAAAATTATGTTTTTGCCCATTTCGCAAACATAAAATGTTTTAAAAGATATTCAAATAAAACACTTTTTGGCTTGAAAAATTTTAAAAGATGTCATTATTTTTTTAAAACAAGTATTTGCTTTCGTAGCATTTAAAATTTGGAAAAAATTATGAATGAAAGGATCCATAGTTTGAGATTTTGGATTTTCGTGAAAAGATGCATGAGCGTAGGTTAAGCTTGAAAAAACTTTTTGGTGTAGATGAAGAGCAAAGTGTAAAAGACAAAAGATTTCAAAGCTTGGCAAGTTAATAAAGCTTGAACATGAAGATAATGGTTCAAAGAAGATTAAACTGACATCTCTAGGCAACTGGTGTCTAGTGCAGACGATCAAGACAATCAAGAGATGAACCAAAATGCTTAGTTTGAAAAAAAGATTGAATATACGCACAAGATAGATCGGCAAGCCACAGAGAACAAAGTTACACAAGTCCTAAGTGAAATAAACTGGCGAAGCATTGAAGGCATTAGCACTTACAAAAAAGAAGAGTTTTGCAATTATTTCAGAGGTTTTATGTGGAAATAAAACAGTTTTTCTTCGAAGAGAGTAAATAAAAATTCATCTAAACTTAATGAGACTGTAAACATTGCATTGCCGCAAAAACCATGCTAATAATAAATTTAATCTTTTCATTTTTCAAACTTTTTTTAAAGCATGACATTCAGAATGTTAAAGTAGTTCTTTGTACCAACAGAATCAGGGGGTTTGGATACTTAGAACTTAGCACTGTCTGGATTTCGCAAGATTCTTGTAAGAAAATTTGAAGGTAGAAAATGATGGAAAAAACTTATACGAATGACATGAAAGCTAGGCATGCTTTATGCAGTTTCCCTTAATCGCTCTGAGCGGAAAGCCCGACCTTTAGATCTTTCAAAAAGCCCAACTCTTGGTAATGGAAATGGGACTATAAAAAGAAATTGATTAATTGACATTTTTAAAGCTTTCCGTTTACATCAAAACTTTAAATCAGAAAAAACAATCGATAATTTCATTGTTTCAAACTTTGATCGTACATATTACTAAAACGATTTCTTATTACCCATTTAACGTTTGAAAATTATACATTCTATAGTTTTTTTTTCTGCATCTTATATGAAAGTGAGCTGAAAAACAAAATTTAATCAGAAAAATCACAATTTATGAAAGAGGGCATTGATTTGGACTCATTTGGTTTCCACTAAACAGATTCTTCAAAGCAACATCATCTTTGTTCAGTCCAGATAACTGTTAATATTGAAATGAAGTTTTAAATTTAAAAAATTTGAAGGATTATTTTTAAAATGTAATAAAAATTAGTCCTTTCAGAGACAGTATGTATTTTTTATATATTTTGCAACAAAACTTCAAATTTTAGGGATTTTTCAAAAGGTTTATTTCATAAGTTTAATATTATTCTCAATTTTATTATAATTTATTTTAATTTATACCATAATATTCATTTTTTATAAAAAAATTTACTTATTAATAGTTCTAGCTTTTTTTATAAATTTATATAAAAATTCTTTGGATTTGAGTTTTGTTGAAAAATATTTTTGAAAAAAATGCATTATTTCATTATATAGAAAAAGTTGATGAAATATTCTCACAATAAATAAACTAGTTTGTAAGCTTTGTGCTATAAAAAAAATTTAACAATAATAATGATAGTTACTATCACATGAATAAATCTATGAAAATATTAAATAACTACATCTCCAGCAATATCTTCAGGAGGTGTGCCCAACTCTTGCATATTCTGCATGAGATCAAGTAGCTGCTCAAACCTCTGGTTTTTTACCTTTAAAAATGAATATGTATAATGATTTTATTTAGATGTAAACAACAATGAGCTTTTAATGAAAAACCTATATGAAGACATATATAAAATCGAAATGGATGACATTTTTATTGAAAAAACGTTTTATCTAGATGTTGTATATGTAACATTATCAATATTTGTTGATAATCGTCATCGTTTTACGCCCATTTCCATACAAGTATGGGTCAAAAAAAATTAGAGATGAATTCGCAAAATCATTCGTCATTATCTGAAAAATATACACAAAAAACAAGTATCAATATATACGTAAAAGATAATCATAAATGCAAATAAAAATTTAGTACACACTTCTTGGGAATCGTCAGCTCTTTCTTGGTCATACAAGTAAACCATTGAACTTATGTTTTTGTATTGCTCTTTGTATCTTTTCTTATCTTCTTGCTTCAGTTTACCTTCATTTTCTTGCAAATAATCTTGGTACTGTTTGAAAATACTATTTACAAACAACATGGGATCAAATTTTGAAATAAAAAAATTCAATATTTCATGAAATTTCAACTAAAAGCGATTTCATCTTATCATTGGCTTCCTAATCATCCTAATGAAAACAATTAAAACAAAAAACAGTGAGCAAACCTTAGCAGAAAGTTCTTTGAGAGAGGTGTAAAGAAAGTCTTTAGAAAGGATGTTTTGCATCATAGACTGCATCAGAGGCATCATTTTGTCTGATAACAAGAAACCATCTTCAGGCATTTCATCATTCTTCAATTCTGCCATCAACTGAGCTATACTAGCATTACTTAAATCATTGCTGTTCTGAGGTTTATGTTTTACGCTCTATTAGATTAGGGGTGTTATGTGGATAATCAGTGAATACCTGTGATATGTTTAATTCATTCAAGTTTTTTATTTTTTCTTGTATTGTTTTTGATACATCATCTGAAAAAAGCAGTTCAATTTAACTATTAAAGAATAATGATATAATAATAATAAAATTATTTCTATATAATGAAGAAATTTTCAGATACATATATTTTTCAAAAAAAAACTAAAATTTTTGAAAAATTCAACTTTGGCATAATTAATTAGTACTAATGGAAAAATCAAAGAAAATCTGGATAAAAGATACATAAGATGTCTCTAAATATGAGAAACCGACAATTACTAAAATAAATAAACATTTCAAGCATTAAAAGTAGCAAAATAACTTCTCCAAATAACCATGTATGTTGGATTCATAAGGAAAAGAATTTTGGAAAGACTGTGAAAATGAAGGCTTTGTATTTTTATTTGATGTTTCAGGAATTAATACACTGCTATTGTTGTTTGAAGCATTTAACTCATTGAAAACTTGCTCAAGCATTTGATCCATGGAGCCGAGAGACAGACCAGTAAATAGGTTCTATGTGAATGCAAAAATTGTTTTGGAATAATTTATGATGAGATTAACTCTATTGGAAACTACGGTTTTAATTTTTTAATCAAAATATTCATTAGCTTGCTTTTTAAAAAAATATTTCAATGCAAAAAAATTTATTTTATTCAAAGTATTTAAAAAACCTAATCACTATATAATTATTCTAATTTAAATCATAACTTTATATCCTTATGATAACTTCAAATTATTTTAGCTAAAAAATTATGTATCTAGATTAAAATTCTTTCAAAACTTTTAACTACAAACCATTTTATTAAACAAACCAATAAATGATTAAAATGTTTAAAGGCTTTTCTGTATCAAACTAATAACATTTATGCATTTAATTTTCTTATCACATACTAAAAAAAACATAAAACATGATCAAAAGTTTTATGTGTGACAAGTAGATCAATATTTTGTTTAATAAAAAGAAGCTATTAATTATAATAATATTTTATGACATACTTTCTGGTCATTATTTGTAGTTGGTTGAAAATTACTAGCTAGCTCAGCTTCTTTTACACTGTCAAAATCTTGCAGAGCACCTGGTCATGATGTGTCAAGTTTATTAAATCTTCTAAAAATAAATTTTCCAATAAAATTTTATAACTTTTT
Source organism: Pterobdella sp. o SKG-2022 (assembly GCA_964035795.1). NCBI lineage: Eukaryota > Metazoa > Annelida > Clitellata > Hirudinida > Piscicolidae > Pterobdella > Pterobdella occidentalis. The sequence continues at coordinate 18,874,028 of OZ038322.1, forward strand.
ACTCAACTCTCTAATAATTCATCGATATTTTCTCCGACGTTTGTATTTTTATTTTCTGGGGTATCTGGAATGTTACTCTCAGACGCCATGCCTTTATAAATATCGGTCGAAGTCTAAAAAAATTTTTAAAATAAAGCATTAAGAAGTCAACTTTAATAAAAATATACGTTCAATTATACTCAAAAACTCAAAATTTCCTAAATTCAAAATTTTAAAAACGGAATAATTTCAATTTTTTCAATTGCTTTCGAAAATTTTCATCAATCTTAGAACTATTAAAAAATTAACTATTAAAAAAAAAAATAATTTCAAAATTCCCCCAAAGGTTTTGTTAAGCAAATTTGAATAAACAAATATTTCTGAAATTTCCTTCGATTAAAAATTGAATTTTCGTTTTTCAATTGCATCGGCTTCTACTCTGACAAAAACTTTAGTCCAATTTTTCAGTGATCCCTGAAATTGCATTGACTGTCCCATATGACATAGCTTGGAAAATTTTTAAAAAAAAGGTGCTAATGTATTGCCTTGTGGCACATCGCCTTTCACTTCGAAGACATTGGTCTTATCAAGATTAATTACTGCAGCTTTACTAATATTCTAAATTGAGAAACTGCTTTCGTTAAGTTTGGAGGTGTATCATTGGTAATAAAAAAATATTTTATCGCAAGTTTCGTTCATTAAAGGAAAGAATCAGCATCTTTGAAAAAAGAAAAGTATATACTAGTCTTAGAGCCTGTGACTATCAGACTCATCGAAACTAAAATTAAAAGAAAGTTTGTAAACAATTACTTTGCAAAGCTCAGCTGAGCAAGATAAAGACCTCTCATGTGTCAATGCAGGCCTTAGTGAAAATTTTAACTTACTTTTCTAATAAAACGTGTAAACGTGTTTTTAAAATAATTCGAATTGAAGTTAAATTTAACACAATAAAATATCCTATCCAGGCTCTGAAGCTATGTAATGATAAGAAAGTTTATTTTTCATTCGAGCTCGCTGTTCAATATTAATAATTTCTAAGGTCTCCAAAATTTAGTTCACATGAAGTAATTTTTTTTTCATATAAAAATATCTCACATAAATGACTTAGGTTCAACAACATTATTTATTTGCGTTTTGCATTGAAGTGTTTTCAATCCAAAAGTCCAAAAAAATTGAAGAGGGCTTTTTTGAACACCAAGTATTAACAACTTTTTAAAGTTTGCATAAATAGAAAAATATTAATCATAATTTAAAACGTCAAAATCTTTTTCTTGCCAGAGATTTCGATATGTCTCTAAAAACGGGTTATATGGACTCAAGGTGAGTGATAGAAATGTTAATCTTGAATATATCTCCCTTTTTTTATTCTTTTTTTTTTATTTATTGATTTATTGCTTTTAAAAAAATTAAATCTAATAAACAAAAAATTTTAAGTAAATGTCCATTAAATTTTTTTATAAAGGATGATGATAGGCCTTACAATCTATACTCTGTTTTGCCTTTCATCGGGCAACTTATCGCAAGCCATAAAAATTGATGTTATGATAAAAGAAGGCAATTTTGCTAATGTGGTAGATAAAATTTATCTTGGTGCAACTATCGATATGTCACTTCTAACCGTGAAAGGACTCAGAAAAGACATAAATTTAAAGTTGGTTTGATTAAAAAAGATGAAAATTGAACCATAATGTGAAAACGAAATGAATTTTCGACATAGAATGTTTGAACATATTTATAATTAAATATTTTTAGACACCCTAGAGTAAAACCATTGTTAAGGGCTTTATCTCCCTGCTATTTGAGGTAAACTATTCAATAATGGGCTAAGAGTATTCAAGGCGGAGTGTGTTTTATTCAATGTAGAATAACACTATTTTAAAAATTTATATTAACTTGAAAATCTTTTGATTTATTAAATAATAATCAAGCTGGTTTCAAAGTTTCTGCCAAACCTAAGATTTTTTTTCTGCTTTGAAAATGAAATAACTTTTAATATGGCCGCAAAATCTTTATAAAACTAAATGAAAAAATACAAAACTTCCATCATCTATTATAAATTCAGTCTATTTTAAAGTTAAGCAACAAAAAATTCATAAAAAACTTTTTTTTCAATTATTTTCAATTTATTTGAAGAGTTGGGGGTACATCGGCAAATCAGGTGTTTTTCAATCAGCCCACACATGTTCTAGAAGCTTTGAATAATTCAAAAATCAAAAGTCTTTCTGGTGAAACAATAGTTCTAAAAATAAAAATGCAATGCTTCAAATTATGTAATATATTAGTAAATAGTGAGTATGAAGAAATATAAAAAAGTAAAATTTTATCAAAATTATAAGAAATCCTTTCAAGGCAGTTTCTTTAAAGCTTCAATAAGTATCAATAAGAGTTTTGTTTAAAAAACTTCAAAAATATTTCCTACTTTGATATAATACTGAAATAATATGGACCAAGAACGTTTAAATACTGTTTTAAACCTAACTTTAGAAAGCTTTTTTGACGACTTAGTTGATATCACAGCTTCCACCAACAACCGACTTCTTTTTGATCTCAATGCCGAATTTAGGTACCGACATTCTTAAAAAACCTTTTTCTTAGGATAAATCTTAAAAAAGTCATAACGGAGACTTTTTATATTAAAATTTTTTAACAGATTTGGAAAAGATTGGAACCCTTCAGATGCTATAAGAATAATGGAGTATTGTGTGAAGAAGAACTTTGGACATAACATTGACTGGCAACTTGGAAATGGTAGAAGTCAACAAAATATTGAAATTCATCATTATATATTTAAAATATCATATAAAAAAAATCAATTTTTAGAACAAACTTTGATTAATATTTTTTCTATTTGAGAGCCCAACCATAATACTCCAAGCGGTTTGACACCGCCACAAGTGGCCAATGACACTTTAGTGCTGCATAAGTTACTTCAACAGTACCCTACACTGTCTAATGGCTCAATCGTGGGACCCGATGTAGGATGGGGTGGAATGGATTTCATCAAAGCGTGAGTCAAAGGATACAACTAATTCAGTTAAACTTCTTGGCGTTTCGGCATTAAATATCTTTAAATTTCATTGATGATAAAATGTTCGCAGCGTTGCAGATAAGGCTGGCCATCTTATGAGGGCCTACAGTCTGCACCCGTGAGTTTTATAAATGAATTTTAAATAGTTGTTCACTGCTGAATATATTCATAGATACTATTTTGATGGCAAAAAAGCGACAGTAGATGATTACATCGATCCTTCTGTTTTCTTCAAACTTGAAAAGTTTCTGCACAGAACAAGGTTTCAACAAAATATTCCATTTAAGAAAACTTCTTTTTAATTTATTTTTTTTTACAGTCAGCAACTTTGAAAAATAAATTAATAACGAATAGAAATATTCAATTTAACAAAATTTATGCTAAAAAGAAAAGCATTAGTTGGTGTCAACAACAATGATAAGCCTCTGTGGTTTGGGGAATCAAGCACCGGGTATAACAGTGGGACTAAAGGTGTGGGGGACCGCTATGTCTCTGCCTTTCTGTTAGATTTCATTTTACAAAATTATTTTAAAACTATTATCATACTTATTTTATTTTTAAATATATGTTTTTGGTCGTGATAAATAATCTCTAGATGTTTAGATAATGGTTTGAACTTAGATTAATTATTTGTGATAAAAAATTACAAAAATTCATTTTTAGCAACTTAGACAAGTTTGGATTCAGTGCTGCAAACGATGTTGATGTAGTCATTAGACAAACTTTCATCAATGGGCATTATGCTTTAGTCGACTTCAAAACCTTCGAGCCTTTCCCAGTAAAAATATTCAAAACTTGTATTATAAGTCAATTTAATAAATTTAAAATTTTCAGGATTATTGGATGTATTGGACCCATCACAACTTGGTGGGAAGGGGTGTTTTCAATGTTACATGGCAAGACCCTAAAAGTAACCCCGGAATAAGAATCTATGCACAATGCGTCAAACAAAAGTTGTATTTTAATACTTACAAACATGGTTAAAAAAGAAAAATTAATTTCAATTGATCATAAAATTCAAGTTCCAAATACAAGATAGGGAATGTCGTAGTTTTTGCTCTAAATGTTGATAAGACACAGAGCTATGAATTGGACTTTTCAAGAACAAACCTAACAGGAAGAATCGATTCGTATATTTTACTTCCAGAGAAAAAAATGACTTACTTTCCAAGTATAATACAAAAAAATTCCAATGACATTTACTTAACTATGTTTAAAACTGTCTGAAGGACTGTGAAGTTGAACGGCAAAGTATTGTCCCTAATCAACAACGATGTGCCAGTGTTTCCACAAGGAGTTGAAGTTAAGCAAGTAGTAATACAGCCTTTGACATATGGATATTATGTGTTCAAGGATGCGCTTTTAGAACGCTGTAAAAATTTCTCGGCTTAATTTTCAATGGGTTCATTATTTTTTGGAAATAATCAACTAGAATAGTAAAATGACGTTAATATGTTTCTTGAAACACGAAGATTAGAAGATTAATGATATACTGATTCTTGGTAATTTTTTGTTCGAATATACTTCTTTGAAATGTTATATTTGATATACTAATGTGTTTGAGTATGCTTTTCGATTAGTTTATGCTTTTCATCTACTTTATTTAATTTCAATATAATTTTGATAAAAATAATTTAATTGCATTTTTTTGCGTTGATATATTAAGTTTTTGTTACTTTTTTAAAAAGTTTCAGTTAATCAGAGTTTACGATTAATTTTTAAAATTTTGTTTAATGATTGTATTTATAAGAGCTTTTGTAAAATTCCATATAATTTTGTTCCCACTCGAAATATAAGCTAAAAAACTGCTTATTGTTAGTCAAACTTATATTTAAAATTCCTATTTCTCTAGAACACTTGAACTTCTTTTGAACTATTTGAGCTGTCTTCAATTTGAACATCATTTTTCTGAAAAAACGATTAATAATTTCTTATAAAAGATAATTATAAATTTTTTTTACAAATAAACTGAAAAAGTTAATGTATATCTTTATATATAGCTTGACGAATCTTCTTAAATTAACATTTAAAAGAATAGCGTCCCTAGATACTCGAAACCAAAACTAGCGAATTTTACAGCAACTACGTCTCTATTTTAACTTCATTTCTAATTTTTATACTTATTAATAATGAAAAAATTCAAGAAATTTTTATCAAATAAAAAAAATGTTTCAAAATCGGAAACGACACTTGCACAAAGTGCGATGGCTAAAAAAGGAAGTATGTTATCACTAGGAAGTAAAACAACAGGAGATTATGAAATAAAACCAAAAGATTTAGATAAAATCCACAAAGCAGTTATAGATAAAGATGTGAAAAAAGTTGAAAAACTGGCCATTAAGGGAGTGAACTCTAGAGATGCTCAAGATAGGTGCTTGTCGAGCCTCATTTTTGTGCTTCGATTAACTCTTAAACGTTTTATTCCAGAACTCCTATGCATCTTGCATGCTCGATAGGGGATAAAGAGGTTGTGGCAACTCTACTTTCTTTCAAACCACTCTTAACAGTTCCTGATAAACAACACAAAATTCCACTTTTTAAGGTAGGAAACATCAAATATTTCAATATAACTACATAAAAATAAATTTATGAAGGCCATAGAGGGAGGCTTTTCAGAGATAGCAAACATGCTTGTGACTGCGCAAAAAGACTTGAAAGCAGTTGATCACGATGGGAACACTTGCTTACATTATGCTTCTATATATGGCCTTGCTGACGTCACAAAGAGTATCCTCAATAAAATGCCTGTCAATTCTGTCAATGTCGCTAACAAGGTTGTTTTTAAAAAGAAAAACTTTTATTTTATAATTGAATTTACTTATAACATTTTAAATTTTCAATCTCATTTAAATTTCTATTGAACTAAATTTCTTGTTCTTTTATGATGTGTTATATATACTCAATAACTTTTATGATATGCTTCATAGAACCATTATACTATTGTAGTGACATGATGGTGTTTCAGTCACTTTTTAATAATATTTGTAACTAAAAATATTTTTTAATAGACAGGGAAAACAGCCCTTCACTTAGCAGTGGCGAATAATCATGCCGAAACTGTGAAAAACCTCATCTCAAAAGGTGCTAACCTCAAAGCAACTGACAACCAGGGTGACACTCCTACATCTATAGCGAAGATACAAAACAATGAAAATGTTATGAAAGCTCTCAGTATGAATGGTATGAGCGTATATTTTTTTCGAAAATATAGAAGAAATTTGAGAAGTTCGCAGCTTCAAGACAGAGTTCAAATCGCGGTCTAGCTGTCTTCTCAAATGCCTTCTTTGATACTGTATATCGAATTTTCATAATTTATTTTTTTGATTCAAATCAGAATCGCCTTTATCTCGGTCGAATAAATCATCATCACTATCTTCATCTAATACAACATCATCTAATAATTCGGCTGAAGAAATTGAGTCAAAGCCTGTGATTAAAGCCAACAAACCAACTAAGCCTGCTGAAAAATCAATCAGTGACGGTTATTTAAAATCTCCTAAAAATTATTTTTCATTTTCTTTTTTTATTTAACTATTATGGCATACAAAAAAAATTTATTTATATATTTATTTACGAAACAATACAAAAGATTATGATGACTCGACTTCATTTTCCTCAAAGTCGTCCTTCTCAAAAAAGCAGTCTGTACCCAAGCCGCAATTTCTTTTGAAACAGCCATCTTCATCAAAACAGCAAGCTCCTATGAAAGCCCAATCATCAGTAACAAAGGATTCCCCAATGAAGTCACCCCCTAAATCACCCAAGAACGACGATCGTTGGCTTTCTGATTCCCAATCACAAGTACTCATTTGAACTTCCAATATTAATTTAAATTATCCAAACATCTATCATTATTTAAACATAAATTCGAGTTTTACATAATTATTTTCAAGTTTTACATAAAACACATTCAAGTTTTGTGGATAGAAATATATTATTAAAGTAATATATTTTTTTGCAAAAGATTTTAGTTTTATTTCTTTTATAAAATCAAATTATAATATGAAAACTTGTTTTTTAATCTATGCATAAATGCATGCATTTCTGAAGAACGAGCCAATAGTAAACGTCATATCGACCGATACAATAAACGACAACAATAACGAAAATGCTAAAATGAACGATAAAACTTATGGCATTAATATAGCTGACGACAATGAAAGTTTAGACAATGATGATGTAAAAGAAAGAAATTTAAAAAATCCTTTTAATAGTAATACACCTACTCCTACTACTTCTAATATTAGTAATAAAGGAAATGTAACAGTAATTGAAAAAGTAAGTTTCAATTGAATTTGATTGCTTTAGGTGCAGCTGCTTCGATCACAGATTTTTCATCAACACTTGTTTCAATGTATTTATAATCACTGATTGCTTAGTGCTGATTTCGTTGCTTATTTTTGCATAATTAACTAAAAATACGCTCACAATTTTATTACAAGTTGTAATAGCAATACATTAATAAATGAATAAAAATTTATAAATTAAATGTTCTTGTAAGATTTCATCAGATTCTGAAGAAGACGACATAAAAAAGAAAACAAATAAAAGCGATCTTAACGAAAAAATATTCAAAAATGAAAACGCTCCGACAACAAACACTGAAATTATTAAAGAAAAAGCTATTAAGCCCACAAACAACTCAGATTTTGATAGTGACAGTGATGATGGTGGTGGGGCAAAGATACCTCAAATAACCCCTGTTAAAAAAAATTCACTAAGCAACGACCCAAAAAAACCAATTGAAAACTTCTCGGGGAAGTTGGACTCTCGCAAAGATGAAATGGTCGAAAAACCAATGGAGGATGAAACTAAGGTGTAGTATTTTATTACGCTAAAACATCTTAATTATCTGGTAATATGAATGTTCAATAAGTTTTTCATTAAATAATTTGAATGAATTATCTATATCATCTTTCACTTTTCACCATCATCATCATCATTCGGCTGATTCTAGTTTTCTGGTTGGTTATTCAAAATATTGTTTAAAAGCAATTTATTTCTTTTATAACACTTTTTTTACAGAATACAAAAGAATCATTTCTTGAAAAATCCCATCAAAGTAAGTATAAAAAAAGTTTAATTTCCACACAATAATTTTAAATAATTTTTTCTTTTAGAGCCAGAGACATCAAAAACAAAGACCCAAGAAAAAGTGAGTGGAACCTATTAAAATGAAATTATCATGGATATAATAGTTTAATAGGATTGAGTAAAACGAAGCTTATTTTCAATCACGTTACTTTCCTTTTTAAAATATTATTTTAAAAATTCGGTAAAAAAGAATATAAAAAAACATATTTCAAGCATGAAATGATGTTTTTAAGGGAAAAAATAATTTATATCATTCGTATACATCAGATTGATGATAGTCCATGGGATTCTTCTGATGATGAAGATGAGGAAGCCGAAAAGAAACCCAGTATAAACACGGTAATGACCACCATACCACAAAAAAAGGTACGTCTTTCGAGATTTGCAGCTGTTGATTTATGGTTTAAAAGGGACCATTTCATGTCTTTCAGTTGTTAAACTAGTTTGTTGATTTTTTTTATCGTTTTAAGAGTTGTTTTTTGAGGTTGATTAACAACGATAATGCTTTTCAGATATCGTTTTCTTTTGATACTTCCGACGAAGAAGATAAAGAAGAGACCCAAATAGCAAACGAAAAAAATGTAATAGCCCCGCAAAGCTTTTTCTTTATATAAACCAATGTTTATATGTAATAGTAATAATATATGAAATAAATAAAAATTTCACGGGTAATTTTTTAAATATTAGAAGAGATATCCATATATTATTCATCGACAGAAAGCACCAAAAATATCAGAGACCAACAAAAGAATGTCTTCAGTTGAAAACCACATACCAAGTGAGCATTTGGTTTTTACGGGTCGGGTTCCACCCTGTAAACGGAAATGAATCTTTATTAAATTGAATAATGTCCAAACAGGCTTGACGAATCCTGCAGTGACATCCACTAACGATGTGAGAAAATTTCGTTGTTTTTTTTCTGATAGCTGTATAACAAATATAAATTTTTAACGCAATATGATGATTTCTAGAGCAAAATCCAATCGTCTGCTCATGATCAAAATGAAAAAAAAAATGAAGAAAAAGCAACGGTGTGTAATTTAATAAAACGAAAAACATCAAATCTTGTTTTTAATGAAATATTAAGCATTTTTGTTATATGTCAGCCCGCATAGCTTAGCTGGTAAAGCATTAGACTAATGATCTAAAGTTACCGGGTTCGATCCCACGCGAGTCGACAATTAAGTACACAATGAAAAGCGCTCTGTAAAACATTTTTTGGGCTAAAAAAATCCCAATATGGAGCAACTAATAGTCGATCTAAAAAAATATTTGATTCATGGCGTCATTAAAAGATCCCCAATTGCAGGAGGATAAAAGGAAAGCTAGTACCACTTCTTCAAAACTGAGTTTTCTGTTTGTTTTTGTTTCATTTTTTACAATTAAAATGACTAAATTACATTTAAGTTTTGTGGTTAATTATTTTTTATCAATTTTCAAATGTTACCCTTATGAATCTTTGAAACTAACGAGAACACCTTTGTTTCACAGAAGAAAGTTGTCAGTCGGCCCAGTTTTATCTCAAAGTTGATAACTTATTTTATTTTTTGAAATATTGAAATATTATGAAATCACAAAAAATTTTTTATTTACTTTCTTATCTCAGAGAAAAAAGGAAGAAAAATTGGAGTTGTGGATAATAAGGCTGATGAAAACGACAAAAACTACGAAAACGGCATGTTTAACATGGACACTGGCTTAAGAAACGATGAAAATGATGATCAAAACAGTGATGGTAATGATGATTATGATGACTTGTTGGAAAAGTTTAAAATGGCAGAAAAAGAACTTGACGTGAGCAAGAGAGTGGAAGAAAGCTTAAAAATAGAAAAAAAGAATTTGATAAAGTCAGCAATTTAACTTTTAACTGTTATTGTTCTCTTTAGTTTTTGATTGAATTGGTATTGAATTATGAAAATAGTTACACAAGTGATGTGTTAAAACATTATACTAACGACAGTGAAATGAAAGACTTGCGGGAGAGCCATGGAGAAAAGCTTAATGAATTGACTGCAAAAATAGTTGAACTTGAGTAAGATCAATTCAAAATCTTTCATTATAAAACCCTTCATTACATAAAATGATCAGAATCAATGTTTTTCATTATTTCAATCAATCATTCTACCAGGAAAAACAACAGAGCTGTTATTGAAACAAAGGTAGCATCAAAAATTTGTTTTTATCATCGCACGATGAATACATTTATTATTGGAAAATTTATATTTCGACTTTAAGCTGCAAATTTGAAAGAACATAAAAATTGCCTACTAATAATAGTTATCTGAACAAAGTCTGCTTAACCATTAACTTTTAGAAATATAGTTTATATTTAAAGCACATTTAAACACAATTTTCATAATGGAAACTAGGAAGTGTCGACAAGGAAGGAAGAGTTTTTAGCATCGGAAGTTGACAGGTTGGCAAGTGAGAACGATGCCCTCAAGTCACTTAATGATGAACTGCACCAAAAGATGGTGGGTAGTTTTGGTGTGTTTATGGAAAAAACATGACATGGTGATGAAGTTGAGAGTGATTCTTGATTGATTTGCAGATGGAGGATGAACACAATGAAGGAAACGAAGCCGTCATCAACGAGGTGAGCTCGTGAAGATTATAATGCTTATAAACACATTTGCTAACATATCTAATTCAGTTTTATTTAATTAACCTATAAATAGCGTAGCAACATCATTTAGATAATGAAGTTTATTTACATAAAATGCTTAAAACTGTTATAATGAAAAATTTGCTGTTTTGCAAAAACTTAGTGAAACGTTGGGTCTATAGTCTACTCGATCAATCAATCAATCAAATCCTTTTTATAGCCCGTTTTCCTTTACCAAGGGTTGGGCTTTTTGAAAGTTCTATTTCGAAGTCGGCCTTTCCATTTAGAGCGATCGAGTGGATCCGCACAAACCATGTCTAGCTTTCTTTTATCATTCAATATGAGCTCATTCCAAGTCTTTTTGGGCCTACCAGGCTTCTTGCGAAAATCTAAATCCAACTTTCGCACCTGAGAAATCCAACCCACGCTAGGCTCTACATGTCCAAACCACCTCATCCTGCTTGTACTAAGAACTACCTCAACATCCTGAATTTCAAGTTTTGAAAGGAGTGGGTGAGAGCAAACGTTATTATTCGTTTTGATGTTGCACATCCAGCGAATCATGGAAAGGTCATTTCGTCTAAAGCGATTCAATGTGGAAACTGTTACGGGCCATGTTTCAGCAGCATGTAAAATAGCTCTTCTGACGCAGGTTGAATAGACACGGCCTCTGGTCAATAATGATAAATGACGATTAGCAAGGAGTGGAAGAAGTTGGCGAAATTTAGCCCAGGCACACTTACAACGTGTTATTGAAGCAAGCTCACATCCACCACTTGCAGATAACATATCCCCAAGATAGCAGAACTCTGGGACAACTCCTAGTTTTTCATCACCAATCATCACTTCCTTTACTAATCTCCCATCAACAGGCCGTGCTGTACCAAGGCAACGAGCGCATCGGAAGTTAAGATCCGAAGTTAGAGGGTCTTTTATGCCGCTGCATTTCTTGTGTACCCATTGCCTGCAGCCTCCACACTGAATAGAATTTCTACCCACACCTGCTTGGCACAAGGATACTTCCCAGATTTTCTCAACACATCGATGTTTGACATTAATCTAAAAGAGGTCGATTTTTCTTCCAAAACGTGAAATCTCTGACAAACTGACGCTACTGCTAAGTCATAGTCTTTGTTGCTATAATTACGTGAGACGCTCGTATCAAAGACGTACTCGAACTTTGCATGAAAATTGCTATCGCTTTAAACCTGGTGCATCTACTTTATAGATTCGAGAGGAAGCAAACGATCAGTCGAAAGTTATTAACCCAAGTTAATGTGGCATGTGAAACAGTATACTCTTATATGTATTATGACTCAATTACTTTATTTGAACTTCACAGTTGCATTTGTTGCGAGACAAACTGCAGATGACAGAAAATGACCTGCAAAATGCTAATATGCGGATTACATCACAACAGGAAAAGTATTATTTTTATATTTTCTATCAAATCTTCTATTTAAATATAAATTTACTTTGAAAACAATTCAAAGAAATATTGAAGGCAATGGCTTTTTGTCCGAGAAAGTTAAACAACTATCCTCCCAATTGCAACAACAAGAGGCCATTTGTCTGGCAAGTTTGCATTAATCTTCATATTGATATTTGTTTAATATACTAAACTATAAAAATAGAAGTTAAAAAACGAATGACTTAGGATTTTATGTGAATATTGCAGGATCACAAGAGAGAACTGGCACAGCAGAAGAGCCAGATCAAATCACTCGAAATTGAGGTTCAAATAGACTAATCTTTGCATATGTGAACAATATTAGAAAATTATTAGTGAAATTATAAAAAATTGATGATGCCATGATTATAAATTCGTTTTTACCCCTACTATTGTGAAATTGGTCAGATATATTCCATTTACAAAGCATTTTTTTCCGTCTCATATATCATCAATTTTAATTTCTTTTTCTAAGTAGTCAACTTCAAAGATTAAGAATTTAAATTGAAAGAGAACCCCCAGGCATACTTGGCGTCTTCTGCCATTTAAAATCTCTTAGAGATTAGAGGCTATTATTTTGTTTTGTATTTTCACTTGGAGGCGTGGAAAGTGTACTATTATTTTCCTTACAAAGCATATTTTTTTGACTTGAATAAATTAATTAGCAGAAAACGAAATTGCTTATTTATAAACGATTTAAATGTGCAAATCATGTCTAATATGCTAGAAAATTGAAATGAAATACAAAGTATTTTCTATAAAAAGTTCATAATATTGCATTAATCTGTAATTGGGCAAATTATTCTGTTTAGATTGAAGAATTGAACAAAAAAAAAGCATTGAAAGACTCAGAATGGAACGATGTTAAAAGGCAATTAAGTAATAAGAACGTTGAACTCGAAAGTGTGAGTATTGAACGATTGATCACTATTTTCTTCTCTCTTTGTTGATTCATTTCTATATTTATGAGTATTATTCTGTAAATGCATTTTTAAATTTCAAGACTGAAGTAAAATTAATTTTTTGGCTATACCCATGTCGTTTTTGAACAACAAACTTTTTCCTTTAAGCTTTGACATTTTTTTTTGAGTATTATGTAGGTGAATAAAATAATAATTATCTTCAAGATTAAAGACGAAAGAAACTATGAGAAAGATACAAGAATGAAGGTGGAATTAGAATTGGCATCCCTCAACGAAAAGTAATTAAGCATACCATTAAAACCATTATATGCATCTATTCATCCAACAATATATGATGAACATGAAATATTTTAATAAATTTTCAACAAACGTAATAACCACAAAGACTAGAAAAAGAGAGAGAAAAATGGAATGATAAAGCAAAGGAAAACAATGTAGAGAGTTTCAACCAGGTGTCACTTATTCAAGAGGTCGATATGAAATATGACTGTCATTATCCATTGATATTCCACATTTTGTGTGTTATTCTTTTGGCGTTTTTTTGTTTCTCAACATATTTTAAATTTGAAAAAACATGAAACTTCAAAAGCTTAATTTGAAAATTATTCAATTTCAATATTTTTTATGATTTATAATGTATATTTGAATTTTTAGTGTTTTTGTTATAGCTATATTGTTATAATTTTTTTACAAGATGATATTGATAAAACAAAAACTCCAGGAAGTAAATTCTATGAAAGAGAAAAACGATATGTTGAAGAAAACGATAGAAAAAGTAAAAGATGAAAGTAAAAACAGAGAAGAATTGCTGAAAAGAGAAATAGATAAGTTGGAGAAAGAAAGAGATACATTGTTTGAGAAACATCTGAAAGTTGAGTCATCGATACAAAGTGCATCTATGGTCGGGTGGATGTTTTTCTGTGTTGTTATTAATTTTATGCTTCAGTTCTTTTCCTTGCATTTTCATTGTTTCATCTTATTGAGTTCGTTTCATGTTTTGGAGTAGTTTTTGATTGATAATTAATTTCAGGAAACGATTTTTAAATAACTTACTTTTACACAGAGTAAAAAATTGAAAGAAGGAGAAATAACAGACTTGAAAGAAGAAATAGAATCGCTTAAAGCTTTGGTGGAAAGAGGTAAAATAAAAGAGAAAAACTTAGAAAGCAAAATAGAAGACCTCAACAAAAATATCAGAGATTTTAAAGCAAAAGGTTGCTAAAATAACATATGAAAAAGCTTATATTAACTGGGTTTAAAGAATAAATTTCGACATTTTACCTATAATTAACAATGGCGTGTTCAGAAGGCGTGCACTGGGAAGAAGAAGAAGAAAGAAGGAAACTGGTGGAAAGAGTTCAAAAGTTGGAAGTTGATAAGGTCTTTGAAGGCTTTACTCGTATGTAATTCTTTTAGGTATTTATGATAGACTCTGAGTTAAGGCTAAAGTGTAAGGAAGAATCCATTTATCTTGTTATGAACTTTATGTTTTCAAATTTTCTATCAAAAGTGAATCAATTTTTTTTTAATATATCTAAAAAAGCTATTTATGTTTTAGTCTTAATATTTTGCTTGTGTTACCCGTTATCACTGCTAAAGGTGCGTCTGTCGGCAGAACTACGCAATGAAAGAGTGGAGATTGATCGCCTGAGAGACCAGCTTGAAATCATCAATAACGTTAAACTTCTTTCAATTTGTGATTTTAACATTTAATTCACTTTTATTTATAAAAAATCTTTGAACAAGTGTTTATTGAATTGAAAAATTTACTGATAAGCGTATCCAAGCCGTTTTGTTGGTACAACAAAAATTGGCATTATTCTTATTATTATTATTATTATTATTATTATTATTATGAATACGATAATTGATTTCAAGGAAGATGAAAGGCTGCGAAGGTCTTTGGAGAGAAAAACCCAAGCTGAAGTCAAACTAAAAATAGAAAGAGAAAAGTGACAAAAATATCTACTTATTTGCAGTTTTAAAAGATTTTTCATTTATTCAAAAAAATTTTGAAACTTTTATTTTAAATACAAAATATTTACTATTTAATAATTCTTTTATTACCTTTATAAATATTAAATTAAATAGTGTTTGTTGCAATTATTTTCAACAGATTTTTTATACAGCAATATAATAGACTCACACTGAGACTCGTTATTCTTTTCAGGATTGAGTCCCTAGAACAGCAGCTCAACCACTATAAGCAGACCAGCCAATACGAGGTCGCTTACATCTTCACAACAATATGTTTATAAATTATGGACAATCATCAAAAAGAGTCATCTGAAAGGCATTCATCGGAATTTTCAAAAATATTGTTTTAAGAATTAAGTTATCTTTAAAGTTACAAAGTTTTGTATTGTTTCACACTCATTATGTACAAATTCAATAGAAATCAAATAAGTTCAAGAATTACTGAATCTCAACTCAAACTCAATAGAAATCAATGAAACCTGTGCGGAAGTTTTTGATTGACAACGCTAGAAAGAAGGTAAAAGACCAGCATTGAAATGATGAGAAAAATTTGAGTTCATATTTTCCGATGCTTGCTTTAAACACTATATTCCGTAACTTTAATTGTCAAACATTAGTTATCCATTGATCTATTAATTCTTCGGTAAGGCAAAAAAAGTTGTAAATTAGATTTGATTAATCGAGTTTGGTACTACATTCATTCATTACTGAACCAATAAGGACGACGAGCGTATATTGGAATTGATTGAGACCTTAAGAAATAAGCTGCAACAAGACACTAAAAGGGAATTACTCGCCAAAGTCCAACAGGTTAGCATGGTGATTATTTAAAACAAGCCGATATTATTGAAGATTGGTGGCTACTTCATGGTTCCACGAAACTATTTATCAAAATTTAGAAAAAAAGGTTTAAAAATTAACTTGAAGCATATTTACTAAAGGTAACCACTTTTTTGGACGAACAAACCGTCATGAAGACGAGCGGTGAAGAAAGAAAATCTGAATGGGCTTCTCAAAATGATAAGGTTTCGAATAATAACAAGTTATAAAAATATTGCTTTGTAATTTATTTTTTAAAGAATATTTTTGAATAAAATTATTTTTATTTTTGCTTTAAAATTCATTATATATGGATTTTAAAAAGAAACTCGTTCATAGGGTTTCGACGGCAGTTTGTTTGCGAAAAGAATGCAGGAATTGCGCACATGCTTAAATCAACTTAAAAAGTCAGAAGCCCTTCTCATTAATCGCCTCAACCATCCATTTAATCCCTCTGACCAAAAGATGAACCAGTCTTTCAGCCAATCAAGCCACCTGATGGAGTTCTCTCAACTCAATGGTCTCAACTCAAGTCCTCTTAACTATTCTTCTCACAACTTGCCTAAAAGCTTCGAGTGAGAAATATAGACCCAATTATAAAGTTTGAATTCTTAAACTAGTTTTTATTAACGTTTTTAGTAAGTTATTATTTAAACAGTAAAAAATATTGCAGAGCAAATTCTTATATTGCAATAATCATAAGCACTAAATATAACCCACGTAAACTATATAAAGATATTTGAACGATAGTGAAGACAAGACTTACACCACAAAGAAACTTCTGAAGCAACTGGAAGCCAGTATAAACAATTATAACAGTGAAAAGTTATAAAAGCCTTCGTAATGATTGCTGTTATCTCAACGTTGTTTTTATTTCATTCCTGTGCTTAGTTCTTGGATTTTTTAGCTCGTGTTCACAATGCAGTCGAAGCATTCCAGTTTATTTAAAAACTCATTTGTATTTTATTAGAATCTTCAATGTCGTTATTTTTCACATCAAGTGCCATTCTTCACCGTTCAACATGTTAGTCTTAAAGTCTATCACCACATTCACCAGTTCTTAAAAAAAAGAATTTTTAAATTTTAGAAAAATTTACTCGTTTAATAGCTAATAAACAAAATTATTCGATAAATTGGCAACAGTAGTTTTGCCAAACATTCAAAGTTGAGATTCAGTAATTCTTGAACTTATTTCAAAGTTTCTTGAAGCAAGTTTTTTGTACAACTATCATTCAACTCATAATAACAGACATTCCTAAAGTGTCACTATGGAAAGCAATTTTTAAAATTTTGGATTCTGTCGTAAATGGAAGTATGGGTTTTTAAATATAGAATATTAAAAATTAAGCTCAAACATTTAATTTTAAGTTCGATTTTTTAAGTCTTGAGACATAAAGAAAAACGCATGAAGCTAATGAGGTCATGGCAACAATTTGAAAATTTTTATTAATGTTAGTTGCTAAAATCAGGACCAAAGATAAGTAGTTTAATACAGTAAATCCATTAAGCAAAAAAAATTTCTTTTGTTGAATTGAAGTTAAATAATCAATGAAAATAAGTTTGAAACAGTTTTTAATGTAATTGATGGAAAAGCTAATTAAATAAAATAAATTTTTGTCACTGTAAGCTTTTGATTTTATTATAAAAATCCGAAATGAAAAGGAAGAAATTTTATCGCAAAATTACATTTATCAAATAACTGATAAAAACTGAAACGTGTTTATAATTATAAACTAATTGTTCATGAAATGCTGGATAAAACTTATCAAATATTAAAATGATAAATTTTCATGTTTTAACATAATTGCAAAACTTGAAAATTGAAGTCTTATTGTTTGTAATTTAACTTTCCAAATTACACTAAGTGCGTTAAAATAACAAAGATGGTCCAGTTAGAACTAAATGTCAAACAACTTTGTTATTCGTAATATCTTAATTAATTAGTTTGAAATAAATTTGATTTGAGTTTTTCTATTATTGAAAAGAAACAAATAGATTAAATATTCTGATGAATGCAGCATTGTTTGTAGTTTTTATAACATGCTGATTAGAATAATTATTGAGCTGAAGCAACATGAAAAGAAATTTTTATACTGCAAAAAAATATATTTGATGAAGTCAATTTTTGTAAAATGTGAAATGTAGAAGTTTTTTTTCATCTACTGCCCGCCTTTAAATTAACCATCTCCTTCATAGTACCATTGGAAGCCATATTGTAATGGTGTCTTGTTTTGTTGGCTTTTTAATAGATTTTCTTTTAAATTAGAAAATAAAAAAAATATTTAAAATTGAGAAAGAATTGAAAACATTGTCACACATGTTTATAATTAAGATTAGTCATATTTATAAATCATAGACTTTTATAGAATTATTACTCGCGTGAAAAAAACTGAGCAAATAGGTCATTACAAATTTTCACATTTTAAATACCTTTGAGCGTTCAGTATATATTTTAGAGATTATGTGTAGTTTTTTGAAAAGTTTATACTTTCTAAACCATTAAGTTAGTAATCGAACCAAAATCCTTGAACATTTTAACTAAATTTCAACAGGAATATATTGATGGAAACACAGCAGTGCTACGTTCCTAAAATGAGATATTGCATTCCATATTTGGTATGAAAAAAAACTTTTTAAAAAATTTGTTTACTCATTTAATTTAATTTGTTCATTAGGATCATAGTTATGCTTCAGAATTACCTGGTTTGCCCGAAGATGCGGTGGAAGGTGAGACTATGATTTTCAAATAATATTCAAGTTATGCATTTGAAGTTATCAAAGCTTCAAATTTGAGTTTTTTAAGGTTTACTAAAGTGAAGAATTATTTTCCTTCAAGGTTCTTTAGTTCCTGATAGTTTAGGAGCATTTGTGGATATTGAAGATTCCTCCCATAACATTGGCAATGATACTTCAATCTACCATCAAGAAAATGATCAAGAGGATGAAGAAGATAGAAGCCATTTTAATGGAAATGGTTATTCCAGTTATAATCAAAAATACAAAGCCACTGTTAGTAATGATGAAGAAGATTGGTCAGATTCAGTTACGCGATGTATTTGTGACTTTCAACATGATGATGGCTTTATGATTTCTTGTGATAGATGCTGGTTAGCTTTAAAATCATTAAAATATATGAATCTCACTGATTATACAAAATTGCATTTAAATTTAACTCACCTTCAGTGTATGGCAGCATGTAGACTGTATGGGTCTTAACAAGAACAATATTCCAGAAACATATTTGTGTGAATTATGTCTTCCTAGACCAATTGATAAGCGTCGTGCTATAAGGCTGCAAATCCACAAGAAAGAAGCTTTAGATGCAGAAAACTCAAAGAATGACAACAGGGGTTATAGTAACAGAAGTAATCAAAGCAGTGGAGGTAAGGTTGCAGAAACAGGCATTTCAAGTGATGAATCAAGTGATGGAGGCATTCAGCTGGCTGAAGTCAGTCGTACAGGTCGTAAAAGGAAGCTAAAGAGAGTTGATGATGATCAGTTTACCACTTTCAACACCAACCGAAAAAATCACAAACAACAAGTCAACAATAATATTCACCATAACATTCATAACAATCATGTAAACAGAAAACACACTTCAGAAATAAGACCTGCAAAAGTACCTTCTGAAAATCTCTATTCTAAGGTATTTTATTAATTTTGATGAGGATAATCATTATGTGGAACTTATTTTTTATTCTATTACAAGTTTTTTATTAATTATTTAGAAAAACCTTTTCCAGTCATACTCTCACAAAAGAGCAAGATTCAATTCAAATGATGATGGAAGCAGCTATAATGATAACACAAATGACAAAGTATGCCTCAACACATTCACTCCATCAATCAACAATATTGTTGCACAGCTCAACAACAATCCTACTCTCAACTTCAACAATCATCACAACAGCAATTTTTCTGATGCAAACTTCAACAATTATCTACAAAGTATGTCGCCACCTTCATCAACATCATCATCTTCCCCACTCAACATCCATACCATGGCACTCATCAAGAAACAGATACGAAACATTGCATTCAAGCCAAGCAATCTGTCACATGGAGTGGTTAGTTTGATGCTTTCAAATATTATTTAAATGATTTTAATCTATATTTTTATTAAGTTATCTATGATTCATATAATGAGAGTAACATAAGTTATTTTAATTCTTCAAACCAAATATAAACATTCAAATGAAAACATTTGGAGTTTATTTTATTCCATGGAGATTAAACTTTTGAATCTTTTTTTAAGATTATCTTCATGGAATAAAATGAACTTCATTTGAATATTAACATAATTTAAATCATAATTTGAGTGGTTTTCTTCATTTTTGTTTTATACTCTCACTTATTTAATCTCTGTTTTTCTCATAAAACATGTACTGATTCAAAAATATTTCGTATAATAAACCAAATTCTTTGCCAAAAATTACCAAATTTCATTACAAATATAATAAAATGTGTTTGAAGGGTGTGATAGCAACAGAAACCTTACGTAATGGACAAGGCATAGCTGAGTTCATGGGTATTGTAAGTACTGAGAATGAATATGTCAACTCATCTAACTTTGACCCGTTAGTGTATTATTGCTTCGTATCTTTATGTCCTATTTTTGTTACATGTTTGATCAATTGGCTATACAGTTGTTTTTTTTTGATTAATTATGGTGCAATGTAACAGTAACATGAAGCTTTATATTATTGATACGTTTGAGTTATAACAAGAATCTGATCAAATGTATCTATATAGATTTTAATCCTTTGTATGGTTTTTTCAATATAATGGCAAGCTTGATAAGATTACAAAAATTCAAATTATTTAGAATGGCTGAAAGGGCATAAAGTTATTATCATCATTATTGAAGGCTATATTAAAATTTGATATAAATTTGATAAATTTTAATGAAGCATTTAAAAGATAAAACAACCTGAATTGTTTTAGCAGCGTAAAATTCGAAAGTTTTTAGACCGCATAATGATTAATGGCAGATGTTACAAGGGTGTAATGGCGTACAACTTGGATGATAAGCATGCGGTGGTGATTGATGGGCGGTCCTTTAACACATCAATCAAGCATATTAAGAGTTCATGCTCCCCTAATGCTAAGGTGATTACATTGTATCTATTGGAATGATTACTTTTTCGATTGTGAATTAAATGCAACTTTCGTTTATTTTTATGGTGATTTATTATATATGCATGCTTGAAGCTAATATATTTGCAAGCATGAGCTCTATAACACATTAGTGACTTAAATATGGACATTGATTACATAAAGTTTTGACTGTTATAAATTTTATACTAAAAAGTTATCTTCATTAATAATTCAAGTGAATATTCTTTTAGAGGCATTGTAAGTATTTTGTATTTTAATAATGTTTGTTTTTATTCATCAAAAATTGATGATTTTGAAAATGCGTTAATACATCAACCACCAATATAACACACAAGCGACATAATGTGTAAGAAGCTAAATGGATTAACCAACCACTACACAGTTGGTTCACAGCACAGAAGGGGGGGTTTTGAGGTTTTATGTTGTGGCATGCAAAAACATCAGCATGGGCAAGGAGATTACTCTTCCCATGCATCACAATTACAGAGAAATGTAGGTGTGATTGATTGAGTTGTACAATGATGATGCATTTTTAATTATTCCTTGAAAGTAAAAACATGTGTGAGAGGAGTACCTTTTAAAAGAAAGTTCAATTCAATGATTTAAGTAATGAATTATAATATTTTTTTCCTCAGTTGCTTGTTTGAAACTATATGAATTAATCTTTATTATTACAACTAGAAAGTTCTGCCAGTTATCACCACTATTAATAGGGATGTGGAGATGGTGTGTGTCTGTGGAAAAACCAGTTGTTCTGTTGTCAAGTTCTATAAAAATAAAAACCGAACTAAAAGGTGTGTTACTCAGTCTATTATAATTATATGTGTTATAATTCCATACAATTTACAATTATAAGCCTGGTAATGAGGGCATTGACATCAATTGTGTTCAAACCATAACTATATTGGTTTATTATGAGAATAGTGAATTTATTTGACATTTAATCACTTTAAAGCTGGTAATTTTCTATGATAAAAGTGTAATTGATGTGTATTAGGCTTTTTCAAATATTAAATGCATTAAACTTTTTACTTGAAATCTATAATTAAAAGATGGGTAGTAAAAATGTTTGATTGCTTTGCTTGTTAAGTCTTGACAATTAAATTTAACAGCTATTTCACTTAAATTTAATTGGAATCTATTTTTGCTCTCTCAAACTGTTTGATAAATTAGTATAATTGATTTGAAATCAGGCTAAAGTTCATTGATATTTTTACTTACATTCATAAACTAGCTTTTTGTATCTCTCTCTTGCGACTATTATGCCAAAAGCGTATGCATAATAATATATTATTTAAATTTTTAGGCCACTGAAGATCAAATCTCCAGACCTCAAAAAGCTCAACCAGGTTTGCTTGTGATGAGCACTGATAACCATGTTCAACTCATTAATATTAAATTGTAATGTTATATGATAACAACTCTTGTATTGGTAGTTCAGGATAAGATTGCACCCTTTGACTGTATTATATATTGAAAATTATACTAATAGTGTCCTTGTTGAAATTGTATGACAAGGCTAAATTTAATAAAAGCTATAGTTATTTTTCTGCGTTAAGAAATGTGTTAAAAATTATAATTGCCATACAACTTTGAGCATACTCTTGCATTTATATAGCAAGAATGAAGCAATGAAACACATATTGATAATCTTAAGGCATTATGTAGGTGTGGAGACACTATACTAATGTTTCATTGTATTTAATTCTTTAGAGCTCTCTCTTAAGTGGTACTCAGTCAGATCAACAGAATCCAGCTGAACTACTCTCCTTAAATAAAGGTTTTGTGGGTCATTTCTTTATGAAGGAATTAATGTTGTCTTTAACATATAGAAATTTGAATCCTTACATATAAAATATACTGCAATAATTTTGGATTATAAAAAATTTCGATTTTCTTTTTTGAACCAAGTGCCACTGCTTACATGTAGTAATGAAATTATGTATCAATTGAAGCAGGATACATGGATTACTTGGCAACAGCTGCCACACTCAGTTCCATGTTGACTATTGACAACAACAAGCCAAATAATAACAACAATTTCATCATTAGCAACAATCAAATCATCAGCGCTGATTCCAACGCCAACACAATATCTCCTAGCACCAACAATGATATCAATAATACATTAAATGACATCCAAAATTACCTAGCGTCTGAAGGAGCTACTGAAATAGACAATCCTTTAATCAATAGTAATTCTGAGTCATTCAATGATAATAGCACAAACGAAGTATTTACTACTAATGCTAATGCCACTCCAGCTCCAATAACGAATATTAATGATTTCTTCAACAATCCCACTCCCACTAACAACATAGATTACAATAGCACCAACACAAATAGGAGCAACATCCTTGATGCATTGACCGATTCAATGGATTCTTTTGGTTCTAATGATGATATTATGCCTCTCATCATTGCCGAGCCACAACATAAGAAAGTATGTTACCCGTTTATTAATACTCGACATTTAAAGTTCTTCAACTTCTACACCTTTAATGTTAATTTATATTTGGATTTTTTAAATTTTGAATAAAAATATTCATACATTTTTCTTTATTTCAGAGTAACAAATCGTGATGCCTCATTGCTCTGTTGTTGAACATAAATTTTGTTGTTAAATCTTCAAGTTCGGTACGTTATCAAGTAGGTCTTAATTACTGGCTGTACATAAAAAATCATTTAATATTATCACTAGCAAATGGACAATGGCAAAGATGGTCTGTTTGTTTTATGGTTTTGTTCAAATGGAAGTGAAGTTGTGAATTGTGTGCTATATTGTTTGCATATGAGTTTCTCATTTAAGTTTTGAGTGTTTTTTTTCACTAGTTTTATAAGTTTAGCTCATAGATTCATGCGTTTTTATTACTCATTGTTTAATTTAAATCGCTTGCCTAAGACATTTTTACTCCTTAAATTGGTTTAAATTACTTTTTCCAAAAATTGAACCAAAGTAATTTGAACGTTTTAATTTCATTCGACATGTACATTCTAAGTTTCGATCTTTACCCTTGAAACGATTTGGTCATTATAATTTGAAATCATTTATCTACAATAACAGTTATAATCACATAATTTATTTTCAAGGTTTACAAATACTGTAAGTTTGTGAAGAAAGAATAGTTGTTTTAATATTCAGTTTGAAATAAGTTATTACTTTTGGTTAAGATCTATACGAATTCACACTGTCAATATGTATCGATATTGTTTTCAGTCAATTTTTAATTATTTCTTTATGATTTGTAAATTATAAATATGTGCACACGATAATAAAATTGAAAATGCTTGATGGTTCAGTCGTTAAAAGTTAATTCATTGAAGTCGTTTAAAAGAATTATTGCGATAAACTGCAAAAACAATTTCTACCAAACTGGAACACCCAATCTGCGCAAATTGGGCTTCAAAAAATGTGAATTATGTGGGTCGAATGTAAACTTGATATCTTTTAAGATAAATGGCTGTAAAAAGTACCGGCGAAAAGTACATAAAAGTTATTAGATATGGATAAGTTTGAATCGAGTTTCAGCTGTCATAAATCTGTCCTTTCAGGTGTATGTTGAATTTTTCATATTATTTATTCATTATATGTAATGTTAGATGCAATATATATGAGTCTTCTTAGTGCATTGAGATAGAGTCGTGAAAACTTAATGTATAAATTATACTAAAAGTGTGTCTAAAAGCGATTTCACTAAATTTTTACATCTATCTTACTCAAATCTAAGAAGTTAAACTTTGGCCATGACTGCGTTTCATGTTTTTGTATGAATGCACGGTGAGCTGTTTTGATTTTTTAGAAAAGGTCACCGAGAGCGTTAACAATACCATAGAAACAGTAAGCAAAACAGAAAATTGAAAGCTTAGTTATACCATTGTAAAAGGCCTAAACCTTCTAAAATTCGAATTTTTGTATTAATTATCTGTAAAAGTTATATTGTTTCTTAAGCATATAATTTTGACCATAAAACATTCGCCTAATAACGTATTTTTCTGACCTTAATGAGTTAACGCTGAGTAATGAAAATAATTAAAAAGAATTCTTTTGTAATTGAGAAATTTCTAGGTGAGAATGATTCAACTAAACAAAAAACTGTTTTGTTTAAGCAAAAGAAAGATACCTTTAAATTAAATTTTTTGATTTTAAGAGTTTGATTTTTGAAATTGAATTAGCCAAGTGTTATCATCAGAGCTTCAGCAATTTTCTTTTGTTTCTGGTTATTAGCATAAATTTGCATACACATCTAATAGTCATGTGCATTATTTAAACTTTAGATATATGAAAAACCAATTTCTTTGAAATAAGTTTCATTCATATATAAAAGTTTCATAGACAATTCTCATTTTTTAAGCTTTTTTATGAAGTGTTTGCAAACATTCCTGTTTGAATGTACTGAATTTAAGTAAGCAACTACTCATGAAGATAATTGTCGAATTTTAGATCTCATTTAGGAGTAATATCTTTTTTCATGTCCAAATACTTAAGGCTTCAAATTTGTAGAGTGTTTATTCGGATGTTTTCTGGATGAATATACACTGGTTGCGTGATTAAATTGATGACTCACAAAGGTTACTCGATGTTTTCTTCTTCCTCCTCCTCCTATTTCTTTGCTCAAAATCAATTTTAATTAGTTTTATTATTTTATCTCAGATATATTATTGAAATAAGTATTTTATTTAATTAAATAATTCATTTTTAATGAAGTATATAGTGTTGTTCATACTAATTTAATTTATTTGTTCTTTAATAAATAATAATGAAATATTATTTCCCCGATCTGTATTTCATCTGATATTCATTGGTTTGTGACTAAATACATGTCATCATACAAGAATGCACGCATTTTGTGTATTAGTTATATTTATTTAAAAAAACATTTAACTAAATCCTATTGAGGTATTTTATAAATTTGCTAAATAAATATGAGTAATTTTATTTATATGTATATAAATGTACATGGATTAGAAGAAGAAATGAAATTTTATATAGGAAATTGTACGTGATTCATACAAACACATGGAGAGGTTTTTGGAGTGTATTTAAAAACACGCACACATCTAGGATCTCGCATAATGCATAAAGGCTCTTATCGTTTGTGTGGACTTCAAGTTGTGTGGAATTTCTGCGTTCATTCTTAAAACATATTAAAGGTACTTAATGAAATTTATTTTTTATTATTATAATTTGGTTGACCAACTTTCAATTTAAATAATTGACAGATGTCCGTCTCAATTGAAGATGAAGAATTTTTAAAAATGGAGTCTGCAGTAGAAGAAGAATTAAAGAACGAAGTGAATGATAGTGAATTCGATAATATTTTAAAACTAAACAGTCAACATCCATCGTTGTTAGAGCAATTAAAGCTAGAAAAAACAAAAATTGAAGGAAGACCCATTGTTTCAAAAGAAGAGCTTCAAACATATGATTCGGATGATTATAGTTTCCCAATGAAAAATTCTTTGCCACAAAACGGTCTTGATGGCTTGCAGGAAAATGAGAAGAGTGAGTATGGAGATGGTAATGGAATAGGAGAAAGTGAACATCTTCAAAATGAAAAGGATGAAGAAAACGAAGAGGCAGTTGTTCATGAGTACGACAAACCTAGAAGTTGGTTTAATAATGGTGAAAAACCCAATGTTTCAAATGCGACTGACGAATTGATCAAAGCTAGCGATTTAAACCTTATGAACGATGAAAGTCAAAAACAAGCTGAAAAAAATGTTGAAAATGACTTAACAAACGGACATTTGGAAATGAATTGTGAAAGCTCTTCAGAGAATAAAACTAAAATTTCTGATATTAATAACTCTGACGTTAAAAATGAAAATAGTTCAATGCTAAACGGCAATGTAAACTTTGACAAGTCAATCAATGACTTGATCGACAACTTCAAAACCGACTACACATTTGACAATATGGATTTAGATATTAAAGAAAGTGTCGACACGAACATCAAAATGGGTGATGAAACTAAAACAAATGAATCAAGAAATACAAAAGATGACTCAGACGTTGCCAATGATGATGATGATTCTCTTGCTAATGAGGTTAGCCTATTAAATGCAAAATCTGGCTCTTGTTATAAATGATTAAATGACAAAGTGAATTTGTTATATTTATATAAAATTTTGTGATGTTCTTTGTTGGATAATTTTTAGTATTGTAACGTCACTGAATATTCAAAAACAAATAAAACACCAGTCTACTATTTTTTAATTAATATATTTACTAAGACCCCAAAATAAAATTTTACAAGTTAATACCTAACAAAAGTTTTAGATTTGTTTCATATGTCGACAGCTATTTATTTCAAAACTTATCATTGCGCTTTGTTTTTTAATGCTTATTCTAATAAATATTTTTGAAATATTGATGAAATTGTCTCTAATTAATTTAAACATTCAAGGATCTTTGTGGAAAAATGCAAAATGAGGAAGGAGTTCCAGACAACATTGATACCCAAAACCCTGATGAAGCTCCCGCAGCCGATTTAAACGAAGAAAAAGAATTAGAACCAAAGCTAGAGGAAACTACAGATGAACACGTAAGTGAAAACGTAGATGAAGAGGTAGTTGAAAACGTTGATCAAGAGGAAGTTGAGAATGTTGATCAGGAGGAAGTTGAAAACGTTGATCAAGAGGAAGTTGAGAATAGGGTTGAAAACACACCTGGTAGTTCTTTGCTCACTGGTCCTGATGCTTCGATCAAACTGTTGATCGAAGATTTTTTAAAACACTCGCAAGTTTTGGAACAGTTCGGCGATGAAAAAGATATGGATAAAGAGAAAGCAAATATTGACTCAAAAGAGGTAAAAGAAAACAATGAAAATGTTGATGAAATAAAAATTGAAACAAATAATGAAATTATTAATGAAGAAACAAGCGACCCACAGACTGCAAGCAAGAATCCTGAAATTTTGGAAACTGATAACGCAGTTGAAATTCAACAAAAAAGTGAACAGGTGATTTTGGAAAATAAGACTTCAACCGAAAATGGATTTAAAACGGGCACAACCAAAGACTTGAAGGGTTTTTGGGTGTCCCAACAAAACACTTCTAACACAAAACTCTCCGAGACCCCAAAACTCCCCATCCAGTTGCCCAAAGAATCTGATAGATCTATCGTTGAAAATTTACCCGAAGTGAAGGAGGGAGTCGTGAAAAGTGGAGAAACCACAAACGAAATATCTGTTGAGTCCGGGTACACTAAAAAACTCGCCAACATGTTCATGCAAACGCCTACGAAACAAAATCTGAGTGAAGGAGATAACTTGAAGGATGTTTCCAACATAGGTGCTGGAGTGAAAGCTTTGATGGGGAAGTTTATGGGGAATGGAGAGTTTAAAAACCTTCAAGATGCCATTGGTTCTTTAGAGAAATCTTGCTATACTCCCTTCGGGAACAAAGCTCAAGCAAATTTAACCGAAAAAACAAAAAATGAAGGAACTGAAATTGTTGCTCAAGGAACAACTAAAAATCTTATTCAAAAGTTTGTAAACAATAATAATGTTCAACCCGCCGTGAAATTTGCAGATGTCCGTAAAATATTAGAAGAGGGAAAAGCATTTGAGAGTGGTGTGTTTGAAAACACTCCAGAAAAAAGAGATGATGTAATAAAAAGTGATTATATTGAAAATTGCAATGTCATTCCTGCCAATGCAACTAGATCAGCTAGAGAAAAGTTCACTAAGCTTTCTGAACAAAGCAATGAAAAGTTGGCCCAACAAACCAACAGCATCACAAGCCCCACCAAAGTTAATTAGTTCTATCGTTCACCTAGCGTGAATTATTTTGATCTAAATCAAAAATCAGTTCAACATAATATTTAAGGCTTACATTTATATTATATTTACTTATATATGAATTGTATTTCCGAATCTTTACTTGCCATCCATCTACCTTCCAATGCCACTCATTTTAGTGCTCTTTATAATGCTTTTATACTTTTTATAATAATGTTTACTTCCGCGTGTGTTTATTATTTTTCAAAGGATATACAGTATAAGTAAGTTTTGTTTGTGCAAATATTTCTCAATAAACTTTGACCAAACGAAAAGGCCATGTTTGTGATTCGTAACATCTTCTGCCTTACACAGAGCTCAGTATTTACTTTATACTCAACTTGTCATCAATGTTTTTTATTGTAATACAACTATGGCACATTATCGTGGTGATATTTCATATTTATTTCTAATTTTAATTAAAATCAAAATAAAATTTAATGAAAATTTATAATAATATAAAGAACTGTTTTGGTCTTTTCTAATTCGTATTCTTGAGGTTAATATATTCTACTTCATTATGAAGTTCTTTATGAATGTTAAATTTGATAAAAAATAAGGGTCATTAACTTTTCATGTTTGTCTTCATGTCACCTTCAATGGCAATCTCACATTTTGTACTGCGCCTTGCTACAAGGTTTTCAATGCCCCATGCACTTCTTAAATATTTTTCGACAACTTATGTTCAATAAAGGCTTCATTGAAAACTTTGAAATTATTATTTTTGATTTTAAAAATGAATCATTTAATAGTAATCTAAAAACTGTTTAAAAGTAATATTTATTTCAGTGAGTTTCAAGATTAATATAGGCAAACCGTGCTACAGACCCAACGCATGAACGCCAGAACTTTATCAAGGTGTAGATCCTTTTAGAGGAAAACGCACAAAAACTATAAAGATTTGAAAAAAGAAGAATTCAGTGATTGTATGTTTAATGAGTGGTCACTTATGCACGTAAAAATTTGGTTTATAAACTCAGAATCATTGAAAGCTTTTTCAATTATATATATATTTATACATAAATTTTTAAATCGAAATTATTTATGACAAAACCAGCAATAAGTAGTTTTATTCAAGCAAAAATAACGTTCAATTCGCTAACAGTCCTATATGAGAACGCATAAAAAAAGTAAAATAATAAAAATCAATAGTATTTATTCTAAAAGTTAAAATTTAAATTTTTACTATTAAAAACTGATCTTTCATTAATTAATTGGTAATAATCCATGAATAAAACCAGTAAACACCACTATAACAAAGAGAAGGAGCATGAACGACGAATTTTGGCTGGTGTTCTGAGGCACTGTAGAACTTAAATTAACACTTGAAACATCCTAATAAACTGAAATTTATTATTTAAAACAATATTTATTATTTGAATGATTCAGTGATTCAAACACGAAAATAAACCCAGTAAATTTATATAACAAATATGTGAGCATTTTTCGTTCTGAAAAAATAATTTGATGAAACAGTTATTTTGCCTCGAAAGCAACCTTCATTATCACTTTTTGATAAATATATTCAAAAAAAAACGTCAAGTTGTAAAAATATGCTAAAATATTTCTCATAAATGTTTCGAGTAAATGGGTATATGAATTTACAAATCCAATTTGTTTATACAATAAAGTATAAGGTTAGAACCCATCAGAGTCATAATATAATTAAACATTGTGCCGAAATTATCGAGTTAGAAATGAATTTATGCTCTAAATTAAATAACGCATCTTTTCTTGAGAAATCAAAATTTGTTTTTTTATAAAATTGGAAATAGTCGAAACAATTCTAAACAGAAAACTAGAACGTGAGAAGGGAGTGAACGAAATATAGACCAAAAATTATATAGAATTGAAACAAAGTTCTTCAAAAAGTTAAATTTTAAAAGAAAAGTAAAATTTAATTTAACTTAAACCTGCTGCTTACATACGAAAAAAATTTTTTGTTCGTAAATTAGTTTTTTCCTGATTTAAAGCATAGAAATTTAACTAAAATACAATGTTAAACTCTAAATTATTTTATTGTTTCTCATGTTGAACTGGCATATTTGTTGAACTGGTTTTAATGACGTTGAGCAAGCAAAACGATAAGTGTTGATGCAAGCTTTTGGTTAACTTTTATAACATTTTTTCGTTAAAATTGGCGTTTGTAAGCGAGATTTCTAAAGTACCCATTTATATATAGTTATGAATAAACGTTATTTGGTGAGCAAGAAAACGAATAAAATGATTGAATATGCTTACAACAGAAAATGTAAATTTTATAAAACCGTATTAACTTTTACTTGATTTAAAACTTTGAATTGTCATTTTTTCAATAAAAAATTCAAGACTTGAAAAGATAAACAAATAAGGTTTAAAAAACATTCGAGATAAACACCAACGGAAAAAGTATAATGGTTTTAAAAAAAATAGAATTTCTCCTTCAAAAGAAACAACGCCTATCACCCACCAAATCAATATTATATATTTTAATCCCCATAAAAATCCAAAACACACATGACAAATGTTGAAAAATGTACACCAAGATTTGAAATCATAAACACCATCTTTGGCCATTAATGTAATTTTCTTCACAAACGCACTTGAGCCTTCAGAAGCGTGAGAAAAATAAACTGCTTGTACGGAAACTGCCTTAGTGCATCTCATAGGATACCCAGGCTGATGGTATTTGATAGTTAAAGGAAAAATGAAAGAATTTCTGAAGCGTTCGAGCAGTTCTTTGCTGTCACATCGCTGGTCTATTAGCTTCTCTAGTTCCATTAGGCATTTTATTGCAATGTTCAGAGTTCTGTGAAATTAATAATAAAAGAAATAATTCAGAATAATAATTTTTTTTTAATTTTCAAAAGATTTCAAAATTGAGAACTTTTGTGACACTTGCATAACGACAAAACGAACAAGATTTATAGTTTCAGACTTGAAGCCCTATCATTAACATTCAGTGTACTGAAATCTCTTTAAAATGAACAAAATGGTTTTTAAATGAGTATCCTTACGGCTTTTAATTAGATTTCAGTAATACAAACTTGCAAGCACTGCGGTATAGAGCCTCGGACGCATAGTGGTCAAAATGAGAGTCAAATGCCTTTGAGCACGTATCGATCTGTCTCAGGAAGAGCTGGTAACAATGCACCAAGGAAAACGGACCTGAAGGTTGATGGATTTCAATTGAAATTATGGCATGCGATAAAAAGATAAAGACTCAGAAAATTAAAGTTTTGCTTCGAAATTAATAGTGATGAAGTGCAATCTGTAAGAATAATCTGAAACTGTAGTTAATTTAAAAACATAACAAAAAATAAGTCGATTTTGCTTCTAAGATTGATGATGTGGAGGTGTGAATGCTTTTCAAATGTAAAGGGATGCACTTGTTACAAATGGCATGGTCATACAACATACTGCCTCGAATTAGTGACGAAATTTGTAAGTTGAACCTAAGTTGAAGGATGGGATATTTCCCAAAAAAAATTTTAATGAAAGTTTTTATATTATCCAATGTGTTTTAAGGGTGATTGGCATGTTTATTTTGTTTATTTATTTAGAACTCAAGCTGAAACAAGCTGCATAAAAGCAACTTTTAGTTATATTCGAATAAACACAAATTTTGAGAAAGCTTATAAGATTTCCTTTATTTATAATATTCTACAAATGAAAAGTATGAGCAAACCAATTTTTTAAATTTATGCATATCTATTTAAAAATTTCAAAGTAATTATTTCCAAAATTGATCAGTATCCCTTTAAAATCCCAAAAGAGAAATAACGGGAAAAGTAACGATTTCAACTATTTGCCTTAACAGCTTATTGATCAAAACTAACGCTAAAAGCACCTAAATAATATTCTTTTAAATTCTAAAAATAACTTTAAAAAACCTTAAAGAAACTTTATCAAATAATTTATTTAAGTTTCTTCTCTTTGATTTCAAGTAGAAAAAAATGAGCTTGAACCGTGAGTGAAATTACACAGATAAACGTTATTAATGCCACTGAATGCGATTTTAATGGCTATAATTCAGTGAATGATAAAATAATGATATGAAGTCTTTTCCATCTTTTCTGAAGTCATCATGTGTTATTCTATGGAGATTGATCAAATGAGTCAAGAAAATTATTTCTGATAAAATAACATCAAACCACTAACAACGCAAGCATTTTACTATATAAAAAAACTTCAAAAACATAAAACTACGCAACAACAACAAAAAAAAACACTAACAAAAACAACAACAACAACCATTAAAACAACAATAATTATTCGACATTCAATCGAACATACCATTAGACAGACGCCGATGCTTGTTGTAAGAGCAGAAGGATGAATATACCGATGTTCTTTTTTTAAGGATTATAACATCATCTTTCATTCGATCGTCTGGCCGACAGTTGTCGAGAATTCTTTGATAGCAAGCGTTGACTTCTCGATAAACTCTGTTGAGATGAAATATGTTATATATACGACATTTATAAATAAGTAAGTAAATAAAGTATAAATAATTTATATAAAGCTTGATTCGCATCGTTCAGAGAAGCTAAATCAACAATCGGGTTGAAATAGCAGTTTTGCTCGCAAAACCCCCATGTTTCACAGAGTGCTAGCCGCGTGAAACTTATGTTGTGAATAAATTGATGGTAGATTCGGTTACAATATTAATACATATATTAATATTTATGCACATGAGATTCACTGAAGATTCTCCTCTGTGACCATTATTGTGTTTGTTATTATACTTGAATTGAACCAGATCAAGAGAATGATTTCAAAGTTTCGTGAATCAGCAATGTAGTATGTGGTTAGTAAAACTACCAACAAATGACTTAATTATCCAAAAATGAATACTTCAAATATCATAAAAAGAATAGGAAAGTAATGGTTGTTATAATACGAATCCATAATATAAAACGTCTGCACTTTTAGAAGAAGGTGGTTGCTTTGTCGTAAGGCATGTAAAACTTGATAGAACTATTGTGAAACGAATAAAAAAAATAGTCTGAATTAAAGAGTGAAAAGCTTGAAAGAAAATGCAAATTATGGTGATAATGAAGCTAAAAATGGAAGTTGGTTTGAAATATAA
Organism: Pterobdella sp. o SKG-2022; assembly: GCA_964035795.1. Classification (NCBI taxonomy): domain Eukaryota; kingdom Metazoa; phylum Annelida; class Clitellata; order Hirudinida; family Piscicolidae; genus Pterobdella; species Pterobdella occidentalis. The sequence continues at coordinate 18,907,873 of OZ038322.1, forward strand.
TCATAAGAATTCTAAAGCAAAAACATTATTTAGTATGAAATATCATATAACAGAAAGGTTTGAACTTTCAGAGAATAAAAGTATGAGAATGCTAAAAAATATACATAAATGATTGAATCATAAAATTAAAAACGAGTTGAAGTGAAAAACAAAAAATATTATCTAATTCAGGTAGTCAATTGAATTAAGGTTTAATATCTCCACTTTTCAACGATCATTTTCTCTCCACAGTAATATCTTTCAAAAGTTTATACTCTTCAACCAATACCACTCGAGCAAATAAATATCAAAAACAATAAATTTGTTTCAATGTAAAATAATCTCTATCCTTCATAATGCTATATTCATTAACATGCCATACGAACTACATAAAAAACACTAAAGAGTAACAAGAATAGATGTTCTCACCCGCATGTGTTCCTCAAAATGTTTCGCCTGTTGACGTGCTTCGGAACCTCAGAATTGCTCTGTAAAGAATCGTTGCTTTATTAAATATTTGTCGAGTTTTTGAATTCAATGTCACTTAATAGTTGGAGAATATCGCATAAGTGTAGATGAAAATCTGAAACCATTATTGATTATAAGTCTTTTTTTATGGGTTATTTTACTGATAAAATAATAAAATGACTTCTATGCAGAATTGTATTGCTTTAATGGGAAAATTTTATGGGCATAAGGTTTTTTCATAGAAGTTTTTGAGTGAAAAAATGAGTAAAAACTATTAATTTTCAAAATCTTTTAAAAAACAAGTATGAAATTTTGGCTCATCTGAGATTATATTTCCATTGACAATCTAATTTATTTCAAAAATTAGGTAATTTAATTTTGATGGGAAAAAATTATTTAAAAACAATGGATCATTTTTCTAATCCAAAAATTTAGCCGATGTGTATTTCCAGCAGTTTTTCATTTATTTCACCAATTAAATTTACTTTTATAAAAATAAATTTGTAAAATCTGCAAAATGGTCATTTTAATACAAAAAAAAATACAGCTCATTTGCTTCGAAGCATATAAATACCAAGTTTTAAAAATAATACATTAAGAAAAAATGAATTAAGAAAAAGAACTTATACTTCAAGATTACAATTGAATTGATCCATTCGGAGATTATTTCTTCAAAACAACTTGTAAAAACAACACGAGAATAAGTTGACAACTGTTAGTCAATTCTTTCAAATAATCCCAAAAACGTCTCAGTTGAGATAATTTTTTCCATTGAAAAAATGGCGTTTTGAATTGGTATTTATGGGTTTATTGTTTAGGAATATGAATATAATGCAATAAAAATTGACAATCTTCATTTTTTATGAGTAATATTTTTGAAATTATCATATAGTTATTTAATTTCATTTGAGCTCTAGTCATGAATAAATCAGCGAATAAAACTCATTCTACCTTTCGAGTTAAAACCAAACAAATTATCATTCCGCCAGCACTTACTAGCATTAGAAACTCAGCCATTTTTGTATTGAATCATAAACCACTAATAAATGAAGTATAATAGCCTAAATCAAATTGTAAAGTTAATAAACTTAAGTTATTTCTTTAAAAAAGACACAAAGCTTTTCGTAAGACTAGCTTACATTATCAAGTGATTATCCTTTGATAATGTAAGCTAGTCTTACGAAAAGCTTTGTGTCTTTTTTAAAAAAATATTTTGTGTTTGTTAACCTTATAATTACTAATAGCTTTTAAACCTCACGTTAACAATATGGCAAACGTATTAAGAAGCACGCAAAACTTAAAACAAAACTTATTACAACCCCGATGAATCTGGTGACGACGTCAGAACATGTGCTTTTGAGAACATCCATGTTGTAAACGAAGTTGTATTCGTCAAGATATTGGACTCCTTCTTCTTCTTTTTCGCCGTAAAAATAATCGATTTGGTAGTCTGTTTTTTGACCGTCGTATGTGTTATAACCGGTTTCAAGCTTGAAGTTATTTTTATCGTTGTTGAAGTTGTTTGCCTTATTGTGGTGGTTGTCTTCTGAACGATGTCTGTGTTTTCGTTTTTCTTTGTTTTTATAGTTACTGTTATGTTCATAATGGCCATGATCATTATAATTGTTATGATATCCTCTTTTAGCTTCGTGATCGAATTTTTTATTTAAATGAACATTAAGGTTGTTATTAAAGATGTAGTTTTGGTTGTTCGTCTCGTGTTGCTTGTTGTTGTTATATTTGTAATACGCATTTCTTTTATAAGCTACAAGAGGACATGTGTTGGCAGCGTTCATTGGCAAGCAATCTGAGGGAAGTTGAACAATCAAATCAGTCTTCCAAATCAATTAAACGTTTGATGATTTATATGAAATTGAATTTGATATGAATGGTAATGATAGAGGTGAAAAGATGGATTTAAAATCTGTTAGGTTATAAGATTGAGTTTTGAATTAATACATAAAAGAATAATATACAACTATAATGAAGAAATAATTTTTATAATAAAATTTAACAATGGAGCGATTTCCTTGGTTTGTTGTTTACTTAACGATCTTGAAATTGAAAATTCAAAAATACCTTTCAATTGTAAGTTACAAAGATAAATTATGTTTTTATTGTGCTAAATTTTCCAACAAATTAAAGGCTAAAATGGAATTATTCAGTCATTGTAAAGCTGATGAAGGAACACTGAATTTTTCAAAAAAAAAAATTTTGCGCACTAAAATGAAAAATAAAATCTAGTTTTGCTTTATTGCGTTTAACCACAGTTTTAAGTTGTTTGAATATTTTATGGAGAATAAAAGAGGCAGAAAAATAAGATTTTTCAATTTCACGAAAGTTTAAAAATGTTAACTGCAACAGTTAAAACGTTTTATATAATAATAAAAAAGAAGTCAATTTGTATAACGCCAAACAAGTCATGGAGGTGGAAGATGTTGGAAAAAGTGAATTTATATTTAAATAAAAAGTTTAAATATGGAACGATAAAAACAATAATGACTAAAAACAGAAAATTGAATAAAATTCTGCAAAAAAAGCTGATTGGAGTGGTGCTTGTTGCTTTTTCACCTCTTAAGCACGTCAAAATCATTGTTTCAAGTCAATTTTTCACAGATAAACACTATAAAAACATATTTCTTTTTTTAAAAGTAATTCAAAATCATTTCAAAGCTCAAGTTAAGCAAACTCAGACTCACAAAAACCAAACAAAGTTAAAATCTTAAAAATGAAGGAAAACTGCTTAAAATTTTATTTTGAATGTACGAAGCTTTTTGTAAAGTGACCTACATTATCAACTACGTTTGAGATACAATTTGAAACTATGATTTCTCATTTTTACTTTTTCAACACAGACTCAAATTAAATTATATTTAGTCTGCTTTAAGTCACTTTGGGATTGACAATACCATTAAAAGTCTGTAAAAACCCCTATTAAATCGTTGGTAAGTAAGATAAAAAAGAAGTGATAATAAAAGTCACAGTTATCAAAAGTTGCTCCTTGACATCCAAAGAACTGGCTGCAATCTAGAGTAAATACTGTGCTTTTTTGATTAATTTTCAAAAATTTGAGCAAGTGTTTAGACAACACAGAAACACTAGTTTTTCATCAAATAGTCGTCACCCCTTAAAATAGAGCAAAAAAATCAATTAATCATATATAAATTAACTGAAATGTATATGAAAAACTTTAAATTCTTATAACTAATAAAACAGATTGACGGGATTCTTAGAAACAAGCATGACGCAAGGGAAGTAAATCCGGTGTGAAAGAACAAAACCGTTTTTAATTTTGCATGTTTATGTAAAAAAAAACGTAACTCAATATTATGAATAGAGTATAGTGCTGTTAAATTATAGCTTTTGAATCTAAATGAACTTTTAGTTGCATAAAATCAAGATTAATTAAGGTAAAAGTAAACTTATTTGTCCACTGTTAGATATTTAATTTTCTTGAAAAGAGAATGATGAACAGTACTAAAATATTGGAACTTTAGAAAATAATTTCAACAAAATTATTTCCATGCTTTCAAAGGTTTTTTGTTTAGATACTTGATTTTTCACCACCTACAGAACCTCAAAAAAAAAGCTGAGCAAAGAAGAACAAGATTCATGAAGTTTTATCCAGCGTAACATCATTTGTTGTTTCACGTTGAAGTTATATGATGCTGCTCAGCCCAAACTACTACTTGGTTCTCTCAGCTTTCACGGAAGTAACCGTATTGCTCAAAGATGCAAATATAATTTTTTTTCTAACAATTACTTTTAAGTAAAAATATTTTCATACAAATCTTCCTGTAAAAACTTCACTAGAAACTTTTGCAGTTCATGCCATCATAATCACAGTCTTATTGGGTTGTATTTACTTTGATAATTGATTAATATTTCAAATTGATACCGCAAAGGGCATGACATTGTGACAAGCGTGTCTTTGAAGATATTTAAGGTTTTTTTATTTACCTTCTCATTAGTCAAAATTCTTAGATGATTAAAAAACTATGACTACACTGCTTGTTTTAAACAATAAAATAAAATACAAGTACAAACGGGATTATAGGGCATGAACTTCAATAGTTTTTAGACAACCGTCTTGTAACTAACGTTAAAGCTTCTTTCCAGTGAAAATATTCTATAAAAGTATCAATTGAAAGCATTAGAAGCAATCAGTACATTTTGATCAGTTAATTAGTCTGAAATTTTCGAATTTAGATTTTTTACTTTTTCAACTCATTAGTTCGGTGTTAGGAAACGAGTGAAAAGGATAAAATAATTAAAAGAACAAATTGAAGCATTTGCAGATAACATAAAAAAATTACTCTTATTGCCTCCTTTGATCTTTTTGTCAAAAATCAATTTTATAGATATTTCTTAAGCAATCTTTTGATTGGAAAAATCAGAAAAAACATTAAAACCTTTGAAAATTTCGATAAAATAAAATTTTATTATAGAATTAAAAATTAATGAAATTCACCTGAAAAGAGAGTAACTGCGACAAAAAAAATGGAGATTGTTAAATTCTGATTAATCATCATTAACACAGGTTTTAGTAGTCTTTTGAAAAAGTAACTATAATGAATGATAGAATTACCAGCGTTTCTTCAAGTTATCAATCAAGTAGCCTCACATTCTTCAAGTAAAATAACTAAAAAATTATTCTGAATGTCATAGAACGTTCACATTATGTGAGATTGTTGTATATCTTTTGTAGAGTTGGATGTTTAAGTGGCAACACTTTGTGAGCAGAGGTTTGAATGAGCAAATTGAGAAGCATACACTTCAAAGAGTCCTATGCTTTATTGAAGTAGAACGCTTGCAAGCTAAATAGATTCTCAAGTTCAAATTAGAATGCTTTCAAAAACCTTTTCAAATTATCAGCTAGTTCGAGTCGATTTAAGCTTATTTAATTTTTAATCGGATCTCTCAAGCGTAAACGACTTTTTTATAGATCAAGTTCCAAAAAAACTTGAAAGCATTAAGAAATGAGCTAAAACAATCAACGGTTGTAAAAACAGGCAAATAAACGTTTTTAATACATAAAAGGGAGGTCATGATGTGTATCTAGACACAATAACAACTCCACAATCCAGGTACAAATATCAAATCGTCATTCATACCAACTGCAGAAGTCCATGCCAGTATATAAATGTTAATATAGAGTGCATGAAACATATATACATATATACATCAAGGCTCCATGCATTTGATGAACATTCCACATAGATTGACAATATTTGAATGGAGACAACATAGCCCATCAAATTAAGCATTCAGCCTCTGTTGTGTCTTTAACCCTGAGACGCTAATGGCGCTCAACGATTCGATTTTAAAATGCCCACCATCCAAACAAATTATCTGAAGAGAAAACATGGGAGCATTTTATTAAATTCTTATTAAATGGCAACGTGGATACGTTAAGCGTTGCTGGGGTGCTGGCGACTCTGTTGTGCGTACTTGCATTTTACCTGTCTTTTGTGAGTATGTATGTGTATAAATAACCATTGTATTTTAGGTATTATTCGTTTTTTATTGTTTCTAATGATGTAACGACTTGAGTTTTATATTGATAAAAAATTTTTAACTTTAAAACCACAGCTATTTTCCTTTTTGAGTTAATCTTTATATTATTTTCATGTGAAAAGGTTACCGATTCATTAAAAATAATGATGTAAATAATGATTTATGGGGTGTTATTTACAAAAAGAAAGTGGTTCACTTTATTAACATTATACATTGCATTTTATGAAAGACAATAATAACTTAAAAATGTTTTGAAATGTATTATAATGCTGATCAAACCATTTAAGTTATTTTAAAAAGGATCCCCAATATTAATGAAGACTATTTTTTTAATTAAATTATTCCATTCTTGTTAGTTACCTCTGTCAACTATAAAACTAAATATTCACCAAATATACAACTGAAATGAATTTTTACTCATTATGCTTTTCAACCAATTAGATCAATAGCCTCAACCTTAAAACATGTCAGTGGTTTCTCAAAGACATTTTTATCGTGATTTTATTAGTTTGAGGTATATTACTGACCAAAATTGAAAATTAAGAGAATCTCTCAGTTCGTTTATAATTTGGTTATAAATATGTTTTACTTGGAAGGATCCAAGCGAAAATTTAACTTTTTATTGCTTGCGACATCTTACGAAAAAATAATAATTTAAAAACGTTATGTTTTTTATCCAATCGTTTCCATAAATTGAAAATTTCACAAACTTTTCATTCACATATTTTTTTGTGAAGTAAATTGAAAATTTGAGTTATTGTTGGTTGTAGGGTATTTTTTTGCATTGCTGCGGTGAATAGTCTTTACCAAATAGTTGAAATTTTTTTTACAATTTTTTATAATAAATGAAAGCTTTTAGGTTTTTTGAAAAAATTGTAATATTGAAACTTCCTCTAGCATATTCCTTGTTGTGTATTTGAGTGCAGCGAAGCTCGCGGATAAAAATCAAAAAACGAAACTTCTCGATGTTTGCATGAAAAAATATATTAATAGAATATATTATGCAAATATTAAAAACTCTTCCGCTTGGCCAATAATTCACCAAGCATTCTGAACACTTGCAAGTTATTAATTCTAAATTACCCCTTTTACTAGTACCCCGTGCTTTTAATGCATGTAACTACCTTTGAAAGTCGTTAGGACATCCTCTTCGTCTTCTTCTTTATCGACCTCCCATGTGTCCTTACCAAGTCAAAAGCAATCGATAGAGCATAATCACCTCTTTATCTAATTTTCATTTTTATTTCTATGTAATTTGAGCCTTATATATACTTTTCTGGAATAGATTAAAATATTGTTCAATAGAAGAATTTTTCATTTTTGATTTAAATAGGTTTTTTCTTTTTCTAAGAAAAACTATTTCCAGCCTTTTAATTTGCCATCTTCAGCTAATCAATTCTTTCCCCGAGACAAATCGATTTTTTGCATATTTCCGAATTAGTTTTATTTTCATTTGAATTTCTCTATGAAATTTAAAATTGCTCGTTGCCCAATCTGGTGCGTCAATTTGAATTCCATCCATCAAGATTTGTAATTATGGCGACTTATTCGATAAAATGATACATCAAATATTATAGAATTGAATCCAAATCAAATTTGAAGTTCAGAGATGTTTTTGGAAACATTCTTTAAAGAGTTTGCTGCAAAATCTCTATGCAGAGAGAGAGAATGAGAAGGTGAAAAAGTAAAAGGATTTTAAACGTAAACAAATCGTATATCGGGTATTTCTGCCTATCACTCTTAGGAATCTGTCGTAGTAACATTTCACTACAGTTCTTTGAAGGCTTTTTTCTTAAAAAATTTGTTTGAGGTTTATTTTCAACAACAAAAAAATCACAGTTTTTTATGTAGTTTTATTGTTTGGAATAGGTTTTTGAAGATTTTTTGGTTGTTTTTAATTAAGTTTGCAAAAAGTTAGTTGCATGTTTGGTTGGAATTGAACTCTAATATACGGTGAAACGATTTCTAAAAGTTTATTTTTGAATCTCTTGCTCAATCTTTAAACCACAAAATATTTTTATACAAAGTAAAATATAAAGAAATTGTTATATGCAGTCTTTATTGGATTTTGTTTTAACAAAAACTAAGAACAGGCGAATAAAAACTTTTACTTGAAAGTTCTCAAGACTACGATTACAACTATATTAAAGAGGGGTTGCAACAAGGGCCTGCAATATTGTCACCGAAAAATATAGAATGCTTTTATGTAATAATTTCAAGAATACAAGATAATGAAAAAGGTTTAAATACAAATGTTAGTTACCTTTAACACACATTGTTTTGTTGAAATTTGGTGATCTGAACTAACTATTTTGAAAAACCAAAATACTCCGCTTTGATTTGATCTGAAATAATGAAAATTAACTGAGCAGCATGGATAAACTTTTCAAATCAGTGTTGAGTATACGAGAATTGAAGTTCCACGTAGATGATGATTACATAGACCGACTAAGCAGGCAATATACAGTAGTTTTAATGGTTTTGTTTGCTTTTTTGGTTTCTACCAAGCAATTCGTAGGATCTCCAATTAACTGTTGGTGTCCTGCTGAGTTTACCAGTTCTCACGTCGACTACACTAATGCAGTATGTTGGGTTAGCAACACTCATTACTTGGCCATCTCATCGGTTATTCCTCCAGAACAACTTGCAAGCACTCTTCCGTCTAAGCAGCGCATCAGTTATTACCAATGGGTGCCATTGATCCTCATACTTCAAAGCTTGCTTTCCTTTATTCCATGTCAACTATGGCGCTTTCTCAACAAACGCTCAGGCATTAATCTCAGCACAATAATGGATGCAGCTCACGTAAGCTCTGAAGCCGCTTATTTGGAAATCAGAGAGAAAGCAGTACGATACGTGGTCAATCAAATGGACCGGTACCTGATGGCTCAGAGAGACCACAGGACTGGGTGTTGTGTCAGAGTGAAACATTTTGTAGCGAAGATTTGTTGCATAGTTGGAGGTAGACTTTACGGCAACTATTTGATTTCTGCATATTTATTTATAAAAGCTGTTTACATTTTTAATGCTATAGGACAGTTGTTTTTGCTCGATCTTCTTTTAGTTAACAATTTTCATTTATATGGAGCTGTAATAATTGAAAAAATGCTGAGGGGTGAAGACTGGGGTGAATCTGAAGTATTTCCGAGAGTCACACTGTGTGAATATGAAATGCGCTCACAATCTAGATTGTTTTATTATGTAGTACAATGCGCTCTATCCATCAACCTTTTCAACGAAAAAATTTTCTTTTTTGTATGGTTTTGGTTCATATTTTTGGCTATGGCTTCTATCATAAATTTCTTCCAATGGCTTTTCAAAGCCCTCTACTGGCCTGGACAAGTGCAATACGTTAGAAAGCAAATCAGGGCTTTCGATTCTACGCAACAAAGAGAACACGGCGTTCTAGCAAAGTTTACGGAATGTTATTTGCGCAGAGATGGACTTTTCATAGTGAGATTAATAGGAATCAACATGGGAGAGGTTGTAGCGGGAGAAGTTTTGTGCGGGTTGTGGAACAACTATTCTCCTGAGAGAAGACTTTTGAGTGAAAAACCAGGCAGGAAACAACTGGGGAATCAAGTGCGAGGAGCAGCTTCTCGGAGGCTTGACGTGGTTTGAAACGAAGCTCTGCATAAAATAATTGCTTTCGAAAACTAAATTAAATCATTAAATTTCCAAACGATTTCACTTGCAGATTTTAAGTGATTTGGCGTTTATAAGGTGATCGCTGTGATCAAAATGAATCTTTGTAGTTAAATGTTAGTAAGGCTTGTACAAATGATCCACCATTCCGTTTGTCATTCTATTTTGTTAAGTTATTTTAAAAATCACAGAGGCATTTAAATAATTGCATACCAGCATAATAATACATTTTATAGCTATATATTTTGTATTCTAAAGGTTGTTCAGCTTATTTTTGAAATATTTGATGAACATTTTCAAGTCATATACGGAATACAAATTTTTTTGCCGCGTTGACTAAGTGTTATTTTTGAATCTAATTACCAAGTCAAAGAAATGTAAAAATTTTCGTTGCTCATCGTTTATTTTTATATTTGGAAATTATTTTTCAAAACTTCATTCCTGTTTTTTGCTTTTTCAAAAGCAAGTTTTTTAGCAAAACTTCAAATGTTTACTTTTATGATGTAAAATTATTATCCATTTTTTATTTGAAACAGGAAATTTTCTAAATTAAATTATCTTTTTTTACATCAAAAATGAATGATTGTATAAATTATAACGATAATATCTAAATGTGAAAAACTATTCATTTTTAAAATCTTGAGCTTAAAAACTAGTTTTTGCTTTAAAGATAAATTTTTTTGAATAAAAAATCTGCTCGAGAAAGAAAGATATTTAAAGTCTTTCATATAAAACGACTCTGAAATTTATTTTTAAAACTCATATTTCACACACGAGTTTGCACGATTCACAAATGAAACATTGATTTTGTAAAATTTTCAAAAACTTTGTTGTAATATTGTCATCTTTCGGTTTTTGTCGGCCCCTATAGCTCAATGGTTGACTATTATCTAAAGTTACGGGGTTCAATCCATCGTGGGCCGACAATTAGCACCTGTTCCACAGTGTGTTTTCGCTACATTAAATTTGTAGCAAGCGCTTTGATCTATAAGGAAAAGCGCTTTATAAATATCGCATTACATTACATTAAATTTTCAAGGATAAATCCAAGACTAATTCGTTCGAAGCATTCATATTTAACATATTCAGGCTCTGCAAGATTTTGTGAAATTGGTAAGTTCTCTGCCATTATGCAAGAAATCTACCTTATTAAATAATTTCACTTGTTAAATTATTTTTTGATTTTATACATGCACTCTAACAAATTTTTCAATCTCTAAACCGCTTATATTCATACTACTTCATTATTGAACAAAAACGATACTTTTGGGTTTTTATTTTGTATATTTTCATGCTCATATTTTTTCTGCACTAAGTTTTATAAATGAAAATTCGCAACCTTTCAATTATTCATTTGGGAATTGCATTTAGAAGTTATCTCCATCCCAATTCATTTTATTTCCCTCCCATTTATGAGTGTTTTTAACAAAAATTATTTTGATATTTGGGCTTCAGTTGACATTAGTTTTATCGCCATGAACTCCATAACTGCGCATATACAGCTTGAGAATCTATTGTGTTTTTCGTTGACCCACCTTCCTCGGTGCGCAGCTTTTAAACACTTCTGGTAGTTTTATGTCCATGTCAAATTCTAGGCTTTATCCGAGTATAATTTGTCATTACACCACATATTCATGTTATTTATTAAATATTAATATTTCATAATTATAAGACTTTATTGGGATTGTGCATGAAATTAAATGCTTTTATAATTTGTGGGTTGTTTAAATAACTGGTTGTGAGATGGAGTGTCGTACAAGCTAGCGTACATACATGCGTATGTGTGACGTGTGTGTGTGTGTGGCATTATTTGCTTATCTAAAGGTTCATAAGAAGAAAAACTCATTTATTCACAAAATTTGAATAATATATAAAACTCTAGTATAAATCATATCTATATCAAAATTTGGAAAGTATGTTTTAGGTTTTATACTCTATGAACTTCATAAGGACGGTTTCGGTTTTTGACCTCACAACTGCCATTTTTTTATTTAATTATGCTTGAATCAATAAGCTTGTATTAAATCATTTTATTTCGTTATAAACTTTAATTAATTAGACCTTATTACGTAAAAGTAGTATGATTCAAAAAGCAAGATTGTACATTCTCGAGAGGTTAAAAACACACAAAATGACACTAAAATATCAAATAACCCACGAAGAAAAACAAAATCAATAAGGAATATAAAAACATTGAAAAACTAGTAAGAAAATGCATGCATGAAAGTAAGTTGACAAAGTTGCCAAAGCATTTGCTTACAAAACCCATATTTTCAATATACATTCATATGAAAACCTTCGGTGTTTACTTTTTGATTCTTATTGAGTGATTTTCTACCAAATGCTCAGAAAAAAATTAATTTGTTTATATTAATTTTTGAAGTTTTAGATTGGTTTTATTGATGTTATCCTTGTTGTTGTTGCAAATTGATATTTTTTGTTGTACTTTTTGGCATCCATTCGAGTTTTCCAAGTTCAACTTGTTTCATAAATATTCAGATTTACCGAGCGTAAAATGAAACTTATGTTTTATTATTTTTGAAGATTTATTTTGCTTCAGGGGCTCCCAGCTTAATCAGATAAATCAATACAAAGGACGAAATTTAACTTAAATCATTCCAAGCTTTCAATAAACTGCCATTGTTTAGAGCAGCATTGTCTTTTGGCTTATCCTTAAACTGTTTCCATAAGATAAAGCCAAGATTACTCTGTTTAAATCACTTTTTAGTTATTTTCAGTGAAAATATCAGCATAATTTTTTTTAGCTGTTTTTTATTAGATTCTTTCAATTTTTAGAAAAATCTTATTGAATAATTTTTTAGTTTATTTAGAAAACCATCTGTTTCACCACAGAAAAAATCAAATAAATATTGAAATGTATAAAATTTATTTCTGAAATAAATAAAAACTTCGGAAAAGTGCTAAAACAATAAATTGGAATCTTTCTAAATATAAAATCATTGATCCTCAGTCTACCTATTAGTACAATATCGGATATGATTGGTGCAATCAGTGTAAATCTTTGAAAAAATTGTGTATAGTACAGTATAGACAGAATAAATATTAATAAAATCGTCATCAGCAATACTTTGATTCGGAATGGATTATGTATTTTAGAAAATAATATGAAGGTAAATTTAAAATATCAAATCAGTCGCTAGAGAGAATTTGTCTTCAACTTCCTCAACTGGGCTAGTATAGATGTTCTTTTCGTTTTCCAACGATTCGTTGTTTTGTTCTATGAAGTCTTGTTGATGAGAGTTTTGCCAAAAATCAAACGAAATATCACTCAGGCTTTTGCTTTTGTATGTGCCCAGTGATCCTGTGAATGGAAATTTGAGAATAAATTTTTTTGCGAATATTAATTTATATAGCAATAAAAGCATTTTCATTTTTCATTTATTGCTTATCTTTATTGTTGCAAAAAATATTTTTTTCTAAACGTCATAGGGCTTCCATACGAACCTGAAGTTACAGCATAAGAAGATTTAAAAAGATTTTTTGAATTTTTTGGAGGTATGTAGTAATCTTCAAATTCTTCAACTTCTTTTTTATTTTCGTCACTTTCTTTGTTTTCATAATCGTACTCGTTATCACTATAGACAGTCTAAACGGAGATAGTAAAACATATAAAAAAGACTGTATTAATCACTGATTAATAATTTATACAACCATTATACAAAAATAAAAAAAGAATAATTATGGAACATCGATTGATAGCTAACCTGTTCAAAAGTATGCACAATTGGCTGGTCAGCAAACAAAACAGACTGCGTTTAGTAATTTAATTAGGTTCAAAAATTGAAGTTCTTATATCTTTTCCTATATGATTTTTCAATTGTCTTACCTTAACTTTTTTCCCATCAGAGCGATTGTTTGTAATTCTCATATGAGTCTGCTGAAACAAAATAACATTCAACTTTTATGAAAAATATATTAGTCAAATTAAAGCTAAATTTATAATGACGATATTAGGTTTTAACAATCAACGCAAATGTATTCATAACGTGAAATATTACTTGTATGTTTTCACATTCCTCCTTTTCTTCTTCCTCCTCTCTTTTGTCTTCTTCGGTACGTTGGACAGGTGGGGCAAAAGAGCCTTGAGTAATATCCTGGTAACTGTTGAGCTTGAAAAGATGAGCTGATAGTTTAAGGGAAGTGGAAACGTTGGAGGCTGGCCTTATCATCAGGGTACCTGGCCTAATATGACAGTTTAAAATACGTTTAATTAAAATATCAATAATTTTTCGAATATTTTATTTCATGGTATATTTTCATTTTTGTGGTATTAGAATAGAAAATGTTTTTAATTTTACACAATGTAAAGTACTTAAACTAAGATTGCTATGTTCTATCAAAAAATTGTTAGTAAGCTTAATTAAAAGGCTGTTTTATATACTAAAATAATAAGAAGTATTATCCTCAAGAACTGAGATTTTACGTGGATAGTCTTATAAGGTTCCAAGTTTTAATTTATTCAAACCAACTAAATCCCATCAAGTAAGTTATGCGTTTCAAAAATTAAAAGTAATTCCTTCACTAGAAGAAAATTCAAAAACTTCGAATAATTGTTATTGCTATTGTGGCATGTTGTAAAACTATCGAGAAAAATTTGAGATTTTGAACAAAGTGCCAACTTCTTCTTTGGATCATCATTTTGGTCTTGCTTGTTTGAGGCAAATGTTAGTTCACCTGGTAAAAATAATGCTAAAAGCAACCAAAAAAATTTTATTCAAAAAATGAAGAAATGAAGAGATTTATAGAGAAAAATATATAAAAATAAACTCACTATGAACTTTTCTCAAGTTGAATTGTGTGTTTTTGAAAGCTAAATCTTTATCTTGTTTTTGCAAGCCGTTGGAATGTTTTGAAAGATCACTGTTCATTTGTTGTATAGTTTCTGATTGTTGTTTTCGTTGTATGTCGCCCGAAGAAGTTATATAAATCCTTGTTTTAAGTTCGTCTTTATCATTTTTTTGAATCTGAGGATTGACAAAATCTTTTGAAGCGTCATAATTACTTTCATTCGTTAATTCAATTTTATCCTTTGGTTCTTTCAATGTGTTGAGGTGATTGAGATTGGCGGTTCTAATAGAAGATATGTTCTCAACCTTATCGTTTTTGTTAACATTTGAATTGGAGTCTTGTGTGTTAATAAGTGTCGGTTGATCAATTTGAATGTTGAAAACTTTTTCTTTTTTTTGATCGTTCTTAATGTTGTTTGAGCAGTTCTCTTTGGAACTAGTCCATTTGTTTTGATTTGCATTACTCAGAGCAATATTTTGATGTTCACTTTCTTTTGTTTCCTTGCTTTTTTCAGTATTAATAAAATTATCAGCTTTTTTAACTTTTATTTCTTTCTCAATATCAGATTTTTTATACGAAGAGATATTGTGGTTATAATTTTTTTCAGCAAGGCCATTATTCTTTATAGTTTTTTCAGCTTTATTCACAGCTGGTTGATATGAAAAGCTTGACTGAGGGCTAGTGGGAATGAGAGAGAGATGAGATTGATGAGTGGTGGGTTTCAAAGAGAGATTGCCGTTTGGAAGAAGTGACATTTGGGGAGTTCTTGTTTTCCTGCTTCTCATTTCCACTCCATCATCAAGGTCCAGCAGTCGGAATGTTTTCAAGACTGGAGAATCTTTTTGACCATTTTTAGTGTTCTGTGTTGTGGAGTTCAAATATGAAATGAATAATAGATATAATATTATATGCAATGAATAATGAAAAATAATATTTGAGCAATGACAACCTTGTTTGAAAGGAGAGTAAGCCTATCAACAGATTTCGATCTTTTATGATAGTTTTGACTTTGTTGGATAGCAATAGGACTATATTTGGACTTATTAAATGCTTCATCGATGTTTAAGAATTGGGAGAATATTTGCTTGACTGATTTTGATTTTTGGGGTATTTTCATTTTATCAGTATTATTTTGAATATTTTTCTCAGAGTTGTCATAAGTTATGTTATTAGTTGTTTGAGTTTGGTTGAAATTCATTTTCTCAATGTTTTTCCTTTTTATGTTGCTTTGAAAAAATTCTCTTTCTTTCAAGTTCATCTCTTGGTTTCCATTATCACTTTGAAATGTTGTATTGGCTACAACAAACAAATTCTCAAGTCTCATTTCAAACAGAACACTTTCAAGTCTAAAAATAATTTTAAAATTTTCATTGTCTAGAAAACTTAGTTATTTTATACTTAATCAGTCTGTCAGGAGCAATTAAATAAAACTTTATAGCCTTCAAAGAATAATGAATATGATGCTGAGGCGCAGTTTAGTCGTGAAACCTCACCCAAAATTTTGCAGCTATAAATGTATTCAATTGTCTGCTAATGTTTATAATCGCCTTAACTCCAGCTATATTAACATAATTTAATAATTATATAACCATTTTGTTAAGCAAAACATAGTTTCATTCAAAAAGATAAAGGCCAATAAAACATAAATAAAAGGACGTCTGAATGAAATTAAATAACTTTGCATATAAATACAGTTTCAACTCAATGCTCTCTAAAAAAATTTTTTATGAGCAATACATAAAACCTAAAAATAATTTCAGTTGATACCTTCATAGCTGTGATACGGTTGGTGGATTTTAAAGGTTACGATGACATGAGCACCCAGCTTTAAAATAGCTATTGCCTTTATTTTACCATGTAAACTTTAAAATTGATCACAAAATTTTTTAAGCAGAAACTCTAAAATTTTTCATTCTACAATGTTGCTTTAAAGCTATTTCAAATAACGTGATGTAGTTTCCCTCACTAAAAGCTTTTATCCACAGCTATAGAAGTTCATATTTAAACTATTCGAAAAACTTGTCATAAAAATGTATTCATTGAAGTAGATCATTCAATAAATTCTTAAACGTACACGTTTTATCCCAGTAGTTGACATAAAGCAAAAGAAAATGATATAAACCTTGCCTCGTGATACAATTTGTCGTGTTTAAAATACACAGCAAAATTTAAGGAACATTGTTATTTATGAAAAGTTTCTTAGAATGTTTCATCACGACACTGTTCACTCGTTTGGAGCTCAAAGCAATTTATAATCATCCTTCAACTTTTTCTAATGCGTCTCTTTACAATATAAAGTTTTAAAAATAGTTTATTTATTTTATTTTTTGTTTTTTTAAACTCAGACTTAAATTACCAAGTAGTCTATGAATTTTTACCATGAAGAAAATTTCAGTACAAGTTCTTTTCTTTTCTTAAGTAATCATTAAATTTTCCAATAAAATTTTTCAAATTAAAAGTTAATATTCATATCCAAAAAATGCAATGCAATTTACTCTTGAAAAGCTTGTGCAACAGCGATATAATGAAAATGAGTAATTCCTGGGAGCCTGAATGTTTGCTTGCCATTAAGCGCATTGCAACAGTTATTGTTTCGAGTGTTTCAATACTAGGTCAATATTATCGGGTTGCAGGTATGCCTTGAATGAGATTTTATATTGAATTATTATTTTTTATATTAAGTTAATTTTTCTTTTTTTCTAAAATGGGATCTTCTTTAAAAATATGTTTTTAGTGGGAATATAAATTACACCAAGCTGACGAAAGAAAAATGTAATCAAAGTATGTTAATGCGGCTAGCATGATTTACGGAATTAGAGGCAGGCCCGGGATGTATTAATTAAATGCGCAAAAACGCTTTTTTCAATGTTTGGTTTATGCAATCGAAGAATGTTTAGGGCGTAAGGAGAAGTCAAAGTACCCGGCGAGTAAGTCAAGGATCTTAAAAATAATCAGATTAGGGTCTCAAGGAAAAAGTAATTTTTATGAATTATATATTGAGAAGAGCGGATTTTTAAATAAAAATCAATAGCATTGGCTTGTACATACGTGAGTGTACGAATCTTGACACAACTTCGTGGTCAATAAGAAAGCATTTATTACGAGTCATAAAATCGCAAGCAAGTAGATTTCTCTGCTCCTACCTTCATAACCCATATTGGCGCTACATGCTTCGATTAAGGAATCAAAGTGCGGGTTTGCATTAGGAAGCATACCACACTGGTTTGCTTGGTTGTCGATTTTTTTTTTGATTTTTTCAAGTCTAATTATCTTTATATTGATTTTGCACTTTATCAATGTGGTGTTATCGAACATTAGAAAACCAAACTTGATTTAAAAGCTTATTTCGTGAAAATGTCAAAATGCTAACTTTTGATTTGTAGGTAACAATTAACTGAGACACAAATCCCTTTAATAACTTGTTGAAGAGTAACAACACGCACTCGAGTTCCTTCAATTCATCCTCTTTATCTTCAATACTAAGTGGTGCAACTTTTACACGCACTCTTCAGATTTGGCTTTTAGAATTTTCACAGTTTCATTAATGATGATAATATAGCTATTATTTATTTATAAATATAAAACATCATGAATAAAATTTTTGAGAACTTTATTTAATTGCTTTCTGTTTTGCAATTATATCTTATTAAGAGAATTAACTGAGATTATTCACTCTTTGATTATGAAAAAATTTATAAGTGAGACTAGTGGTTATTGACACCTCTTATCTAGAGCACAACATTTATATCAAGTTTCATCATCTTAGTCCTCTTTCTAGAACACTCACAGAAATTGTCTTTGAAAATTCTTCAAAAACATTCCATTTATTTTTTGAAGTATAATTTTTAAAATATACCAAAATATTTTTTTTGAAAATTGCAGGATATTAATTCTATGTTTTTGAAGTTTTTTTTATTCAGGAATATTCTCATAAGTATATATCAACAAGGCAGACAATATATCATTGATCGCTTGTAAAGAATTTCATTGTGCTCAGCTTTGTTGTGACGCCATCGATTACTCGTTTACTCTACTGTTTGATGTAATCTATTAATTTAATCAATGAACTCATTTATCCATTTAACATTAAAAATTATTTTATATGGTCTCTATTGTTTTGTTGAAAAAATTTATTGGAAAAGGTAAGTTTGACGTTTTTGATCTTGGCAAACTTGGAGCTCTTAGCATGAATCCTCATTTTGAAGCTGAAATTGAATGAAAGCATTTTTTATTTAAAATTAATTCCAGATTGTTAAAAATATTAGTTTCCATTTCAATTATGTTTTTAATCTTTTGAAAATGATGAATTTTAAAAGTTTTTTTGTCATACATGTTTTCTATTAAATATACATTATTTAATTTGAGCTTGCATAAAAGATGGGGAAATATAATAAAAAATAATTAGATTATATTTTAATTATAGAACTTTTGAAAGCGAAATTTAGCGAATAAAACCTTTTTTAAGAATATGCGAAAAAAACATAAAAAAACTACAAAAACGTCTACTTTTGTTTTTAAACAAACTAAATTTTGAAATAAACCGCAAAATATCCAATTAGAATCTATAAGGAATATAAAATTACCACAAACGAACGCTCACAAACGCGGCATGTATGCTTGAACTACTATATAAGAAAGCCTCAACCACGTCAAAAATATTCTCTCAGTCGAAAACTCTTCTATTGCATCTTCTTAATGAAAAACTAATTAAAAGATTTTAGGTTTGAATGAATAATGAATTGCTTTCATTGATTTTTCTAAGCTTATCTACAAAAAAATTAAATTTACGTTCAAAGCTTTTGTTTAAAGATGGTTTTAGAATGAGTTTCTATAAACGTGAATATAATTTTGAAAATTAAAAACTTTTAAATCGAGTATTTTGAAAATTTTTTAGTTTAAAGCTGCATATTAGAAAATTAGGTAGTAATCATTCCCAGAGCATCAATTTGGATCAATGACTTTTATAAAGGACTAAAATTTTATAAGGAACTAAACCTACAATTTGTTTTAGAATAAAACGCACTGAAAAAAAAGATGTTCAAGTTTGAAAGTTTGAAAAAAAATCTGGTTAAAAGATTGAAATACTGAAGTATAAGTTGATATTCATCATGAGTTTCATTCAATACAGGTAGGTGCCAAACTGCATTAATATTTTTTCTATTTTGAGAAAAAAAATTAAAATTTTATTTAATCAGTATTTTACAATTATTTTTTATTTTGAATATTCAAAAAAGTGAAAGTATTGAATTTTTTGGTCTTTTTTTGATTATTTCACGGTTTCAGAAATTAAATACTTTTTTTTCCTATTCACACCTGCCTCTTACATGGTTTAAGATCCACAACTTTTAGTTTCGAATTTTAAATATTTAAACAACTTAGTATGATTATTATATATTTCTATATATTATCTTTATTCGATTTTTCAAAAGTTTATTGTCAAATAAACTCATTTTTAAAGGATATTTTACAATTGTGAAATGCTAAAAGCATACAGAATCTAGCGCGTATTGCAGATCTAATTTTCCTCCTCTTTCTTTTATTAAATATTCATTCTTCTTCAACACTTTTTTTATGTGTTTTATCGCTTTTCCTTTCTAGCTATATTGAAATTTTTACTCAAAGGTCTTTGATCTTTTGTTAAATTTCAAACGGGTTTGCAGTAATATCAAAATTTTCGAAATTTCTTCACAATTGTTTTTTCTTTTGTGTGCTAAAACTTTCACGAATTCGTTATTTATAATAAAAGCAAAACTAAACGCAAAAAATTATTATTATTATTATTATTATAAATTAAAAACTGTATGAATTAAGTATTAGCAGCATTCATTCGTATTAGTGCTCGAACCCACCCTACGGGACCTTGGACTGCCTGCTTTGCTTCTCAGCATAATCTTAAAACAAAAGTTATTTACCAGTCAATCTAAAAAAACAGTGGCTGCAAAAAATGACTTCTTTTGACTACAAAATAGCTGTCATCTAACAGCAAAAACAGTTAACTTTTGAATAGTTGCATCAAAAACGTAGCATTACGAGTGAGCTTACCTACAGACACATTTCGATAATACAGTAGACCTTTTACAACCTGGACATACCAAGCCTTAAATTTTTTGGATTTCAAAAATATCCACAAATATAAATTTTTATCTAAAGCAATGTATTCTAAAGCCGTTTGATACAAACTTGAAGTCTTAAAACCATAATTTTGTTTTAATATTTGAATAAGACACCACAAGACGATTGACCTGTGCTTATTTTTTACATTTTCAAAAAGCTTTGAACTTGAAAAAATAATTTCTTCTTTCTTGATATTCCATGTTGTGAAATGGCCATTTGGACATGTTTCACAGCTGCTTCGCCTGAAATGCCGTTATTGAGCTTTTTCACTTTTATACTATCAACTTATGCAACCTTCTTTGCTTTGGTGACGCGTAATTTTTATATTTTCTCTCATTATTTCACTTTGAATTCATATTACGGCTAAAAACAACGAATTTATTCAACTTTAGAAATGAAATTTGAAATTGAGTTTTCAAAATAATGAATAAGGCATTGTGAATTTTTTCAAGAATGTAAAATCGTTCAATATAATTTTAACATGCACCCTCTCATCAGCATTCAAGCAATTATTTTTTACTAGCATACCTAAGTAGACTGCCATGTTCTGAAGGACATCCCGCCTCAAGCAATTAGACCACTATGTGGCAAGCAATTGGAAAAACTTGTTTGTTTAATTTTCCTAACTTCCAAGTAATCTTACTTTAATGGAATGGGCTTAGACTTTATCTTTCAATAAAAACGCTCAAATGACAATACATCAAAATATTCTTCGATTTAATGATATATGAAAAAACCATGACTGAAAATTTTTTAATGTTTACCCAAATTTGCTTCCAAATTTTGAACTGTTTTGAAAAACTGTTTTAATCTAAAGCTTTCAAAAAAAATTTTCTTAATATTTGATTGAAAATACTGGTTGGTATTTTAAATACGTCAAAAACAATAAATTGCACTACAAAAATCTGAAAATTCGACGTAAATTTTGTTCGGATTACCGACGGATCCAGATTTTCGATATCCGGTGTTTAGGGCTTTTTTTGGTACAAAATAGCAAACACCAAATGATCAACAGAAACAACTACGAAAAACGATGAAAAATTATGATAAACAGGTTAGTTTCAACTAAAGTAACTTCTCGACTCACTTTTCACGCTATTTCACCATGAATGGTCAAAAAACCAAGCTTTTTAATAGTTTCTAAACATGTGACTTTTTTCAGAGCTGCTAAAACCTGCTTCAACATATACTAGAGTAAAAACTAGTGTTTTTGCAATAATATTCAGACGCTAGGATGACATATGTACACATGCCACACCCTAGCATCATTTGATTGCTGTCATTTGTTATCAAACATTTTCTAGCGTATCTCATTAAGAACTCTTAATAAAATCATGCAATAATTATCAATTATCTTTACTGTTCAATCTCACTTGAAGATTTATTGTTTGTTAGATATAAAGTCGATTAGTTTTCTTTTTTGTTTTTTATCTGTTGACTTCATGCTTTGGAGATTTCTGCCCTTCAGAAGTCTTTTATCGCATGATCAGAAGACCAAATAATCTAGAAGTTTAGTTTTTTTGAGATAAAAAATAAATCGACTTTACTGTTTTAAACTAATGATTTTGGGTAGAATATTAATTTTCTCGTTGTTTTTTCCATGTTCTATCATAAGGGATTTTAATTTTTTGTTTTGATATTTTTGGAAAATTCTTTGCTAGGAAAAAATGATACTATATTGAATTGTTTTAATTTTACTTGTAAAAAAGTTTCTTGTTTTGAAATTTAACTTTTAAATGTTTGCAACACTTCTTTGGTTGTGAAAGATGCATTTTTTTTTTAGATCGACTTTCAGTCGCCCCATATTGGGGTTTCGTTAGCTCAACAGATGATTCACAGGGCGCTACTCCTTGTGAGTATAATTGTCGGCCCGCGCGGGATTGAACCCGGTTACTTTAGATAACTAGTCTAACGCTCTACCAGCTGAGTTATGTCTGAAAAAACTTACATTTACCGCAAATGAAAAATTGAAAACTAGTTGGAAAAAATACATTTCCGGTAAATGTAAGTTTTTTCAGAGTGAGAGCTTTAAGAAGATACAATAAATTTTTGTATTAACACAACCCTACAGTAATATAAAGTCTAGCATCGGAGGGGGAAGATGTTTCACAAGTCATAAAAATCAATCTGTAGATCAAAAAGATGACAGCAAAAAAGCTGAGGTTGCAAAACAAGATGCAAACAATAATGTTAATAATAATAACCCAAACAATAATATAAATGCCGGAGTTATAACTAACAACCACGCCATCAACAACCGTCTCGAAAACACATCTCAACACAAAACTTATAGGTTTGAAAATTTCAGTCAATATGCCCAAACTAAAAAGTTTTCCATATCTTTCAATAAAACTTTGACAAAAACTTATTATTTTATTTGAAATCTTCAATAAGTTTGGAAAAGTTTTAAATAATGTTTACTTAGACCTAATAAGACCTGCTACTTCAATTATACTCGCTCCATTTACCACATCACATCAGCTTCCACTCCATCACCTTCAAAATTCTCATACTGATAATTCCATGTGTTCATTTAAAACTTTATTTTTTTACGCAGAAATCTGGGCAAATCCGGTCTGAGAGTTTCGAATATCGCTTTAGGTTTTATTATTTAAAATATTCATAAGATAATTTTTGCTATTTAAGGTAATAATTTTAAAAATTTTAAAGCAACGTAAAAACCTGAAAGTTATTTTGCAAGATTAGGACGTACTTTCTAGTTAAGCCTCAAGGCAATGAATTGAATAATTAAAATTTAAATAAAAACTCGCCAAAAACTCAAGTTCTACTTGATTTATTTACTTAATTCAGTTTTCATATACCAACCACGCTTCCTCCATTACATACCCTATTGTGATGCATTGACAAGGAGCTTCTTTTTAACATTACTTTCTTAGTTATTAATTTATGCATTACTTTTGTAATTCAATAATAAGCTTTCCGCATTGAATGACGTAAAAAGAAAAAGTAAGGTTCATTTAGTGAGAAATATGGAAATAAGCCTTGATTTTTTGTTTTTGTTGATTACACTTCTGAGTTATTATTAGTTATGCTGAGAATAAATGAAGGAAAAATTAATCGATCAACAGGGACATGGGTGACGTTTGGATCACAAATCTCGGATGAGGTTACGTTTGCTTCTTTGATTCATTTCGGTCTTATCAAACTTTAATTAAATTGTTTCAATTTTTTCAGAATTTTTTCAATATAAAATACCAATTTGAATTATAGAAACTCGATTTCTTTTTTGAACTTGTTTTTAGCTTTAGAAATATTATCTGATATAAACACAAGCATTTTTTATATTTAGATTTTCTATCCCTAACTGGTTTCAGATCTTTTGTTAATTAGATATTCATTAAAAAATATTAAAAAAACTATGTCACATACCTTAGAAGGGCATGTTTTTATGCACTTATTCGTGCAGTAGGTGTATCAAAATTAATTCTTTACCTTATACGTTACAATCCTTCAACAGGTTTATAAAATTACCAATTCAAAAAGTTTCGAACGGTTTAATCCGTATTTATTAAATTTTTTAAAAGTTTTCGAGCATAAACTATTCGATTTAAAGTTTTAAAACCCGAAAAATTTCAACTCCTTTCTTTGAGGCAAAAATGCCATAGGATTAAAAAAGACAAGAATCTCAATACTTTCAACTTGTCAAGAAGCAAAAAGTTTTTAAATTTTAGTGGCAAGTAAATTTTAAAAATTACATGTCATTTCAGTAATTTCACTATTTTGAAATCGCGTGAGTCCTAATAACGTTGCTTGAAGTCATTGCAAATCAGAACGTCCAACCTTTCTCATTGTCAAATTCACAAATATTTTTATAAGTGTCATATCTAATTTAGTTTTAAATTATCAATAGTGTTTTGGTAATTCTATATGAATTTTTAAGTTTGCTAGAAAGAGATAATACAAATAGAATAATGATTTATTAATGGGATTTGACTTGTATTCATATTCCAATATCAATTGTGTTACAACGTTCTTTATATCTTGGGATTGTTTATACCATCAAGCTCAGTATATTTTCCATCAATATAATACAAAGTTTAAAAATGATAGAAAACTTTGAATTAACTTATGAATAATTAAACTAAACTAAAAATTTATACTACAACGGAAATTTTAAAATTTAATTATATTCAAGCAAAATCCAAAAAATGACACGTTTTTGATTCATCGGTAGAAGCCAAGCCAGCACCAAATCAATTAAATTCTGTCTACGTTTTATTAAAAAAGTAACATTTACTTCCAGTCTTTTAAATGGAATTTAAATTTAAGCTCAACGAGTCATTTTTGATGTTTTAGTTTCACCAAGCCAAACAGGTCATTGTCATAATGAAAACATTTCTCTACCAACGATCCAACAAAAACATTTTCACTATACTATAAAACGTTGCCATCACACTGTAATCGTATGCGTTTCTTATTGTCTTTTAAATATTTTTATTAGTTTTCGATTTTTTCCATATTATCTATAAACAGCAATCATGATATGGTTCTATTTTAGTTGGAATGCTGGAAATTTTATATTTTACTGTTAACATTGATAACATTCTGAGGCAAACTAATCTACTTTTGATTGCTGGAGTTTTGACTACTTTTATCTCACTTTTATGACTCATATCAATAACCCGTCAAAATAAAATCTTTTTAATTTCAGAACGTTAATGTAACCCAAAAGAAGTTATTTTTCAATATTTCATTTTTCTTATTTATTTGCCTTCGGGAATCATTCCAACCAAAATAATCTTTTTTCGTTTTCGTTTGATATTTTGACTTTTTACGTGAAGTTGAGTTGTTGAAATGACTATGTCAGGAACAATCAAGCTATTCGCTTTTGTAACACAATGTTTCCAACTGAACTTTTCATATTCTGAAGGTTTTTTAATAAGACTGAACTTCTCGAAAACTTTTCAAAGTTTAAAAACAGTAGAAATATTCCCGAGAAGCTTGTTCGATTTTGTTTTTATAATTGATTTTTTAAACTCTTGTCCACATCATAGTTTGAAAAATATTTTGTTTTTTTGTTTCTACGAATAATTTAATAGATACAGAAAAAAGTGTAAAAAAGTTTTAAACTCCATCAATTAAAAGTCAATGAAAAAATATGACATGATAGCTTCCATTGAAAAATATATGCTCAAATTTCTTGTAATATAGTCCCAAAAAATAAAAATATACTGTAAAAGCAATTAAAACATTAGCTTTGAAAACTGCACGTGAATCATTTCATAATGAGGATTTCTATTTAAAAATTTAAGATGATAATTATAGAAGTTTTTTCAAAAAGGGTTTTTCTATTTCAATAGGCTTATCAGATTATTCCGTTTTCTATACGAGGAAAAATATATTGCTTAAAACTATCAAAACACAAAACTGTTAAGATTGCATTATGGATTCGATACGTCATTAAAAGAAAGAAGTAGTTACAAATGGCTTTGAGAAAAAAGGATGTAATTTGGTCAAAAGTATTGATTTGAAAGTCAATAAGAAACATGTTCTAGGTCTATAAAAGCTCATAAGACGACACTAAAAATTTAAATAAAACTCGAACTATAACATTCATTTTATTGAAATAGACTACCCCAGAATGCCAAAAACAATCTAGTTTTGAAGTTTCAAACAAAATTCCGACAATAAATGCTGTACGAGATTCGATTTATCATCGAGCTGACAAACTGATGAATCGAAAAATCTAATAGAAATAAATTATTTCTAAAATATTATTTATGCTCAAAATAAATGAACGATTGCCAGATTGATAGGGTTTTAATGCCGAGTGATCGTTGCTTGCGGCAAATCTTTCAAAATTTTCTAAATGTTTCCTGAAAGTCTTCTTGAAACCATGATAATTGTTTTTGAAAAAGTGATTTTGTAGATGTTGAAAATGCTTAGAAAAAAGATTCTTCGGGATATTTATGAAGAAATATAAATAAAGATTTATGAGATAAAACAAGTAGGAAAAGAAAAATCCTGCCAATTATTGATGTAGTTTTGTTTGCACAAAAATAAATAATGAGGTTGTTAAATCGAATTGTCCTCTAAGGTACTATAGGGATGCCTCAAAACCAACTCAAAGTGAGTAGAGCCTCACCGCCATTTTTGAAAGTTTTCAAATCTTTTTAAAATTAATTTTAAAAGGTTTTAGACCTCTGTGTTTTTTCAATTAAAATTTTTAAACATTCCATAGTTTCATCAATTTTAAACCTCCTGTTTTGAATTATTCTTTATAAGAAAGTCAAAGTTTATAAGACGAAGTATATAATGAATGAGATAGGATTCTATATCAAAATTATGTTCTGAAAAAGCTTTTTTTTCAACGCTACTAATCATTTTTCAATAAAATTTTTTTGATTATGTTTTCTTTTTACATTTAGTTTTTTGCCATTTGCAATTAAAGTCAGGTTTCCAACGTACATCTTCATTTTGCCCATCAATTTTACACGATATTCTGTGGATGCAAGGGTCTCATGCAACTTTTTTTGAAAACACTCTTATTTTAAGATTTTTTTTACTCGAAACTTTCATCTCAACAAAAAAATTTAATTTTTAAAAACACTTTAGAGAAGTCACTTTAAAAAGTTTTTAAGTGATTTGTAAATTCTTTGAAAATGTAGACAACTTCTTGTTTTCACTATTCCATCATAGTGTTACAATATGGGAAAATACAGGTGGCAGAAGAAATAGTCACTTATGCTTACGAACATGGTATCAACATTTTTGACACTTCTGAAGTATACGCTAATGGCAAGTGAGAATGATCTTATGACTTTCTGTATTTATAAAACAAATAATACTCTCTCAGTTCTATTAATATTTGCTTCATGTCTGTTTGCTAGTTTTTATGAAATTTTTACGTGAATAAAAAAAATATTTTTTAATGAAGAAAGAAAAAAATTTGATTTTAGCGCTATTTTCGAAACTTTTTTCAAACATCATAAATCCTTTAATGAAAAAATCTGGTTACATGGAAGTTAACACGACTGAATGGTCTGCTTGTAGTAACTTCTCAATTTTAACACGATTCTACAGGTATAAGAAAACCGTTTTTGAACTCATTTTAAAAAATTTAAGTAAAAGAAAACAAATATAATGTAGCGAAACGAATAAAAAATGGAATGCAATTAAGATGAGGGTAGATGATTGATAGAACAATGATGTAAACTAACCTTAAAAGGAACTATTATTAATTCTATTGTATAAATTCTCGTTTGCTGCGGTCAAAATATTTGAGAAAAATAAAATAGTTATTTATAAATGAATTTTTTTTACCATATAATTGATTTTTGGTATACTAAAACTAAATGAAACTTTGATTTTTTACAAAAGCCAACTGACGTGGAGATTATGAAATGAAAAAATATTTAAAATTATGGAAAAAATCATGAATTTATCAAGAGTACTTCAATCGCAGTGCTTTGATATGAATAATGAATATATATTGGTGTTTTATTGAATAAAACAAATGAAAATTTTCAAGCTGTATTCAAATTTTTCTCATTTTTCTTCCGATATTTTCTCAATTGAACGAACAAGCATTTAAAATTTCAGAGCCGAGTTAACATTGGGACGAATTCTCAAAAAAAAGCAATGGAGGTATGAAATTTAAAAAATCTCTAATTAGGTTATTTTTGATTTCAAACAAACTATCGATCAGTTGTGTTGTTTCAAATTAAGAATAGAAGGTATAAGATTAAAGATATTCAAGTTGATGCTACTTTTAGCTCAGTCGACGTTTCAATTAGTTTATTTGACATTCAAAGTTCGTAAATCTAAAGAGGAACACACAAATCTTTAGATTTATTTTAAAAAATATCAACAAAAATCTTTTCGTTTGTCCTGGATTTATACTCTGACAAAAAATTGTATTTAATTATTATCTTGAAGTATGCAGTTGAATACACAAAAAAATGGTTTGATGCAAGGCTCTTTGTAAGGCAATCTTGCGTTTTCGAATGAAACAACGTTTGAATAAATAAAATAAATACAATTTTGTTAAATAAATCTGAAGTATAATGCAAAAGTCCATTCTCTTAAAGAGAGAACATAAATTTTCTTTTCTATCTTTTTATGCGAAGACTGGCTACAATACAACCATTTTAAGCTAGAAAGTCTTATAATTTCTGGAACAATTTTTTATGTTTTCAATTCCAGAAGTGCAGCGTTGATGGTTAGTATGATAGTAAACTATAAGTCATCTAGATATTTTCATTTTCCATAAATTTTACTTTTTTTAACGGTATTATTTCTAAAAATTATTCGTTTTTATGAATATTCATTGTTTGAATTATTTTTTGATGAAAACTTTGCATTTCTTCACATGATTTATGACATTGATAAGCTTAAAACATTTTGATGTTGAAACTTCAATATTTATACTAAATATTTCATTTTAAGAAAAAATATAAAAAATCCATTTTATAGCTCTTTGCATAAAACAACAATAAAGTAATAAAAAGTGAATTTATTAAACAGAAGATCCAGTTACATCGTGGTTACAAAAATATTCTGGGGTGGCAAGTGAGTTTGTTATTTCATTTATCACTTGTCAGTTCATTAGTTTTATACATGTGTTTCATCATTATATTTTCAAATATAAAAACTTCTCCAGTATTTATATTGGTAATATTTACTTGTTCATGCAGCATGGACAAGAAGTTTATAGGCTTTTGCCTAGATATTCTTTTTATTTATTTGTGCAGTTTTTAATGCATTAATCTTATCACCCCTTTTTATTACTCCAATAATGTTTTTCGTTGTTAATGTGCTTTATCTCTAAACTGCTTAAATTTATGACTTGAAAAATCAAAAATAAACTATAGTTGGTGTTTTCATTGTTTTCACAGAGCAGAGACGGAGCGTGGGTTGTCTCGTAAGCACATCGTCGAAGGTACGTGAACAAAAAACCCCACACGTGCATAAAAACTAAGCTGTGTCTCTTCCCAAAAACATTTAAAATGTTATAGCTTTTCGAGCTTAAATATTAATTTCAAAAAAGCTCATTAATTGATTTATATTTATTTTTTAAATCTTTGAAATGTGCATTTTAATTTACGATATCATTTAAACCAAAGTCTGTAATTACCTTTCATTAACTGAGACACGGAAAAATGCAGTTTTTATACTTAGTCTGAAAGCAAACAAGAATATAAAACACAAAATACATTCAAACCTAAAATATCCAACCACGAAACATTTAATTGAGAATAAATAAAGGATTAGAAAAATTTCCTGCATAAACAGGCCTGAAAGAATCGCTGGAAAGGTTACAGTTGGAATACGTAGACATAATTCTCGCCAACAAGTCAGATCCTAAAACTCCTATGGAGGGTTAATTAAATTTTTAAAATTTATTTTCTTTAAACTGTGAGATATAATTAGAAGAATTGAAGAAGGATGAGTAAATTGTGTGTTTCTGTGTCAATGAAATTTTAGTGCAGTTGAAGAAAAAAGTTTTAGGTTATACAATTAAAGTTTCAATTAAATTTTTGAAATTTTCACCGCTTATTTTAATCAAATATTCAACATATTTTCAAAAAAGAAAATTTAGTTCAACAATTTACCTAATAAAACATAATCGCTCTCATTGCTTCAATTTTAAAAGTAAAATTTTAATCATCGTTGAACCGCTTGGCAGAGATAGCCAGAGCATTCACGCACGTCATCAACCAGGGATGGGCCATGTATTGGGGCACGTCAAGGTGGTCTCCAGCTGAAATAATGGTAGCATTCATCATTTTTTGTGCAAAAATAACTATGGTTATATGGATGTCAACTTCAAGAGAGGATAAGAAATCATTTGGTCCGAAAAACTTTGAACGTGATGTCACTATAATTATTCTCGTTATTGTATAGTATTTTATCGTGATTTTTGGTAGGTTTGTAGTAATGTAATTTGAAGAGAAACCTTCAAAAATTTTCAAACTGAATTTTGTGGAAAAAAATACTTTTTTAATATAAAAAATATTTGCTTTAAAAAAGTAAAAATTTTTAACGCGTGTGTAAATTCCTTCAATGAAGTGTCAAAATTTGAATTTTTTGAGATGAAAATAAACAATTTCTTTCAAAAAATCTCAACTTTTCAAAAATTGTATCAAAATAGTTTTTTAAAAAAGAATTTGAAAATAGAAATTTATTCAATCTCTCTTTCATGAACGATTACTTTTTTATTTTGAATTTGCAATTCTTCATTGTAACAATTCACAAACCTTAAAAAAGAATAAAAACTTTTTAAGAAAAACTAACGTTTCTTCCCACCTATAATAAGAAACTTTTGCAATTGACAACCAACTTCTTCAGGAAGTGTATTCAACATGTCGACAGTTCAACCTCATCCCACCCTCAAGTGAACAGCTCGAGTACAACTTTTTCAAACGACACTCAGTTGAAGTCCTTATGCCTGAACTCTTTCAAAAAATAGGTTCAAATAAAAAAATATATGTAGAATATTCAAAAAAATTTGAATCACAACTAATCACTTGTTTTAAAGTTGAATTTTATTCATACTATTTGATGTGTTGAAATATATTGGAAACAACTTGAAGGACTGGGGCTGATGACAACCTCGCCATTGTATGGAGGTTTCCTGACTGGCAAGTACGCCCACTCAGTACCTTACGGCTCCAGGGCCTCTTTGAAGGTTTGTGTTCAGCATTTGAAGCTTTGAATTACTTCCGTATAACTTATAGGGGTTTTCGTGGTTTCGAGAAAAAGTATTTGGAGAAGAGGGACGATCGAGGCAGTTGTGTTTAAACGAGTTGTCGTATCTCACCCACCGACTTCAATGCACTCTCACCCAACTCGCCATCGGTTCAATCATAATTTTAACTTAAAAAAAACACTTTTAAGTTTAAAAACTTTGAAAGTTGAAATGTTTCAAATATGACTCCGTAGAGTACAAACCCATTAAAAACATCTTCGAAAAATTTTTCTATTTAATCATTTTGTTACTCTGTTTGAATAATCAAAGCTGAAAAAAAACTAAATAATTGAAGCCTGGTGCTTAAAAAATGAATCGGTGCACTGCGTTGTGTTAGGGGCCACAAGCGCAGAACAATTAGCCGAAGATCTGAAGGCTGTGCAGGTAGGTTCTGGATATTTCACATTTCAAACATTATCACAGATAAAATTTAAAAAAAAACACTTTTTATAGTTTTATAAATAAATAATTTTTAAACCCCATCAAAAGTTGGTTTCAAAGTTGACTCGATCTAATATGAATGAAATCAACGATATTTTGGAAACTCAATTCATTGTGCAGAAAGACGACGTTTCTGATGAAGAATAAGTTTTTACGATTCTTTATTACTATTTGATGTCTTTCATTTTTTTTACTAACGTTTTCAACTAAACAGACTGTTATTATATTTCAAAAGCTTAATTTTATTTTTTTTCTTTGAGTTTTAAAATAGTTTTTTGAATTAAGTGATTATAAAGATATTTTCGACTCAGATAAAATTCAATACTTTTCGTTTTAAAATTTTATTTTTCGTTTATACGTTCACCTCGTTCAATTTCCAGACTTCAATGTTTTTGATACTACCTATAAATACTTCATATTATATAACCGATCAACAATGGAATTAAAACTTGGAAAATGTACAAAAGTAGATTTAATTGCTTGGTTTAAGTCGAAGACAAATGTCATCAGAATTCAAAGTTCATCAAAAACTCAATGTGATTCTTCCCAAAAGTTGCAAGCCATCACGTTTAAGTAGCTTTTGAATACTCAAATCATTTCTATTAAGTATCAATTTTTTGAATCCCACATTAAAAAGACGAAGAAATACTTGAAGTCTTTTGTTTTAAAATCTTATCGGTGTCTCGTTAGTTTTTATTCAGCTTCATTCAAAAACTTACAAAATATGTTTTCATTCGAATAATATTTATATGGACCAAGTCATTCCATCTTGTCTCAAATTTTATTTTAAATCTTTTTCACTCAAACATTTATATAAAGTTTTAAAATTAACTTAATTCATGCATTAGTCTATATTTTCCACCATCCACGTGTCAATATTTTACGTGCTAATTTAATTTTTTTTTATTTCTCATGCGTTTTAAAACCAATGTCATAAAGTATCTCAAGCTTTGACCCCTATTAGCCGATTTGTCTAGCAAATCATGCAGTTATCTAGGCGCCTTTATTCATCCTTGAGCACTCATAAATCAAACTATCATTTGCACTATCGCTCACGTTTAAAGGTTTTTTCCCCTTCGAATTTATTATTTATATCTTTGAAACATAGCACGTTTCATTGAATTCCAAGAAAGTTTTTTCAATTTAATAATGTATATTTCAAAAATAAACATTAAAAATAACGTTCAACTATTGCACTCATTCTTATATACACACCTTCCTACAATTTGATCATTTCAATGTTTTTAACCAATAAATTTTTTTTAAAAAGATTAACTTCAAAAAAATGGAATGAAAAGATAAAATAAATCTATAATATCATTTGAATGGACATTGATGCAGGCTTATGGACATGTAAGACATTAGAGTGGTACAAATATTTCAAAACACTCATTTCAGGTAAAACATCAAACGTCACTTTTGAACATGCAAAATCTTGAAAATCTTCATGAAATCGATATATTTCCAATATTATAGAATATTGTTAAGACTGTGGCTTAGATACCTTCGCAGGGATTTCTGACGCGTCATCCAGGTTCGCATTGAACGCTTTCTTTTTTCCTGCTCTTTTTTCATTTCTTTCTTCGTTATCTGTTGTATGATCGTTGTTCTTGTTTGATTTTTTTTTGAAGTATGACAAATCTACACAAACTGGTTTGAGTACTTTCAAAACTTTTAACGATTCGCTTCCTTCGATCTTTAAAACTTTGGCGTTGTCACTGTTTTCGGTGTTAGTATCATGGTTCGTCGATGAGTTTTTTGATTTTTGTTCAATGTTGCCTTCTAATGTTTTTGACAATGTTTTAGTAGCGTTATTTTGTAATGTGTTCTTAGTTTTTGGTATTACGTTTGAGTCGTTAGAGGTGGAAGTTGTGGTAGGAAAGGAAAGTGGAGCGGGTGAAGAAAGGGATGTTTTGATGGCGGTCTTCGAGGTGCTTGCAGTGCTGGTGGATTTTGTCACACTGTTGCTACTCAAACTTGTAGCGTTTCGTATGTTACTTAACTTTTCGAAGTTCAGTCTATATGGTATTTTAGGAGGTGCAATTACTTTGATGATTACGTTTTCATTTTTTTCTTTTTTCATAACTTGAATAGATGTATTGTGGGTGGAAAACTGATTGTTGCGATGCGGTGGCCTTATGAGAGTGTTTGAAGAATTTGAAGAAAAATAATTTGAACTTGAAAAATTTGTTTTTTGCTCAATTGAACTTTCATTAAAATGAGGAGAAGATGACGAAGAGTGGTCAGTGTCTCCAGGCAAGAAACCCGACCACGACTTTTTAGGTCTTCCTCGGGCTCTTATTGCCTGATCACTCGTTTCTTTTTTCACCTCCGAAACCTGATCTTCTTCATTTTGTTGGCTGTTGAGCGGAGTAATGTAAGAGTTTTGATTGGCAGGCGGAAGAAAAGTTGTTTGTGAAGCAGTCAAGCCATCAATGTCAGTTATTTCAATGCCAATCTCGAAATGGTTCAGCCAATCTCGAAACTTGGCTGTGGGAAAAGATATTGGTTTGCACATTACTTCATGAAAATACCGTTCTTTTTCAAAACCAACAAACGGTAATTGAACACCTGTTGAACAAGATGAAACACATGTTTTTACTTCATTTTCCACGATCAAAAAATCCATGTATTTGCATATAGCATCATTTACGCTGTTGGGACGTTTGGAGAGGTCTAACGCAAGGTGTTTGTTAGCAAGCTTTTTGATGCTGTTCCCAATTCTTGTGCTTGTTGAATAGAACTTTTTGTCATCTTGGCCATTTCTTTTCCCATTCCAAACTGTTTTGCTTTCATCTGGCTTCCAAAAAAAGTTTTGGTAGCTTTGTGCTGTGTTTTGAAAATGCATGGATGCATCATTGTTAGGGTCATTATTGTTTTGGAGATTGTTGAAAGAATTTTTATTAGTAAAATCATTTTTATCATGGATTAAAATATCTTTATTATCATCAAAATTGTTACTGTTATTATTATTATAAATACTTAAATTGTTGGCGGAAACTTGCAAATTATTTTGGAATAGTGACTTGCTATTTGGATCCTGCCTTATGAATTTTATCGACGGATGACCAGTGCTGTTCGTCTTGTTAGTATTTCTAATGATATTATTTGAACTATTATCATTTAAAACATTTCTGTTTTTGTTGAATTGTTTGTTATAAATAAAGCCATCCCCCTCATTGCTACCGTTATTGTAGTCGCTGAAAGATTCATTTGAAACAAAAAGAGAATTATTGTTGAGAGGGTGATTGTTAGAAAGAGAAATGTTGGCATCTTGATACGATGATAAAAGGGCATCTCTTGCTGATTTTTCATTAGCATATTGAGTATTTTCTAAAAGCGTGTAACTTTTTAGAGGTTGTTGGTCAGAAGATGGATCATTCTGATAATTTAAATTTGAAAGAAACGATGTAGCTTGTTGAGTTTCTTGTTGATAATCTAAATAAGCATCTTTTGATAAACCGTTATCTTGAAAAGAATGGTTTTCGAGACCATCCGATGGAAATGGTTGAATAGATGGTTGTGAAACGAAATTTTCTGAACTTAGTTGATGTATAAGAGGGTTGTTTTGGTCGTAAAGTGAAGCTGTTTGATTTATTGAAAGAAGATTATCGTTGAGTTCATTTTGTGAAATTATATTTATACCATCGTCTTTATTCATACTTCCTTTTTCTGTATCCATGTATACTGAAGTCATAAAATTGCATAGAGACTCATGACTGCTGAAATTGTTTGGGTTTGTCCAAGCTGAGTCGAAAATGCTTTGTAATTTTGATATATCGTCGGTTGGGTCGCTACTATTTTGTAACAAACGTGATACTTCGTAAAAATTTAAATTATTGTTGTTATTAGTATTCAGGTCAAGGTTATTTGAAGAATTAGGATCAAAATAAACGTTCATATCTTTTAAATCCATGCAATTGATGTCTGAGAGATCTTTAGATAAAGTCTGTGGTTTCAAAACATTTGAAATTATGTTATATTCTGAGTTATTAGCTAATATATTAGAATCGATAGGGGAATCCATCGATTTCCATGGTAAGTTCATCTCTGAACCATGTATTGGAGAAAAAGTACGTATTACATCGTTGATACTAAGATTTTGTTTGTTAATTAAATTGGTGTATGATGACGATTGGTTCATCTTTAAAATTTGTTGCATAGCATTGAATCAGTGTAATTGACATTTAAATGCGTTGACGTTCAAATCGTTTTGCATTTATCACTGTTCAAATGTTCGATGAAAACTTTGAATGTAATTTTAAAATTATAACCAGAATTTTCTAATAAAATTAGCCTTCTTTTAGATAATATTTTAATCAAAAACCTAGTGATTGAATATTTTAATTTAATGTCAACTAATAATTTGTTTATAATTTATTATTGAACGTTTTTTGTTGTTATGTTTCATTTTTATGCTAGCAATAAAAATATCTTACAAATGATGATTTTTTAATAAATCTTTTAATAATCTAAAGAGGCACAGACGAAAATAAAACATTTAAAAAACCTACGTCGTTACGAAGATACTAAATACAATAGAAATTCGTTAAAGACAAAATATAAATATTTTAATTAAAAAATTACTTTCAAAAATGATTTTTTTTATTTCAATTAAAAGTTCAGTTTATTTTTAAATATTCACCTTTATAAAACACAGGTGTGAAAAACTAATTCCCAGTATAACTTTTTAGACATCTTTTTTCGCTAAAGTTTTATGATAAGGCTAAACTTATCGAAAATTAGAGTTATTTATTTTGTTCAATAAATTTACTAACATTTTTTTATAAATTGACGTAAAAAATTGTCAAATAATTCCCAGTATACCTAGATAAATTAACAAAAAGAAAAATATTCTTAGAATTATGGAATTACTTATAGTTTTATCAATGTTTTTTGTTGTTACTTTTACTGAAACAACACAAAATCAAAAAATTGAAGAAGTTGAAATAGTGAGCATTCCAACTACAGTAACTGCAAAGACAACCACGACTACAGAATTTGCAGTAATTGAATCAGGCAAAAGATCATCAATAGCCGAAATTAAAAGATATTTTGAAAAAACAGGCACAAGTTAATGTTTAAATTTTCTAGATTTAGCTTTCAAATAGCTTTAAACTTGAATTTCATTGATTATTTCTGAGTAATAACACAGAATATCAATTATTCACTATACAGTTACAACTCTCATACATTGGGCGTTTCATTAATAAAAATTTTTCTATAAGCCAAATAAATCAAAGTTGGTGTTTTATATCTAAAACTATATAAAATTTTACTTTTTCAGCATGCTGTCACGTACAAACAGCCTGCGGAGCCTGCAGAAACTACAATGAAGCAAACGGCATTCAATATTGTTGTCCAGGCTGCAGAGGCGTTACTATGATGAGCAATCTCATTTGCACATGTTATGCCGCAAGCCCTTTCAATGCCAGTTTAGTTAATTGCAAAGTTAACAGCTCAGAGATCGTTGGGGGATACAAGGTTTACAGGCCTAGCTACTACCCAAACTCTTCCCCCATTTTTACTTTTAACATTTCATTTTTTATCTTGATTTATATTTTGTACAACACATTTTGACAAGTTTTTACTTTTAAAAAATTTTGGACTTTATTGATAGATTATTATCTTGATCAAACATTACATATCTTCAAGTACATACACTAACAAATAAGGTTGAAAACGTAGAAATTTGATAATAATCTTCACCTAGGTAAACTTGGCTTGGCGTAACTTTTGCAAAAAGATAATATATTCGAATGTACTTACAAAATGAATGAGAAAGTTTAGCTTAACGGATGAAATATTAAAATATAGCAACAATAATACTGAAAACACTTGAAAAGACGTGGAATAAACTATCCAAAGCAGAAAAAATTCAACTTATTACACGATAGAATCTTAAGAGCGCAAATAAACTAATATGGAATAGCTTAATTTAAGTTGAAAAATTAAATTATTTATATATCTAAATACTTATTGGTGTATAAAAAGTTAAGTGTATTTTAAAAAATTTCTTGATAAAAACTACAAAAATTTCTACTAGTAATCAGGTGATAAAATAGAAAAGAAAAATGGCATTATATACATTTAAATAGGAAACATCATGAAAAGACTCTTGAATACATCAAAATAGCATCATTAACACATGCGTATACAAAATACTTGAAGAGATTAAAAAACTAACAATCTTAGAGAATCATTGAAATACAATTATAACTAATTACTACGATTATCGTGGGAGTCTGGTTCTTCTTCCTCATCCTCTTCAACGCTATTTAATGTATGTTTGCTGCCATATACCTCTCTGAAAAAAATATTTATAATCAGTTCATATATCTTTTCAATATTAAGGTGTTGGGGTCAACCGAAGGTGGTCTGTTGGAAATTTTAGCAGTTAATTTTTATTTTGAAAAATATTTTTTCTTCAAACAATTACAAAATTTCATTTTAAAATTCAATAAACTAGGTTTGAAAACAATAATATTTTATAAAACCGAAATAAAGCACAAAAAGTGCTGTAAAAAACAAGCTGAAAATATTTCTCTTAAAAATGATGTAAAAATATAATTATTACAATGTATATAGCATTATAAATAGAATGAGTGTTTAAACAACGCTTGATGGCTCAATTAAGTTAATAATCATCAAAAGGATGTGTTAAATAGTTTAAAAATTATCCTCAAATTCTGATTCCAAAACATGTAATACTCTAAAAGAAATTTTTTAATTTAAAGCCTTCGTTATGTTTAAATCTGAAGACAAGTTCAATTTTGAAAAAAATTAGTAAGCCAGTGACAGTTTTAACGCTAAAAATCTTCCGTTTCTTTATTGACTTTTTTTACATCATCGTTATTCTGTTTATACTCTATTTTTCTCATCAGTGGGTAAAGTTTCCTTTCAACAAGTTGAACTTTCCCCAATCTTTCCTCGGCAACTCTTCCATAGCTTTGGTCTACTGGGTTTCTCATCTTTTTAGATTACCAATTTTGAAAAAGGTGGTTTTGAAAATTTTTATTAACGAAGTAAATCAAAGCCACATTAAGCAATTTTCTTATTCATCGAATGATTAAGTGCCCTGATTCTTCATCTCACTCACGCATAAAAAGCTTTGTATTTAATTTCTTGAGTCTTGCCATCACTAGTGCTTCGCAATCTCCAGTTGTCAAAAATAGTTTTTAAAACCAGAGTATTTATTTATGTTCCATTTAACCACAGAAGAATAAAAACTTTCGTAAACAGTATCGATACTCATTAAAGACTTTAAAGCATTTTCGCGTTCAAATAATAAATTCAAAAACAAAAAGCTATTACATATTCATATTTTTATATATTAATAATATTCGAAAAATAACTTAAATACAAAAAACATTGCTACTAAGGCATACTTCCTAGTGTAGTCAGCAAATTGGGAGTCCTTCAACTCTTTTACTGGGTCGTTGCCGTTCATTCTCTCGTGCAAATCAACTGATTTTCAATATATATGTATATATAGATATATATATATATAACGACACATGATGAGTAAAATGTATTAATATAAATGGAAGAACTAAATAGTATCGGAAAATCGTAAGTTTGAAAAAAAGAATGCTTTATATAGAATACGAAGAAATAGCTGCGATAACTATTCGATAATATAATAAATCTCGATACCAACACTTCAGCAAGTTAACCAAGATTTAAAATCATGACATCCCTCATTCATTATTATTACTCTAAATTATGGTTTGCAGGTTAAATAATTAATTCACATGAAACACTATTGTGAAAGTCCCAAATTCAAACCACCAAATGATGTGTGTGATTTGGAATCAATAACATGCAAATATATTTAATATTCTAAAAGCTATGAAACATTCAATACCATAGTATGTGAATTCCTTGTTATAATATGAGTAGAGGCAGCAAGCGACGAGGAGAAGGACCAAGACGAACAATATGATTAAGAACAATAACACAACCCACCATATCCTGCTCGTCATGGCCATCGCTGTAGTCAAATATTCATTTATGATGGTGTTTTCAAGTTTAAAATATATTTAAATGCGCAATTCATAAATTTTTACCAACATCATCATAATAAATATGAATTGTTCATATGTAGCTGAGAAAAATTACGAAAAGAAGCCATGAATATAAACACCCTTTTACAAACCTGCATTATCAAATCTCACAGCAACATGCACTTTTACACTCGAAGTGGAATAACCGTTATCAGCATAACATTCGTAGATTCCTTAAAATGCACATATCAATAAATCAATAATACTTATCAATAATATACTATATACTTATCAACATCAATTTAAAAATCAGATGTATGTTTTTTGGTTGGAAATCTATAAAAATTTGTCCCAGTTAATAACTTGATTTAATGAGTTATAATCTAGAGCGAGTAATTTGGACCCTGTTACTGGGACATGTACCGCAGTATAATATAACATAAATATATAATATTATTCATATGTCCAAATAAACATGAAATTATATAAATAAGGTTATAATCTTATACACCTTTATAAAAGTTCCAATTTCTTTCTGAATCCTCACCAACTGACAATTTTAAATAACTTCCTTCAAGATACAAGCCCTGATGAATCATTTGAAAAAATATATCATATATATGGGGTAAAAGACCGCTGTTTCTAATAGGATAATCTAAAGTTGTATATTTCTTAATGCTGATAACCTCACCGTGATTGAAAGAAAAACTCTAACGGTGGTTAATGAGTATGTAAGATAAAATAAACTATATCGTCATACTTCTCCATCATTTTTCAAAGGTACTGGGCCAAAATCATCTTCAAGACGCCTCCAAACGACAGTTGTGGGCGTCAAAACATCTTGACTTACAGAGCAATTCCATTCTGCCCATCCCTCACTGCTCGCTGTATCAAACTCAACAAGCTGCGCATTATCGACTGTTACTATGGTTCTTTCTAGTAGGGTGTTTAGATTTGAAAATCCTTAAATTTGTTATTTGAAGAGTCTATATCAAGAATTTAAATATGTCTTATAAAAATTTCATTTAAAATCGAGCTTACATAAATATTTAGTGCATAAAACCTGTGAGATATCGTTGGATATCATGAAAATAATAGCTATAAAAATCCTCAAGTTCAATTATGAAGATTAAAAATCTCAAAAAACCCTGTCAGAAATGTTGAAAATTCTTAAAATATGATCACTACTGGTTATGTGAGCTATACAAGGAAAAAGGAGAGACGTATGATGATTCGACAAAAAAGATTTTAGGGGAAAATGATATAGGAAAGCTAAGTAATACCGCTGCAAATATCTAATATATTTAATGATTAAAATTACGCAAAAACAGAATTAAAAGTTAACCGCATATGTCTCTTACACAAAAAAAATTTTTCTTCTGTAATAACGATATAATAGAGTTAAAATCACTTTAAGCGACTGACTTAAAACATTTATATATCCAGATGCCACGATAAAGCCATAGTCGTTCTTAGCCTCGCAACTGACCACCATGGAGTCAGTCTTCCTGGCTGCTTTTGTGCAGTTTGCACACACATTCCTCACAAGCAATTCATTCTTGTTTGTCATAAATGATATTCCTGGCTCATTCTCTGATAACAGCAGTTAATGGGGGTGTTTTAGTATGTGTATTCACGAAATGTGTTAAAAATATATTATCGTCAAATGTATCTCTTAATATTGATATTTAAGGTTACTTTAATATATGGAATATTCATAGTTTTAAGGATCAATGGAAGTTTCAAAGCACCCCAACTTTTGCCTGTTAAAAGGTTGCTTGAACATCCCGTAAGATAAGAAATGTAATAAAACCAACTGAAATTTGTTATATTTGATCAGAACTTTTTGTGTTCTAGAAAATATTGGTCGCTATGACGGCTTGAAAAGCATGAACTAGTTTTTAAAAATTAACGTTAATTATGAATTTTATAGAGCTAACGTGTTTATTAAGT
Organism: Pterobdella sp. o SKG-2022; assembly: GCA_964035795.1. Taxonomy (NCBI): domain Eukaryota; kingdom Metazoa; phylum Annelida; class Clitellata; order Hirudinida; family Piscicolidae; genus Pterobdella; species Pterobdella occidentalis. The sequence continues at coordinate 18,949,516 of OZ038322.1, forward strand.
TTCTCTCATGAATATTAATGTCTGATATTAATAATAATAATAATTAATTATTCGTATAGCGCCTTTTACTCATCGTTCAAAGGCGCTCTGCTATGAACTGCTTAAAGAAGCAAGTTTTTAGGTTTTTGAGGAAAATAGGATAAGAAGAAGACTTAAGATTGGCAGAAAGAGAGTTCCAGAGAAGTGGACCAAAGAAAAAAAAAGCAGATTTAGCATAGGAGTGAGAGAGAGAGATAATAAAAAGTTGAGAACGAATAAAGGACCGTAGGCCGGCTTGTTTAGGAGGTAGTAAAAGGTTAGAAAGATAGGAAGGCGAAGTAGAATGAGAAATTTTGAACATGAGAGTGCAGATTTTGAAGGAAAAGCGAAAGTGAGGAGGTAGCCAAAGAAAATCGAATGGAGAGATATGGATGAATTTAGGAGTATGAGAGACGAGGCGTGCAGCAGAGTTTAAAGCTTTAGTCAGAGGGTAGAGAGTAAATTTAGAAAGATTAAAATACAGAGTTGCAGTAATCAAGTCGAGAGAGAACAAGAGAGCAGACAAGAATCTTAAGAGGCATCATCGAGATAAGAAGAGATCTGTCTGATACGACTTAGGTGAAAAAAACAAGAAGAAAAAGCAACAGAGAGGATTTGAGGATTGAAAGAAAGGGAAGAATCAAGGAGAAAGCCAAGACAGCGAAAAGTGGAGGAGGGGTAGATAGTTAGGTCAGAGATCATAATGGGAGAGAGAGCGGAAAGAAGAAATTTAGACTTAGAAAGATAGCTATTAAAGTTATTACATACGATGTCTCTAAAAAACCAAGCTTGTAATTATAACTTATTGGGTTCAGGCTATGAGTAATAACAATTATTATCAATTATCATTTGGAAAACAAATTATGAAGCACTTAGGCATCCACGTTGTTTCAGTATCATAAGACCTTTAAATGATTAATAAGACGTATTTTTTATTTTACAAAATTAAATTACTCATAATGATAGTTAAAAACATTAACAAACCATCGATTGGTCTTTGATTGATGTACCACTGGATCTGTAAAGGAGGGCTGCCAGAAACCTTGCAAAGCACTCTAGCATTATCACCCTCCGTTACGTTTTGGTTACGTGGATGAAAATCCGGCGTGTGGAAGTACGGAGACTCTGTATTTGTGTTGGTGCTACAAAGCATGGGAAAAGTATTCAAGCTCAATTTATAATATTCTTTTTATTTACAAAAAAACGGTGCTAATGGTAGACGTGCGTGAGAACAGAAGCAAAAAATTTTCGTCATTCATTTTATGATCTTCAATCGAATAAATCAGACCAACTAAAGAAAGTATATAACGTCAATGTAAAAAAATTAGAGAAAAATAGTTATAACTTTCGTAAACAAACTTAATGGATGAAAGATGAAAATAGTAATTTTATATCATAAACTTGCAATGGAAACTATTCAAAAGATTATAATGAAAACTTATAAGCATAAGAATTATGATTAGTTCTGATGCGAACTATTAGACATATAACTACTAAGAGTGATCCAGCTATTGAATTTTAAAATGCTCTTTATCATTATCTTCTCACATCATTTGCTTTTTCAATGGGATTTTGATAATATTCCAAATGTTATATTCAGTATAATATAAACTTATATATATATTCGAAAAGTTGAAATAAAATCAAGATTTTATATTAAAATTGCAACTAAATTAAACTGAATGATAACTTTTGAAATTGTAAAACAACTTATAGAGACTAAACCTAAGGATATTGATATCAAAATACTGGACTTTATTATAAGCTTATATTTCAGATTTGTGATATAGTGTTAACGATGAAGATACAAATAACAAAACATGTAACAATGATGATGATATAACAAAAGCAAACCATTAACAGTAAGCATCACACTTCCTTCGACGCTTCCAACGGAACAAATGTACTCACCCTCATCCTTCTTTTGTGCATTCATTATTGTCGCACGCCACCTAATAGAGCCATTTTAAAGATCATATTAACGATATTAATGTAGCCTAAAAAATTTAAAATCAAAAAAACACATTTATATGTAAATTTCTTTGTTCACTCAGTTTTTTAGTGTTTTATAACTTTTTTCAGGTCACTATTGATATTCAATAATATACTAAAGTTTTATGGTAAACTCTAGCTTCGTTTCTCAACTGATGCATTAAAATATTTCCCAGATTTGATGTTTTTCAATAATTATAAAACTAAACAAATTAGTATTAGTCAATAAGGATTACAAGAACAATATCTTTGGTATTTAAAAATAATAATGATAACAAGATTATTAAACACGCAATGGAAGCAATAAAGGTTCAAAATGAAAACTTTGTCAGTGCTCGTTGAATATAATTGTAACAATTATAACGTCTTAGTTTAACGCCTTCATTTTCCCCTAGGTATATGCTGAAAAAGTTGGTGATGTGGTCCAAAAAGAGAGACTATATTTAAAAACAAACTGGTTTGTAAAAATCACTAGAATGATTTGGAATTTTTATCAAAAAACTAGTAAAAAAGTGATAAAAAATAATATTTTTAAAATGAAAAAATGATTTTAAAAACAAGCTTGAAACTATTTTATGCAATGAATTAGATCATTATAACAAGATAGTATCATTAATTTCGAATAAGTATGATAGATCTAAGCTGGGATATTTATAGGCAATAACTTCAAAAAAATAATTAGTCTAATTGACCTTCCAGTAAAAATCATTTTGAGATAGTCTTTAACAATGCCATCAAATACATTAGTGAAGTGAATGTATCCTTATATAGCTACCAATTATATGTGATGACTCATTAGATTTTAAGTTCAAGAGAATATTTAAAAATGTAAATGAATAATACTTCGAAGGAATTGAATTTTTTATATATATCTAAATTAAAAAAAAACTCCACTAAAATGAAAACACATAATTTTATTGATATATACAATATAACAGACTTGGAGTTGCCATAGTTTGCTTTCAATAATGAATCTTTTGATTGCCCTTGTTTTCTCCAAGTCACACTATTCTGCTCATTGTCCCTGTATAGTTTGTAGGTGATACAAAATTGAAATATATTACTTAAACTTTAGGCATCATTATTCAAAATGATAAAATAATTATCTGAAAAATTTAACTTCACAAAATGAACTAAATTTGAATAATTATGAGAAATATTATAGTTATATTGTTCTAAAGATTTAAAAACTATGATTATTATAACTATACCCTAAATAGAAAAAGCATTCTAAAATGGCATCATCGCCCCTCATAACAACTTTGTTTGGGTGGTACTTAAGAACAGTAAACCAATGAGGTACTTTTTGATCTACTGTCAATGATGTTGAAAGTCTTTAGCTTTAGTATAGTTTTTCATTGTTAGCTGATATCCTTATAATTGGTAATATTAAAGGGTTATTCATATTTAGAAGATATTATAAATAATGATAATATTGGTTAATTAATCATAAGATTAAATTTTGATATTATTGATATCAGATTATTTTGTAATTTGAATAATTATAATCATCAAAAACCTTTTCTATTCACCATTTTGTAATATCTTATACCAGTTGTCACCGCTGTTCTTGCGGTATGATGGACATTCACTACGTAAGTTGCTTCAGAATTATTATACCAACTAAACATTGTTAAATGCAAATTTCCTGTAAAATAATAGACGTGAAAATTTTTTAAAAACCTATACCAATTCAACCTTCAGCATCAGTATATGTGTTGCTATTATCAATTATTTTTTCTGCCCTACTAGTTGAACTGTTATTGTTTTTGACCCATGTGTAAGAACCCTTTGGATAACTGCGTATAGGCTGCTTTTGCAAAACAAGATATTCATATTGTCCATATGCACAATCAAAAACCTCAGTTTTGATATTTGTTTCGGCGAAAACCTTCCTCACCTCATGAGTGCAAGACCGAGAGGTTCCTTTATTATTTTTCACAGTGCACCAATAAAGTCCATTTAAATCATCAGATGGAGGAAGAGATAAATGCTTGGCGTTGTTTTCAAGATTTACATTATCTTTAAACCACTGTACTCTTGAAAAATTTTAAATTAATAGTGAATTAACATTGAATTCATTGATTTTATAACTATGAGATTGATGCGTAAAATGATCATTATTGAAAAAAAAAAATACTCATAATTTAGGTTGTCTGAAAAATTGCAAAAAAGATCCAGTCCCCTATCTTTCTCAATCAACGTGACACATTTAAACTTTTGTTCATGATTGAAATACGGCGGCAAGATGAAGTCATCGGGATGGGCTGAATATTTTCATAATTAAAATAATGACAGTTCAGTTTTCAAAAATTTTTTTTCAAATTACTTTATTGAGAAATCAATATAATTCACCTAAAAAAAAAGATAATGATGAAATAAATGTTACGATGACGTAAATCGTTAGAGAACTGGCATACAGATTCATTGGTTATCAATTTTGCAAATCTTTTAAACTGTTTGAAAAATTTCTGAAAATAAATTTTAAAGAAATTTTAAATTTAAATTTGTTTTGTTAATTATTTCATTTGCAGCTCTTCGCATACAAAAAGAAATTGATCGCGTACTCTCATAAAACATATATAACATAGTTAGTATAACAGTTTTTTTAAAAATTTTGCATTTTAATTAACAATAAACGCGCATTTCTGATGTTTTTATAAGCTTTGGTACTAATTATTAGTCAATTAATTATTGTAAAATGTTTATTTTAAGATTTTTGTGGGTTTGATTAGTATCAGTTATTATGTATAATACCAACTTTTGATTCGTTTGATTAGATAAAAGCACACTTTCAAAACTAATTTTGTTTAACTTCAAAAACTATTTTTAGAAAAACACTTTTAAAAATTTATAAATTAAATTAGAATTTTGAAAACAAGATGGTTTTCCAAATAGATACAATACCTTATAGCGAACATAAAAATACGAGATTAGATATGGACGGATTGATATAATCAAAAGAACTTTAGACTTTGATGGGGAGCTAATCATTGCCTGACCCATTTATTTTCAAGGTCTAACCTCACTTTACGATGCCTTTGCATCGATTATAAACGTGACAATGATTATTCTTATACAATTTTTTGATTGCAGATTTTTCGTTTATACATTATAACTTTAGGCGTAGAATGAAATGTTACTAGAATAAGCCATGAAGCAAGGTTGAAGTAAATGAAAAAGATTATCTTCCTTAAGGGAATTAGGTCCATGATGTATGAGTTTAATAGCTACATTTCGATTTGATGCTTTTGTTTAAACTAAAATAATCACATTTTTTTTCTAAACTTAACAAACTTTTAAATAACTATATTTGTAGCCGTAAATTATTTTTTTTCAAATCAATCTAAGATAGTTTATAAACTATGGGGTATTTTAATAAAGCAATATAATAATGAATGCTTAAACATCAAATTATCAAAAATTTTTTCAATGACAGTATTCAAATGCCATCAAAATTTCACCTTAATGTACTTTTCTGTAATTAGATTTTGTCTTTATTACAGCAACTAAAAAGTGTTTTTATATAATTGCTGTGTTACTCATTAGAAAAAAAAATAGGCATAATTATTTCAAGGTAATGTTTGTTTTTGTTTGAACTAATTAGCTAAAACACACTCGAGCTTAACATCGACTCGAAAGATTTTGGGGAAATATGATGAAAACATGGTATAATTAGCTGTAATATGAAGACTTAGCCTAAAACAATAGTGCGAGAGACAAACAAAAAGTTTTTAACTCTCTGATATAAAAATTTGTTGCTCAACAAGCTTACGAAAGCTCCAAGTCGAAATAATAAACTTCCATTTCGGCTTCACTCCTTCAATGTGCACTTTTCAACTTGATGATTTAAGCCTAACGAATTTTTAGTATAAAAATGAGAATATTTGACGGTAAGTTTTTTATTTTAAGACGTTTTTATTCAATTTCAAATATCAATAGACTCAGTAAAAAATTCACGTGCAGTTCTGAACTGCAGACGTTGAAATAATAAATAAAAAATAATTAAATAAACGATCTCAATAAGGGAAGTAAAAAATATTCTTTTAAATTTATAAATTTTTTCTCCCACTCATTATAACTCTACTATTGTACCTAATAACAAAGTTAATAAAAATAATTATTGAACGAACCCAACCGGTTGTGATTAATTATGCAAAGAGGAAATTCCTGAACAATATCGCAAGTTTACTTTTCAAACAAGTAACGCTGAAAGAGCAAATTTAATAATTACACGCCCCAAATTTTGAGTTTTTTAAATATAAATATTCAATTTACGATGCTTATATATATGATATCACATTTTGCCATTCATATTGCTCATACCCCAACTAATTATATGAAGTTATATATAGTTTTCAGAACTGTTCCTTCATATATGTTACAAACTCAGGTATAAGCGATGATAACAGGTCGTTTGATGATTTCTCTTTGGAGTTACTATCTAAATTATTTAGTTTAGTGAGTTTTAGGCGTATTTCAGCTAAAAATTAAATAACTAAGAGTAATTAATATTATTATGGTTGTAAAATTTTTGAACTTGATAATGATATTTCAATTTTTGAAACTGAATTTCAATGTTTTGATAATATTTAAAGGTGATCCGGGTCAGTTTGATAACCTAATTGATGCCAGATTACCCATCTTTCGCCAGCTAATCTAAATAATGCGTTTGTGTGTCTATTAGTGTGCATGGATGTTTGAAAGTGGGTATGAGTAAATTCTTGGATATTCTCGTAACAATAAAGCTCGTTTTTTCTTTGTTAAGATTAATTATGGAAAAGAACGTAAAATCTAGAGCTTTAGTCTTTAAAAAAATAACTAAAATTATTTTTTAAAAAAATAACAAAACATAAATAGCGGAATATGATTAAATTTCATACAATAACTTGTTGTAACAGTGACAACTGTAAATGTGTTTTTACCATTACAAACATAGTAGAAATAGTGATAATAAGCAGAACAGTTACTTATCAATGAAAAGAACAGAGACATCGAGATTATTTAATGCAAACTTCACGACTTTTCATCATTCATATTCATCACATTTACTGATATTTTATAAAAATTATTATTAGAAGTTTTTTCAAAGTGAAATAAAGCTACGGCAAAAATATTACTTTTTGTAAATGTTTGAAACACGAAGAATGTTCTTCATTTGAAATAAAAAAGGTTCATCTATTGGATCAAACAATGGCCTTGAAAAGCATTAAAGTTGGGAAAGATGGATGAATTATACACGAAAAACATTCGAGTCGCTTCATATATTCAATTAAGTTGGTGTTTATTTTGTCTCTAATTCGCAAAAAAATTTTTAATTTTAATGAAAATTTCGATTAAAATGAAAAAAACAATCGAAACTTTTTAAACTATTATATATTTGTGCAATTTTTCCATCAAAAATAATGAAAGTAGTCAAAAATTCTTTTCATCTAAACTTAAAAAATTTTGAAACAATTTTTACATCAAAAATAATTAACTTTGTTCACGAAAAATATTTTGAATAAATTGAATAAAACTTCAACTTTCAACCACTTGATTTTGTTTAAATTAACTTTTAAATTTAATTGAATAAGTCTTAAAATATGGTCGTACTGAAATTAAAAACTCTACAATCATATTTGGAAGATGTGGAGAATTTTGAAAATCCAAAATTACATTTTGAGCAATATCTTACTAGTTCTCATATTGCAGGTTCTAATTTTGATAAAAATTAGTTTTCACTTTTTAATTGTATTTTTCTAATTTACATTTTTTATGCTAATAAGTTAAAATTATTTTTTTATATTTCAAGTTTGTTTTTTTTTATTTTCAGCACATATGTTATATACAATTGAAATGGAATATGGGGATATAGAAGGTAAGTCAATACTGGATCTTGGATGTGGTACAGGAATGCTTTCTTTTGCTGCTTCATTCCTTGGAGCTAGGTAATCAAAAAACTCTAAAATGTATGATAGGATTAATAAAAATGAAAGTTTATTGCAAAATGAATTTAGCTATTGTCTTGGAGTAGATATAGATGAGAATGCCTTGGAAATTTTCAAAAGAAACTTGGAAGACTTTGAAGATTGTCATAATATAAATATGTTACAATGTGATGTGCGACAGTTGTTGAAACTTGTTCAACATAATGATCACCTGTTTGATACTGCCATTATGAATCCTCCTTTCGGGACAAAACACATTAAAAGTTTCAAAAATCTTTTTTTTCAAATTATTTAATTTTTTTCATCATTGTTCCACTCAGTAAATTTTATATTATTTTGAAGATTTGGACATAGAATTTGTTAAAATTGCTCTGTCTCTTTGTTCAAGAGCTGTATATTCTTTACACAAGTCTAGTCATCTACGAGTAAGTATAATTTTTTTTATTAAAATTGAAATTTTTTTCATTTTTTAGTCTAATTTCATTAAAAAAATTTTACAAATAGAATTTCATGATCTAATTAATAGCACAGTGAAAAAAAAATTTTCATGTAGACAATTGAAAGAGAGATGAAAAAGATAGGAATTGAAACAAATCCAATTACTCAAGTGAGATTTTTCAATAATTTCATTATAACAATCTTTTTAAAGTATAATTTTTAACACATCAGTTTTTTCAATATATGAAACATAACACATATGAAATGAATTGCTTGTAAAGTTAAAAATTTATTAGCTGTATATTTATTTAAAGCCAAGAAACATGTGCTATGGTCCAGGATGATATGACAGTATTATTGAAACTTTAGTATGAATAAATAGTATTGATAGTTTACTGAGGGAAACTTAAGTGAATTAATTTAATAAATACTTTGTGTTTGTTTCCCTCATTATTTGATTTAAGCTATTCTACGTAGTCTGTAAAAATTTTATAAATACTAAAATTATCTTCCAAAAGCATCATCATCATTTTATTATAGTCATAATCTTTCCCTTCTCCAAGGGGTCACTGACTTCATTCCAGGACCTAACACTCCATTTCACCCTGTCGTAGGCATCTTCGAGATCTACCTCAAGCCTACGACAAAAGTTTTCCATCATACCTTTCCAAGCTAACTTTGGCCTTCTTCTTTTACTACCTTCAAACTTAAACCTCCATGCCTACTTAACACAATCTTCATTCCTTTTCTTAACCACATGCCCCAGCCATCTCAAACTTCCTTGACTCACCAATTCAACAATCGTACTAACCAACCCCAATCTAACCATCAACTTTTTTGTGCTTACACCATCAGCTAGCTGCACACCACACATCATTCGAAGTATCCGTTTTTCTGCTCTTCTCAAAAGACTTTCTTTAACGGAAACCACCCAAGTTTCTGAGCCATATGTCATGACAGGCCTCACACATGTCCTATAAATTTGTTCTTTGACATTCTATGTGTATCTTCCAAAAGCATATTTATAATTAATGTTTCTCATTTCAGGTTTCGTTTGACTTGCCCAACACCTACAAAAATCATCGCAAAGATTCTGTTGATATTAAAGTTGTTTTATTGCGTTTCACGAAATAATTTTATTTTAATTGTGTTAGGATAACTTTTATTCCAAATCGATTTTTTTATTTAAATTTTTTAAATAAAGTTTGTAAAGCTTAGATATTTATGCATTCGGTTTAATATTTTACTTATGGTACTTGAAGATTAAATAGCAGTCATGCCTGATTGATCATCAAAGCTATGAATATAAGCGAAATGGAATGAATATAATCTACCCCAAAACGTTCTGAAGAAATATTTACAGTTTTGAGATTGTTCCATAAGTTATACTATACATTTTTAAAATGAAAGAAAGGAATAAAAAATTGGGAGAATTTGGTTTAGAGTTGGAAGAAGAAGAAGCTTTGATATGTAAAGTTTGTCTCAGTGTTTATGATTCTTCTTTTCGAGTGCCTCAATTGCTTGCGTGTGGCCATACATTTTGTAGTATCTGTATCGAAAAACATTTGAATAAGGGAGGTTCCAATAAAGCCCCTTGTAAGAATAAAGAAAAATGCCCAAAAAACGTTCAAGTAAAATGGCAAGATGAAACCAAGAAAGGCTCAGAAAGTATTAAAATCAAATGCCCTATTTGCGATTCCATTAATCTTTCTGCTGCCACCAACAAAATGTCTTTGGTACTTTTGACAAAAATACAAAACAGTTTAAAACCGGGAGAAATATTGGTACAAAAAGATTTTTTCGAAACACCAAACGGCGTTGATTGGGAAGAAGGTGAAATGGAATTCTTGGGAGTGAAACAGGAGGAAAGAAAGGTGTTGAAATCTAGAAATCTTCGACTTAATCCAATAGCTGTTAATAAAACCTTCATAGACAATGATTTCAAAAGTATCAGAGGCTACGTTATAAAACCCGATACTTTGGAGTTCGAACAATCTGAAAACTTTCCTCAATTTAATAGCAATGGTATCTTCCACCATAACGTGACAGAAGGAATTGAAATGCAAATGAGAACTTTTAACATTGATAATAACAATCAAATTACAACAAGCAACGATACAATAAGATATCCACCAACTCTGAGAGGAATCTTTTCGCCAAACCCTGCTTACAAGACAGCCTCTGAGGAAGCGGGAGTAGAATGGAAATATTTCACCTCTTCTAACAACACCGGGCTTGATGATTCTTTACCAAAATATAGTGATTTGACAATTTCTCAAGAATCTAAATTGTATACCCCAATGTACCCAGACCTCTCTCCACAAGAGTCATCTTCCAATGCTACTGAAGATTCGTTTAGTGTCTTGAGTTCCAATAATTCTACAGATAAAGTACATGAAATGTCTATGAACTATAACCATTCGCAAAGTGAAGGAGCATATCAACGTTCAAGCCAAACGAGTGGACATGGATTTAGTGCTCACAACTATACCGGGGTGATCGCTTCGCACGCCAACTTCGGCTTCTAGAAATGAATGATGACGATTTTAAAACATCATTAGTTTTTTCATAAGCAACGTTGAAAACTGACTTTGATATTAAATATAAATTCAAAACTTTAATGCGATTTTATTTGAACAGTGATAAAGCAAATGTTTCAATTTCGTTAGATTTACAAGTTCACGTATGAATGTCGAACGTTTACAAAAAGAAGTCTACTTATGGTTATCAAAATATTTTATTGGAACACACAAAAAATAAAATATTGATTTTAAAACCTATTTATACTGTATAATGAATGAACGAATAGGAATTCCTTAGAAATTGATAGCAGTCTTGCATGAATCGAGATTACCACTTTCCCCTTCTTCATCGCCCTGAAGAAAATTTTCAATACATCAATAAAGCCTGTCTTGAAAATAATTAAAATTTATAGATCGTTGAAAAATCGCATTTTTAATAATAGGACACAATTAAATTGATTCAAATGTGATGAAACAACGCACAAAGTATGTTTCAATGATTCTGAGAGAAGCGTTATAGATGTCTTCATTCTGGTGTGTTTGTAGGCCTTCGATCTTATCCAAGCCTCCACACTCCTCCACTATGCAAGAAACCTCCTCCAATTTATCAGCTTTCTGGGCAGTCTGATAAATAACGATAAATTTAATAAAAAACTATTTCAATGAATACTATATTTCAAAAAATGATTTATAAGATAATGATAAAAATGATTCTAGGCCATTATACCTTGAAAATAGTTGTGATGCAGTCGAGGATGACTTTCAGTAAGCGAACATCTTTGCATTCTAACAAGTTGCAGAGAGCTGCCAGGGTTCCCTCCTTTAAATGCACACAATCACCATACATGAAAATTTGATAAATTCAGTGATTAAAAATCAACCATAACCCAAGAAAAAATGATCTTAATATTAAATAGTGAGCTTGAAATGCATAAAACACCTGAATACAGTAAGAGATTTGTTCCTGCACTTCTCCAAATATGAGATTGTTCAACACCCACACTGCCTCCTTTTGCACCTATAGTTCAACCATGCAAACATTTTACAGCTATGATAACGACTGGAGATTTATAAAAGCTTAAAAATAAAAAAAACCTTGAAATCAGCCTTGTTGAGAAGGTCGATAACTACGGGAATAAGACCTTCATCAATCACCATCTGTCAAATGTTTCATATTAACATTTCCTAAAACCACACTCAACTACTCACATTTTAGTTTCCAAAACATGAAATACTTTTAAAAAAGCTGTTGAGAAATGATTTAATATTTTTTCTTTTTATGAATCCAACTATGGACTATACCAACATCAACACACCTACAACTTTAACAAAGATAACTTTGCGATATTGAAACTTCTTAAATTGTATTAAAAGCAATCAAACTGGCAAAAAAGCGCTGCATTGTTGAGTCAAAGCAACCACTTTTATTAAATGAGCATAACCCTTCCCATGAGCCAACACAACTGAACTTCACTTATGAAGATCTTCATGTAGCGCAATAAGTTTTTGCTTCAACATAAACTCATTCTAAGCTAAATAATTTCAAGCTACTGCTATGAATCACAAAGATTCATAACTACCCACCTGCACTTGCTGGGCATTTCCAGCAGTGATGTTGGAGATCATCCACACAGCCTCTTTCTGCAGGGCCACCTTGTTGTGCTTCAGAAGCTCCTTGAAGTATCCCAGCACTCCACAGTCAAGAACGTACTGGTTTCAGATTTTAATTTATGGTTATTGTTGAAACATCAAGAGTGAAGAAAACTAGGAAACATTTTTATAGATTAAGTTCGAATAATGAAATTAGTAGCTAAATTTTGATTAATTATATTTCAGATTATCATTAGGATACGTTTGACGTCTCATCACATGGAGGAAGATTATTCTAAAAGATAAAAAACAATTTAATTACAATGAATATACTCTTAAAGCTGTATGATACAACTATACAAACTTGTGTTTGAAGATCGGATCCAGTGACAATGTTGCCGATTGCTCGAACAACAGGGGTCAATATGCATACCTCCTTTGATGTCAACAGGTTTATTAGCACTTGAACTGCTCCTGTTCATATAAAACCAGTTCCAAATATTAGTATTAATTAATGGCATTCATCATAATTGTTTTACATTCATTTCCATGTTAGCACGGGTTAGCTTTTAAATAGTTTTATGATTTGTTCAAACCATGCTTGTAGCAAAACAAACTTGAAACAATAATGAGCCAAAAAAAAAAAGAAATCTGAATGACAAACAATTCCACTTTTAGTCAAACAAAATAGAACCTGAATTGATGACTTCTTGTATGAGTTCATTGGAGCCATCACTGACATAAGACAAAGCCCAAGCAGCATCTGTCACCACCTACATCAAGCAACACTCAATATGAATGAAAATGACATTTTTTAAAATTCACCCAACCATCTTGATAGTAACGATTTCATGAATTTTTTTCATTTTAAAAAAATTCAGAGGAAACTATCATCTTTCTTTATTTATATAACTGTGGCTAGTCTTAATTTTTTAATAAAGAAATGAAAAAGTAGCATTAAAACATCATAAATACAATAAATTGCCATAGAACACAACTATCAAACCGCAATGCCCAAACCTCTTTATCATTACAATGCAGCAGCTGCACAAGAGTGGGCAGGGATTGTTGGATGGCCGAGAAAGGAGGGGGTGGGTTCTTGTTTCTACACAGGTTTGATATGCACCACGTGAGATTGCGCATAAATGCCAGGTTCTGAATGAATGCATCAATGTGCTTTATTGATTAACCTGTATCATCTTTTTCATGATGACATTTGCTTAAACATTATCACAATAAAAGTCATCTTAGTTGAACTTAAAAACATAATTGTTTTGCTTTTACATGAAAAGATAAATTCAAATCTTTTAAATAATGAAAAAATAAAAAATGTGCGGACATTATCCATAGCAACAGGCTCAACCAATGAAATTAAGGCAGTCATAGCTCCTTCAGCCAATACAACATCCCTCATCTCTGGTCCATCTCCTACATTTTATATTGATGTTATTGAAGATTATGAATGTATGAACTATGGTATTATTAATAAAATGTCGTTTTTTAGAAACATTTTTTTTTTGTGAATTTGAATTTCGTACAGCAAAAACTTCAGATTAGCTAATGAATTATGGCAAGATTTTACTTGTTAAAAATTTTAGCTCAATAAAAATTGTCTCAAAGTGTTTTAATAGCTTCATAATCTGAAGTTTTTACTGTATAAGATAACAAAACGTTGAATATTTTCTTGAGCATTTAATGATTAAATTTCTTCTACAATTACATAATTGGTTATCTAAAGCTGTACTGACCAGCAATGTTGCCTAAAGCCCATACAGCTTGTTCAGCAACTGCAAAATTTTTACTCGACAACAAAGCAACAAAATGCTTGACAGCTCCTTCTTTTACAACCTGCAAGGTAACATGGTATGAATAAAAAAATTTATAAGCAGTTATATAATGGAGTTGAAAGCACAAGACTAACTCTACGAGTTTGTTCACTAGTTCCTGAAGCAATATTGGTTAAAGCCCATGCTGCTTCAAATTGAATATTTGGACTGAAAATAGTTTCTACAATTAGATTAACTATTCAATTTTCAATAATAAACGTTGAAAACAAAACGAACTGTTCGGAACATCCAAGGTAAGTGACAAGGGAAGGAAGGAGTCCCATTTCTATGACCGAATCAATGGGAGGATTGCGTTCTTTTGATAGTAAACGACGAACACTTTGGACTGCTTGAAAGACGCTATTTACGTCGTTTTTTTGTGTTAGTACTTTTTTGATTTCATCCGTTTCCATTACGGGAACGTTTGCGTCCACCTTAATTGAAAATTAAATTTATATGAATTTAATAAAAAAATTAATCATTTACTTTTCCTTCATTTTCTTTCTGAGGTGTGTTTTCATCAACCAAATTTCTTCTTTTCGAGAACTGTTCATCTTTCTTGGCTTTTCTCAGCTCTACACTAGCTTCACTTCGTTGACGTCTTAAATCCTAAAATAATTTGTTAAAATTGATCACTTAAATATCACTCTTTTTTAGTATTACCTCTACGCCTCTGCCCTTATTTTTATAGTTGGAAAGTCTAGATGAAGACATTATGATGATTTCAACAAAATATTTATTGAATTTATTAAATAGAATTTAATGAATTAATAGAAAAAATGTGCGAGCAAATTAAATTCTCTAAGCGGGATTTTCACGAGGGAAGTTTAACTACATGGATGCGCATACAAATTATATTTAAATAAAAATATTTTTTTTGCAGCATAATTTAAATCAAAATTTTGAATTAATTGTTTTAAAAAATATATCGATAATATTATTATTATTTATATTATGAATAATATACTTTTTACTTTTAGTCTTTCGTAGTTAAAGTGATTTATTTATATTTTTATAGTATGTAATCTGAGTATATATTAAGTATCTATACTTTGATTTAATTTTGAAAGTTTATACCATTTTTTTAAAAAGTCTATTTTGTTGATTCATTTTATGGGTAAAGTGAAAAATGTGAGTGAATTTTATTTGAAACTTTTTTCTTTGCATTATAGATTAAATAACTTCAGGAAAGTTGGTGTTGTATATGATATAAGCAAAAATGGACATCTAAATTTATGGGATTCCAGTCATATTGAAAAACCTGAAAGGGTCAATGCAATACTTGAAAGATGTCAATATTACAACCTTTTTGATAAATGCAGCATTATTCAAGTAATTGACTATTTTCACTTTTATGCCCCAACAATAGATTTTAACTTAATTATTCTTATCTGGTATTTTTTATGTATATACAATTATTCATTTTAGTCCCGTTATGCCACTGAAGAAGAAATTTTAGCAGTTCATGAAAAAAAATTTTATGATTTAGTTAAAAAATCAAAGAATTTCACTGAAGCAGAACTCAAACAACTTACAAAAATTTCTGATGATGTATACTTTAATCAAGTGAGCTTTATTATGAGTAAATGATAAATATAATATTTTCATAAATAAAGTTAAAATTAAAAAAAATGGTTTGTCAATGATTTTAAAATTTTGAAGTTATTTGATTCACTATGAAATTATCATCAAGTTAAAAGTTGTGTTATCTTATTTCTATCTTATATTTTGTGGACTCATGCTTCTTTTATAAATATATACTAAAATCATTATAATTTTCATTTTGTTATTATCTAATATTTATCCAGTTTCAATTAAATAGAAAAATCTATCAAAAAAACCAATTAAGAAAAAAAGAAATTGTTTTCAATAAATTGTTTGAAACTTTTTTTTAATAAAATAAAAGTTAATACTAATCTAAATGAAATCCAAGATTACTTATGATGCCTCCATGTTGGCAGCTGGTTGTTCTATTGAGGCTGTTGATAAAATCATTAAAGAGCAGGTTTTATCATAATATTGGAAATAATAATAATTATAATAACTAATATTATTATTATTATTGATCTTATTTTCAATATCAGTAGATTTATATTTTTCATTAATTTAATTTTATGTTTTAAAAATATTTTCTAAATATGATTATTCTATTAATTGGTTATTAGGATTGTTCAATTTGATGCTTGTGCTTTGAGAATTTGAAATAACATTGTTGTATGATAAAGACTATTGTTTTGTAGGTTCAAGCAAGTATTGCCATCATAAGGTAAATTTTATATGATATTTGCAATATGGAAATTGAATTATTGATTTAGTTAATAAAGCTAAGGAGTTCAAAAAGTTGCTTGAAAGGCCTTATACAAATTTTTACATTTATGACTGCTTTGAAAATTTCATTATCAAGTGTAAGCATTTCTAATGTTTGTTAAATAAGACAATGATCATCATCATGGTTTTTCATTCATTTCCATGCTAGCTGTGGTTGGATGATGGTTCATAATGGCTCTTTCTCTTAATCTACGGTTTTGAGTTAGTTCTTGTTCAAGCCTTATTCTTCTAAGGTCATTGTGGAATCAGTCACTGCTAAGGACTTCATTTCACTACAACTTCTCATTTGAAAGTGTGAATGTAGAAGGAATCAAAAGCCCATAACTTTTTACGATTAATTAAAAAAAATGAATTATGATGCATTAAATAATTTTTTATTTAAATATAAACCATCAAAAAAGCATCAACTATCTAAAACAGACCCCCAGGTCATCACGCCATGAGAAATGCTGCCTGTGGTTATTGTTTCTTCAACAACGCCGCAATAGCAGCTAAATCAGCGCTGAAGTGTGGTCTAAAGAAAGTAGCAGTGGTTGATTGGGATGTTCATCATGGCCAAGGAACTCAAGATCTTTTCTATGATGATCCTAGGTTTGTTCATTGTGGGATTTCCATTTGAAATTTCGTTTAGGGAAGGAATCCATGTTTTAAAGTGGATTTGATTGAATTTTTATTTTTTTTTGTTAATTAATAACACGAAAAATTTTAAGTCATTTCAATTTTAAAAATCAAGTTCATAAATAAAGTAAAAGCTATGTTTATATGATGATGATGAAAAGCTATGTTTTTATATTAGTCTGAACTCTATCAAAATTTTAATTCTTCATAAAGAACATAAATTTTTACTAGAAATTATTGATAATTCTGAATTTTTTTAAATTTTAATTACTATTTACAAATCATATGAATTTTTGGTAAACTATTCTTCATCAAAAATAGAGCTATCTATTCAAATCAAAAATCTTGCTTAATCATTAAAAAATCTCATTTTACTAACAATTAAACACTAAGTTATAACGGTTTATTATGCACACAGTGTCTTGTATATTTCGTCACATCGGTTTGATAAGGGTTCATATTGGCCGTATTTGAGGCGTTCAAATTATGACTTCGTGGGTGAAGGACCAGGGGAAGGATCCAACGTTAACATCCCTCTAAATGAGGTTTGTAGTTTAACCTCATAGTGATTGTTTTAGGTTATAGCATCTGATATAATTAGCGAGATTTCAAAGGTCATTATTTAATCATAACTTTGTTTCAATTTTAGATCTATGTATATAGCTATTACAAATTATGTTCCATATTTTATGAAACCCATTATGTTCTATCACGAACGCAGATGGGTCTCAATGATGGAGACTTGATTGCCGTCTATCAGCAAATTGTTATGCCTATTCTTTATGAGGTCTTCTTGGGGTTTTAACAATTTTCATTTTTAACTTTTGTTTCACATGTAAGAACTTGTAAATTCTTTTATGTATAACATGCTTTAAACGGTTTCTTCTTTTATTTTCGCATTTTTTTCTAATGCAAATGTTCACGACTTGAAAAATTTATTTCAGTATTCGCCTGAATTGATAATTGTATCTTCTGGCTATGACATTGCAATGGGTGATGCAAATGTAAGTATCCAATTAATAAAAATATCGAAAATAATAGAGAAAATTTCAGCTCACCAACTACAAAATTATATTAATATAAGTATGATATTGATTGAATAAAATTAGCGCATTATATATGATTCAAAAACTTTTCAAACTGACTCCATTATAATCATCGAATCACACCAATAACACTGCATATCATAACTTCAACACATGTAAAACCAAACGAAGGGATGCTGCAACATAACACCAGCTTGCTACGCCCACCTCACCCACATGATGGCACAGTGTTCCAAAGTGTGTGTCCTTCTCGAGGTTTCTATCGTTGTTTCCTAAAGTTGAATCGATCGTGTATCTAATAGGGCTTTAATTACATTTAAAACTACTTGATTAACGTTTATGTCTCGTGGTTTTAGAATATAAGACGCTACATGAATATGATAACGATGATTGTGTAAAACTTTAAATCTTTCGAAACATCTTTATCATCATCATCGTCTCTGTTATTATCATCATCGTTAATCGTCTTTATAGTCAAAACTTCATCGACTCAGATAATAATTATTTTCAAACCCTCCAAAGGGAGGTTATTGCCTCAAGTCTCTGGCTGAGGGAGTGGCTTTAACACTCAGGAGTCTCTTAGCATTACCCTGCCCCCAACTGCCACCCCTCACTACACCACTGCCCAGGTTTTTTTGTAAATTTTCTATTTAAATGTTTTCAATTAATATCTGTAATTCATTTTATTCTTTGAACCAAAAATGAATTGAACATAAATATTTGAATGAAAACACTAGCAGTTAATACCACTCACCACCACAGCACTCAAAAGACGATTTTGCAATGCATTAAGGTTTTAAGAGTGTACTGGGGCAGTTTATGTATGCAGGATGATGAGGAGGATGATGTAACCATCCAAGAGGATGAGCTTGATGGAAGGTAGTTTTTTCCCTCATACATAACTTAGGCTTTCTACGCAACCGATGTTTATCAGTTACTTTCTTGGCACTATATAAATTGATAATTTTGTTATTCTATTAGTATAGTTTTATGTGTGTATTTTATCCATTTTTTCGTGCTATAATTTTAATATGTATTTTTTATTATTTCAAAAGTTATCTACAGAATGGTCTGTTTCAAACGCTTGATCTTGCTTTAATCTCATGGCCGCATAATAATCATTTTAGTGTTTATATCTAGATCTCAAATGCTCACACTATATCTCATCTTTAATACTACTTTATTCAATGAATATTTCTCAATTCTTCATTAATTCTTCAATTAATTTTATCTCAAAAAAAAAGCTACACTACCTATAACTATGTATTACAGATGTCTAGGTATAACAAACGGAAGCGATGAATATGATATTTACAGCCCAGAGCAGATGCTTCATTGGGACAAACTGATTGATCAAACTATCAAAGGCACTCCTCTTCTTGACTCTCCTAACAGGCTTGTTGATGTACAATCGATAATGAAATGACAAGAAAATAGTTTGTAAAGCAATTATTTCTTTTGCTTGATGCATTATATTATCAAATACTACCCAATCATAAAAGATTATATTATTATTTAAAAAAGAATATAATAAATCTGAAATAGAAAAATTAATTATATATTCTTGATTGGATAACAGGTGCTGCATCAGTCTTGACGACTTCCTTACCAAACACAAAGATTCTGGCAGGTGAATATTTAATACTAGAGTATCATGCTTAACATGTGTTATTTTACTATTATACTTTTATAATGATAATAACAATTATCATTTATTTATTGAATTGCGGAAGTACCATTGAAGAAAAATGATGAAGACAATGAAGTTGTTCAAATTTTGTCTAAAATTAACATTTGATTGCTCAAAATATTCTATTTGAAGTTTCATCTATATATATTTTTTTTTATTATCACAGATTTAATTCTTTTTATTCATTCATAAAATCAACTCAGTTCTTTAAATTTCATTTATATAAGGATTATTATGGTTGCTTTTGTTTCAATTAACAAACATTTTTTTTTCGTATAATCTTAGTTAACTGTTTTTTTTATTTAGTTATACTTGCATATTTTTTTTAAACTGTCATATCTAAAAAAACTTACCTTACCTTAAATTGCATTCAAAGTTCATAATACTCAGTAGTCTAGAAACTCATGAAGTTGATGCCACTATAATCTTACTCGTCACTCCTTTGATTTGATTTGATTTGAATTGCTATTCATCTATGCATCATAAAATCTTCATAAGTGATGCATTCACACAACAGAGGCCATCCAGAAAGACCTCGCAGGTTTGAGTGCATCAAAGAATCCCTCATCGCTTCCAAAACCCTTGATCAGTGCCACTTGATCCAAGTATGGTGATTTATATACATTAAGACGTATGTATTTATGTGAATTTTCATTAGGAATTAGCTTGTTTGCTTTGTGAATATTGAATAGAATAAAATGTTTAGTATATCATTAATCCGTATCTCTCATTTTATGAGGTGATATTGTTAATTTAAATGTTGATTAAAAGAGGTTCAATAGTTTTAGTACAAAGCTTTATGTAAAGCTTATATTATCGAGAACCTGCATGATCACGTACTTATTAAGCAAAAAACAACCATAATAATTCTATTGATGTTACTAATAGATGTGAAAAAAATAAATGAAAAGATAATAATTTATATAAAAAATTATTATTTTTATTTGTACCTCTACTTGATAATCTGAGTTCATCTCACGTTAAGCTTCGTGGAGGAAAATAAACTCCAAAAAGTGTTTCCATTTGAATATATAATATTATTCTTGTTTTACTACAAATAATTTGATATGAAATATGATACCACTGCTTTGCAGCCTAGGAGAGCAAGCGAAGAAGAAATTAGACTGGTGCACAGGTGAAATAAGGCATAAAAACATTTTCATATTTTATCGTCACAAAACTATAATTTAAATAAATGCTCACGCACATATATAATTAATTTTTGTCTTTAGACATAATCACAGTTAACAATGAGTCCCAATAATTCCTCGATACGCATCTTTATCGATTTTTTTAATGTTGTCCATATTTAATTTGAGAGAGTTCATGTCATTTATTAATGTGTTGAGAAGAGTTGATGGTGGTCTGCCTCTTTTTTTCTTGGAATTCTTTAGGGCTTTTTCCAAAATTTTTTTTGCTAGCGGGTCGTTACGGCATATGTGTCCCTGCATTTTCAACCTTCTCGGTCTCACTTCCTGGTGCAGAGGTGGTATGACGGAGTCGCATTCTTCGTTTTTCATAACATTTGGCCAATGAACTTTTTCCAGTCTTCGTATGTGCTTTCTTTGGAAGGAGTCTATTGAGCTTCTGATGCTTTTAAAGTCTACCCAAGCACTGCAACCATATAGGAAAATTGAGAAAACATAAGCTTTATAAATTCTTATTTTTTTCTCTATACTTATCCCACTCTTCCAAATTGGGTTTAATCTGTTCATCGCTAGAGTTGCCAGAGTTTTCCTTTTTTTGATGTCCTCACATGTACCGACGGAGCTTCCAAGGATTTTCATTGTCTTCCACACAGTGTTCTCTTCATTAATCAGCCTTTCTTCCGTTTTACTTTTGTTGAGCGTAAGACCCCATTTGCGGAATATTGCTTCAATTTCATCTAGTTTAATGTCACTTGGTGAGACGAAATTTACGTCATCGGCGTAAATGAGTTCATAGGAGTTTTCTGGGTAAGTGGTTCTTATCTTTTTCATGCATGCTTCTAGGTATACCGTGAACAAAACAGGACTCAGAGCATCTCCTTGAGGGCATCCTATGTTTGTGGTAAAGCTTTTGCAAGTGTTTTTATTGTAACCTATGGCTAAGGTGGTGTTTGTTAAAAGAAGTTCGATTATTTTGAGTTCAGATTCTGGGATTATGGTGCTTAAAAGTTCTATAAGTTTTTTCCTGTTTATGGTGTCGAAAGCAGATGACAGATCAATAGTGGTTATTTTCATTGTACATCCTGATTTCACTTTGGCTTCAATTGCTATTTTATGATCCCATAGGATGTCTGTTGTTGACCTAGTTGGTCTGTATGCTGCTTGGGTAATGGGAAGGTATTTTTCTATGAAAGGTCTTATTCTATTGAGTATTATTAATGATAAGAGTTTTCTTATTGTGTTTAGTAAGATGACAGACCTTGTGTTTACTGGAGAAAGAGGTTTGCCCTTTTTTGTTATTGGTATAATAATGCCATGGTTGAAGATTGATTGAGGAAAACTATTGCTTTGAAGATTTTTGTTTAATGCTATTGTAAGTGTTTTTTTCATATTTGCTCTTAAGAGTTTGAGTTCTTCACTGAAGATGTTGTCTTCTCCTGGAGATTTGATGGTTTTCAGTTACTTTATAGCATTTTCCACTTCAAAGATATTTATTTCATTTATTTTGCTATTATTGTATTGTTGTTTATGTGTTGGTTGTTTTTTGAAAATTTGCTTTTGTAATGTTGCATTAGATCTTTTATCTTGAGTGGTTTTGCAGTTGTATTACTTTTGATACTCAATTCTTTAATAGCTGCATACATTTGTCTGTTATAGTCTAAGGTTTCTATTATTTTGAGTTTTGTTTCCAGTTCATTATTGTATATTTCAAGATATCTATTTTTTATTTGAGTTTTGATTTTGTTCTTTTGTGTTTTGAGGTTGTTGATTTTATCAATTTCTGTAGAATTTTTTATTAGGTTTCTTAGGTTTTTTTCTTTATCAGCCAGTGTGTGTAGCTCGTGGTCTTCATATCTGTTTGATGGTGTTTTTTTGGATGACTTTTTGAAGCAAGTATTTGATACTTGTTTTATGCTTATTAAAATTTCTTCAAGTGAAGTTGCTTGGCTTGTTTCTATTGATTTTTTGTAGGCTTGTTGGGTGATAATGTCTTGGAAATTAGGTTTTTTATTGTAGTTTTTTGATTGGTTTGTCCAACATTGATATGGTTTGGGGTTTTTAATTTGAACTATCAACAAGTTATGATTACTCTGAGTAAGAGTTCCTTTGTATGTGTTACTGTCTTTGAGGAACTTTTTCAGTTTTTGGTGAATTAAGATGAAATCTATTACATTGTAGACTGTTTTGCCTCTCAGATGACCCACCCAAGTGGTTTTCTGCTCATGCATAATTAAATCTTATTAAATTATAAATGAAAATTAAGTTTTTCATACCTAAATATGAACCACAATGTGAGAAATCTATAGACGCTCAAAATCATTATTAAACTGCATTTTATTTTTAATCTACCACTTAATACAACTCTGAAACCTTGATAAAACTTGATTGATACAGCTGTAAAAACTTCAATAACACTACAGTGCTAGTTACATAGAGAAGTTTCACAAGATATGCCAAGGCCTTGTGGACTTCGATGATGCAGATGAATACTTCTGCAGTGTTTGTCTTCAATTTGTTTTCAAGCCGTTTTTTATTACCATTTATTTCATACATTCAATGACGTTTTAAACTCATAAATATTTTTATATAAATACTCAATCAGTATCACAGTTTTATATTTGAAGGTTATATAAGGCATACTCACCCACCAATATCTTCGCAAACACAATAGGACACATGGGAATGTGCTCACAGAGCAGTGGGAGGTTTGCTGGGGGTAGTGGATGAAGTGCTCAGTGGTAGAAGTGTTAACGGTTGTGCTGTCGTTAGGTACAATACTTATATACAATATTTATCAAGTGATATTATTTTATGAAAAGTAACCAGCATAACACTAATATATCAGCAAAATTAAGAAATATTACTAGTTTAAAGCTAATACTTATTTAAAGCAAAAGTCTAGTTTCAAAGCTTCAGTCTGAAGCTATAAGTATCAGACTAAAGCTAATAGCGTTAAGATAAATCTAATCTGATTGGTAGAAAACTTGCTGTATCAATCGATGGCGTTAATTTTTAAAATTATTTATACACAACTATGCAACTGAATTGATACACAGACCTCCTGGTCATCACGCAAAGCCACATATTTGTAGTGGGTTTTGTTTCTTCAATAACGTTTCAATTGCTGCCAAGTATGCTCAACAACGCTACAACCTCAAAAAGTATTCTTATTATATTTTGGAAAATTCATAATTAAATGTCACTACTTTAAGATACAAGATTGTTTCACGGTAAGCTTTTTACTGCTAAGGAAATTCAGCTTCAATTTTTTCTATTTAATTTTTTTTGCAGTTTTTGTTCTTGTTCTTTTAATAAAGTTTTCCTAGCATATGAGCTTCTTGACTCAGTGTTTTTATTGATTCTTTAAAGACTTTTTTAAGCCCTGTCTAAAACCTTTGATAACGCCACAATGCTATTTATACAGTGCATAATGATCTCCATATTAAACTCCAAGGGTGTTGATAGTAGATTGGGATGTTCACCACGGGGATGGCACACAGGAGATATTCTACAAAGACCCTTCGTGAGTTTTATCCACGCATTCAATTGATGAGTCTTAATCAAAGATTTTCATTCAATATCATCAATAGCTTTTATTAATATTCGATTTTTAGTCAGAGAAGTATATTAGTGGTTTGCATATTTATTGAGAAAAATTGAAATTGTTTTTAATTATATAAACATTTTTCTTGTTTATTCATATTGGAAGCTACTGAAAATCTGAAACTTTGTAATTATGATCATTATCATAACCGCCAGTTTCACACCACCGCATAACTTTTTCCCTCATTTGACCCTTGAAACAGAGTGTTAGTTGTATCGATTCATAGAAGAGACCGAGGGACGTTTTTCCCATGCGGCAGTGATAATGATGTTGAATGTGTGGGTGAAGGCGAGGGTAAAGGATTCAACATCAATATTCCCTTAGATGGAGTGAGTAATGTGTATATGTGGTGAATAACTTTTGAAAAAATTTATTTTATGGTCTTTTTTTTACCAATAATGGCTCTCTTAATATAGTCACAACAATGTTTTAATGATGACTGATCACTGGTTAATCGACTATATAAATTACATAGTTTTATTTATAATTAGTAGCTTAATGATTTTTTCAATAATGATAAGGCACGCCAAGGAGATTCTGAATTCCTTTTCGCATTCATGCACGTTATCATGCCGGTTGCTTACCAGGTATTTTGCTCGTCTGTGTTGTTTTCATGTAATATTTGTGTTCAAATGTTGGTAATGATTATAACTATTGCTAATTTTTCATGTTGGTATTAAGCTTATTGATAATTATATTTTTTGAAATGTGTTTTAAAAACCCTCCTTTTGAAGTGAATAAAACACGTATTATGTAAATTTAATTTTCAAAAAAATTGAATTAAAAAAATTGATACATAAGATGTCTCTAAAATAATTTTTATTGAGATTTGAACATTAAACAAGCTTATTGAAATTAAAAAACTTTATTCTTAAGAATAAATTAAAAAATTATTTTTGTTAAAAAATATTAAACCCATTCGTAGTTTTCCCCTGATTTGGTGCTAGTTTCAGCAGGCTTCGATGCAGCTGTCGGAGACTATTTGGTGATTTTTAAGCTTATTGTTAATAACAACATTAAGAATTGAATGAAAACACGTAGGGGGACTGCAAGGTGACATCAGAGGCTTATGCACACATGACTCACATGCTTCTCAGCCTAGCAAATTCTCGAGTCATTCTTTCTTTGGAGGTCTGTTGTTTTTGTGTTTATTATTAATGTTTTTTGAAAACTAATGACATCAGCTTATTTTTATATCTATGTGCAACTACTTGAAAATTCATCTGAATTTGAAAACACCATTAATGTAACTTTTCAGAGACATCGTATGTATTTTTCTTCAATATTTTGTAACGAAAAACATCAAATAAGAGGAATTCTTAATACATTTATTGAGAATCGGAAGCTATAATTTTAGATAAGTTTAGCCTTATCATAAAACGTTAGGCTAACGTTTTATGATAAGGCTAAACTTAAAAACACCATTAGGTTTGATTTTTAAAAATTCAAGCTTGTAATATTGTAACTTACATATACTTTCATGGTTTTTAATTTTTGACACCAAACAAGCTGATGATTCACAGGGGGGATACTGTGAGTCTTCCTTGTCTTCAGGAGTGGTGGCCTGCGTTGAAGCACTGTTGGCTCGCATTGCTCTGCCTACCCTCCATCTCTCTCCTCCCAGGTAATGTTGTTCATTCAAGTTTGATTTTATATTGGAATCATTAACAATTATTACATAGTAATCTTTTTACAATTACTTTGATACTAGACTTGAAATCTCACGTTTTAACATACTTTAATTTATTTGTAATTGTGGAATGATACACAAAAAACAGATGTGTGAATGTTTTGAGGAAAGTGATAAAAATCCAAAGAAAGTATTGGAATTGTCTTTGCTACGATGGTGAGTTGCCACTTGATGGAAGACTTTGATTTTTCAAGCTAGTAATGTTTTTGACTTTTTTCGTATTGAAATCGATGCAAAAATTTTCTGGGTTGAATGTTCAATTAGTTATTCAAAAGTTGATTTCATTTGATTCACGACAAAAATTGAAATTCGTGTTAAAAATAAGTGATACAACTATGGTAAAGTTTTAATAAGTTTTCAAAATGAAGTTTTTGACGAATTTTGACTTTAAACTTTCCCTAGTCAAGCTTCCGTCAAGAGAGAAAGTTAAGGCGTGGAGGAAAAAGACACTGGAATCTTTACCAAAGATAAGTTTCATGCCCAGCTCAGAAGAAAATCAAGAAATTGATGAAATAATTACTAAGGTTGAAGGTCTCAAAGTAGAAAACAATTGTGGTGATTTCAACAATAACTTGAATAATAATTGTCGGAATGATGAACAGAATAAAAAACCCACGCCTGGTACTGATGGTAAAGGTAAGGAAGAAAATACCATTGATGGTGAAAGCAGTAGTGAGTTTTTAAGCAGCGAAGATATCTGTATAAATGATGGACAACAAGGTGCTAGTGGTAAGGATGGTTCTGCTGGTTGTGAAGGGGGTGCTGGTGGTAAGGGTGGTGCTGGTGGTAAGGGTGGTGCTGGTGGTAAGGGGGGTGTTGGTGGTAAGGGTGGTGCTGGTGGTAAGGGGGGTGTTGGTGGTAAGGGTGGTGCTGGTGGTAAGGGGGGTGTTGGTGGTAAGGGTGGTGCTGGTGGTAAGGGGGGTGTTGGTGGTAAGGGTGGTGCTGGAGGAATCCATGATGAAAACACCGATAGAAAAGGAGGAGTAGATGGAAAGGATGGAGGAAGAGGAGGTGGTAAGGGTGGTAAAGAAGGAGGTGGTGGTGGAGCTGGTGGCGGTGTTGGTGGTGGAGGGAGAGAAAGTGGTAGTGGAGGAGGAAAAAAAGGTGGTAAAGGAGGAAGTGGTGGTGGAGGTGGGGGTGGTGGGGGTGGGGGTGGTGGAGGGAAAGGAGGAAAAGGGGGAGAAGGAGGAAGAGGAAAAGGAGGAGGAGGGTCGCAAACAATGAATATGAATAATGGGACAGAAAACATTGTTGATAATACTAGATTAGTTACTTCTGGAAATAATGAAGTTGCTGAAAGTAGTAATACTGGTGCCAGAGCAAGAAGGGCCGTGGATGCAATACGAGGAGACGAAGGAGAGAATAATGGTGAAGTCAATGTTACTATCACAAATAATGATATTTTCAACTTTGTTTCCCAAGTCACTCACGATCTCGTTAGTCTTCAGAATAATATTCTAAGCTTACAACCTATTTTTTGCTAACTCTTGAATCGTATCATTCAAAAAAATAATTTTCTGTTGAATACATAATCAAAACTTTTTTTATCTCTTGCAGCATCATATCCAACTGCATGCAGTACACCCTCTTCCATATTGTGAACATTTAGCTGAGCTTCCCATAAACTTTGGATTTCTTCCAAACGTCAATACTCCATGTTCTATGTGTCAAGATCCTTCCGAAAACTGGATGTGTTTGTGTTGTGATCAAGTAATTAATATACTCGCCTACTAAGCCTTCGATTCATTTTCAACATAGATAAAATTCACAACCTGTTTTATTTATATTACTGAAGGTATATTGTTCGAGGTACGTGAATGGCCACATGTTGCGACATAGTGAAGAGATGGATCATGCCATGGCAGTCAGCTTCACTGACATCTCTGTGTGGTGTTTCAAGTGCGACCACTACATTGACAACCAGGTTGTTTGAAGTATTAAAAAAATAATAATAATATCCATATTAGATTATACTGCTGTAGGCGTCCCAGTAGCTGGGGTATACAGCAGTCGGCTAATGAAAGCCATTTTTAGTTTGGACAAAGTTTTTATAGAACTGCCAGCCTAAGCTAACTTCCAACTTGAAACTATCGGATTTCAAGAACGGCCGTTCCCACACTTGGGCAGTTTGCCTTGCCGTTGTCAATAAAGAATGATCCTCCGCCAAGCCAAATGTCAACGATACCAAGATATGAGGTTGTCGATACCTGTTACCGAAGTCTACTGTTATCCAGGTTATAACAGGAAAGCAGTCTCAAATTGGAGACGCTGTCTTCGGTGCAGTTTAACGTCATGCCCAGGACCATTAAGGTAATACCAGGAAGTACTAAATATGTTATAAGGTTTTACAAGCTTGAAATCAGACGCGGCTTGAACATTCACGATATATTTATATAATATGAAAGCTAGAAGCTAAAAGATATTTTCAAATTTTTTTATATTTGATTTTGAAATAGGATTCTTAGATATAGGATGTGAATATTGTTATAGGAGTTTGATTGAACTCAGGCACAAGATTTTGAACCTTGAAAGATAGTTTTTCATTTTGAGGTTTTTTTGAACACAAAGTTTTGACGTACAAACTTCAATCTTCGAAATTTTAAAGTAATTATGAGATTTGAATGGGTTTCTTATGGTTCTTTTCAATTATTTAGCATTTATTTTTATTCTATCAACACTGTTTCAAACCAATATCCCCTTTATACCCAACGCGGCAGTAACTTAAAAAAAGTTTTACAGAATAAAGCAGCCTCATAAACACATCGGAACAATAAAAATTCAATTCGTTGCAAATACGTCGTTCTAAATCACGACAGAAAGTGATTCTGCGTGGAACGTGTGAAGAAGAAAACTACCAAAGGGAAATTCTGACAATTTCAGATTCGATAAATAGAAAACTCATGTCGTAAAATGACTAAACCTCGTTGAAATATTATTTTTTTAGTCGATATAATGGAAGCATAGAAATTTCGAAAGTTGAGGATAGTTAACGAATTTGAGGGATTTTATAAAATGTTTTAAAGACTATCATACGTGTTTATTCAAATGAAAACACTTTTATGAGTTCATTTTATTCCACGAATAAAGCTTTTCGTAAGATGAAATCACTTTATCAAGTGGAGAAACAAATATTTCTACTTCCACTTGATAATATATGTTCATCTTACAAAAAACTTCGTGGAATAAAATAAACTCCTAAAATTGTTTTCATTTGAATATTTATGTTTGGCTCAAAGAAATAAAATGTTATACACATATGCTCGAATAAAGTGTCGTTGATTGAAATCATTATTTAATTGCAGGCACTCAGACCTTTCAAAGCGGCTGTTTATTTGAACAAGTTTCAAACTCCCATGACGTGAAAGAATTCCAGCTTTTTAAATTATTTTAATCCATGGTTTTAAGTCGTTTTAATGCAATATATTTATTCCAACATGAAAATAAAGTGTGTAAGATAATTGATAACAAATTTATGAAAAAATTATACATAATATAACATTGTGTATAATATTACAATAAATCAATTTATAAAATAAGATAAATACTTTATGAGATAATATAGATACTTTCATTAGATTTGTAACGCCACTCAAGCAAACACCAGAATATTCACCAATAGAACAT
Source organism: Pterobdella sp. o SKG-2022 (assembly GCA_964035795.1). Lineage (NCBI taxonomy): Eukaryota > Metazoa > Annelida > Clitellata > Hirudinida > Piscicolidae > Pterobdella > Pterobdella occidentalis. The sequence continues at coordinate 18,979,580 of OZ038322.1, forward strand.
TGATAAATAGAATGATTGACAGGGTTTTGACGGGTGACGTGTTCTTAGTTGTGGTTGGTATCTTTCGAGTTGTCTGAGTTACAATGGAAGTCTTCGAAGAAGAGTCATGTTTAGGGGTGGTGGTTACACTATTCCCCTTAGTGGTGCTTTTGTGCTGGGGATTATTTGTGGTTGTTTGTGTGCTTTGTGCAGAACCGGATGTGAGTTTTTTGGTTGTATTATGCCCATCTTTTGAGGTTTTCAATGTGGTTAATAAGGTTTTTAGTTCTTTTGTCGGTGTCCTTTTTTCACCACTATTTGTTGTAACTAGAAATTAATTTAAAAGTGGCTGTAAATTCAAAATTTTGGTTATTAATTTTTAAAACTACAATAATTCGATTAGTTGAAAGCTTTTTTTTTGCAAAAGTAAATCTAGATGGAATGCCAAGAGAGCAAAAATAAAGTGAAGATATTTTTATTACAGAGCTTTTACACTCTTCTTTTCAATACTAATTTGAATTCTCTAATGAGAATGAATTATTAACTTCACAGACTAACAACAGTTTAAGTTTTTGTTGACAAAATTTGTAGACACCAATTGAATATGGTTTGTTAAACATAATTTCTCCAATTATTGAACGAAGCCAAGAATTGGTTGCCAATATTGACGTTCACAAAAACTCCACTTTGTGAAGCTCTAGTCAATCGGAAATAAAATATATTAGAACAATTAAAATTGAATTTTTCAATATTTCAGCTAGCCTTCAACGTTTCGCCCAGTTGTATTAGATACTGAAAATTTTCTTTTTGATGTAGCTTATAACCAATTCAAAAGATTCAAGCGTGTAGTCAACAAGAGTGTCAAAACAACACTCAACAAAAATAGAATTTATCATTCATATGGCCTATTCAACATAAACTAAGAACTTCTTCAGTTGAGCACCGAGCCGATACCAAAACTCAAAAATTCTTTGCTTCTTTGAAGTCTGCTCCTAAAAACTGGACCTCCACCCCGTCAGTGAAGTTGCAATGGTTGGCAGCTTTTTCCATCAACCCATTCATTACATATTGTTTTTAATTAGGACTATTTTTTCTTAATTTTTAGTTTCATGGTTTGTATCAGGACTATGATGTTTTATTATTTCTTTATGCGCATCAGTTCTTACTTAAGAGTTATGTGAGTAAACCTTTTTTTTGAAATAACTAATACAAGGTTTCAACAAACTTCAATAGGAATGAAATAAATGTATAATTAACCTTCAAGCTTTGCCACAGTGGTCTTTTTCGAGGCCGAAGTGATGTGAGCACTTTCTACTTTAAAATATTAATTAAAATTTTAGTTCTTAGCCTTCAACCATGAAATATTTTTACCATTTTGTCCGAAAGAATTCAAGAGAAAAAATAATACAAAGAATAAAGAAACAGAAGAAATTCTGTTCATTTTTAACGTAATAACTTACGATAGCTACGAAACCTAGTTATAAAATTCACAAAGTTCGGGGAAAATAATTGACAATGGGGTATTTAAGTTAACTTGTACTGAGCTCACAAGTCAAATGAGGAGTGCCAATAGATAGCTAATATCCTTCATAATTGCAATAAACTGAATCTATGATAATTTTATACAATTTTGACCAAACAATTAAAAAGAATTTGCGGGATAACTTATTTGTCTGAAATTATCAAGTGAACTTAAAATTATTCAATAAATTAGTTGAAGGTTATTGGGCATTGCAACATTCACATGAATTAAATATTGTATTTTAGAAACAATACTTCTTAAAACGACGTTGAATCAACCCAAGTAGTATTATTTTAAAAATGTTTTCCAAGTTTCTTCAAGTAAACTTTATTTTAGAGACTTCAAATGGTTGAAATAATTGGTTTGTTTTGAGATTCAATATATAATAAAGTTATTTTAAAAATGGCTGAAAAATATTAGAGAAAATAATTTTTAAACATTTTGCTTGATTTTATTATAAGACGTAGATAAGTATTCTTAAAACATTAAAGTTATAACGGGGTTTAATAAGTAAATCATTTTAAATGAATATAAAAAAAGTGATAACAACTACGAAATTTATTTAAAATAGATTTTTAAAAGTTAATTCAAGTTAAGTATAGGCACGAAAAAACAAAATTCTTGTATGAAACTTCATGCGATAAGCTTACAATTAGACAATTCCAAATGTGGTACTTCAAAATCACGATTGAGAGGTTTTTATTCCTCAGAGAAATTTAGCAGCTATTGTTGTTGCTTAAATTTAGATATATATATATATAACTGAATTAAGAATACTAGACATACAACGAAAAAGATAAAAAAAAATGTTAATAAATTCAAACTATTAGAAAACTCTATTCAGAATTTTGATGAATTAAAATTTAATAATACGTTTATTCTCAAAAATTACCAGCGTTAGTAACTTCTGTTCAGTTAGAGTATGCATTCTTAATTGATTCATTATTTTTTGCGTATATAGATGTTTAACCCAACCAAGAATTACTGAGTTTTTTAATTTGAGGCGGCTCTTATGGGTTGTATAATTATGAATTGGTTCAATGTTTGATTTTATATTCAAGAATAAAAATTTGATAAAAATTTTATGAAGTGAAATTTGAATATAATTGGAAGTAAGTTTTGAAAGCTAAACGAGAGATTTTTGCAAACTCCCATGTTTCCTCAGTAATAAATATAATAGATATAGTAATAAATACAACTAATACCTTTATGTATACAGCCAAAAGATTCTTAAGCACATTCAAAATTTAAATTGATTTAAAAATTCACTAGAGAATATGCCGTAATAAAAAGTGGTCATATCATATTGAAGCTGTTATTTAAGTCAGAATCAATTATTGTGAAAAGCAACAGCTGTTAATATAACCACTGGTTTTCAGTGCTAGGTAATAAACTTTTTTGATAAAAAAAAAACTTTTTCCATTCAATTTTATTGACAAGATATTAAAAATAATTGAGTAAAACTAAAATGAAATAGTTTTGTTTATCATAAGAATTCACACACTAACTAAAAACAAAAAATAACGATATAAACTTCAAAATAAAACTACATTTAAGAAAGAGAGAAAAGAGAGCGAAGGCAGGAAAGAATGCTGGTAGCATTGCCACGGACAACTGCCAGAGAGACCTTCTGGCGTAACCAGACTGCCTCCAAAGAGTCTTCCGTCGCCTCCAAAAGTTTTCTACCTAACTCATCAACAAAGCTACCGGTTGAGAGGCCGTAGCAGCCCATTGTCTCGTATGCAACGGGTTGAAAATTGAAGTTGCCCACCAAGCCCTAATATTTGCGGCTTTTCAATATTTCTGCAGTTTTTGCAGCGGAACCCGACTCGATGGAGTAAGATGGAGTGAAACATTTACTTGAGTTTTTTTATTGCGTTTATTAAACCATGCATATAAAAGAGTAAGGAGTACTACAAGTTTTTAACAAAAAGATCAGAATTTTTTTGTTTTTTTTCAACAAAATTATTGTTTAATAGTTTGTGAAAGTTTCGTTTCAACTAAAATGAAGCAAAAACAGCTTAAAAGTTTTTTAGGCTGTAAAAATTTCTTCAAATTTGAACGAAACTGTGTTTTGAAACACGATGCTATAGAATAATAAATGAGTCTTATTTGTCTTTTTTTAAAATTAAAATCAAAATACATATATGTGACAAACACACAGCTATGTTTGTACGTGTTTTTAGTTATATTCCAATACAAACTGTGTATTCTATGAAAATTTTTGCATGCGTTTTATTCATTGTATGTGAATGGAGTAGACTGCAAGAAAAGCTACGCCGCAGTTTCTTGGAAATTTTTGGAAACGCTTCATGTCAGGTAAGGTGACATTTTGGAAATTTCATTTAAACGCTGTAAAATTTATATTTTGATAGCGAATTTTATGTTTCATTAATCCATTCTTGAAAGATTTTGAAAGAAAATAAAAAAACGATATTTTAGATCAAATATGCTTTAATTTTTAGTTATAAACAATTATCTAAAAATCAGTTAGAGCTAATAAATAGGTCAAGTTTTTATGTTCAGTTTTATCATAATACAAAGCTTAGTCAAAGTAAAATATGATTTAAAAATTATTGAAAACAAAGTGCATGAAACATTGAAAGAATAAAACCATTAAATCCAGATTTGTCTGGGAATAAGACATGTACTAACAATAAAAGTTCTACTCAAGACTAAACAAGAAAATCTTAACATATAAAAAACTTGAAAGAAAAAAACTCATGAAGCGAAAAACCCGAAAAAGTTTATTTGAGTACTGAAAAGAATGAATAGCTTGAAAAAGAATAGTCTTTTGTGTCATTTGGAACAAGACTACAAGCTTGTGGTTGTCTTTTTATCAAACTGGACTCGTAGTCGTACAAAATCCAAGTGTTTTCATCACTTGTAAGTATAATCGCAAAAAGATTTTGACTAACTTTGAACATTTATTTTGGTATAGATTTTAACCTAAGAAATTTTGTTTATTTGGATAATGCAAAACCATACATTAATTCATTATTTGCTCACTTTATAATTTATAAGTGGAAACGATAACGGTTGAACTTATTAATAATAACCTGATTTGAAACAGTGAAAATTAATTGAAAATTTTAAAAATTCGGATAATTGACTTATAATTCGACAAACAACAACAACTGAATCTGAACTGACGAACCATTAAAAACACCATGGCTTGGAACGTTCATTACATGGGAATTTTTTCCATTGTCTTTTTCTATTTGCTCATCCTGGCAATAGGCATATGGGCAGGCAAGAAATCGAAGGGATCCAGTGACAGTGAGGAGGTGATGTTGGCTGGAAGGAACATTGGAATGCTCGTCGGCATATTTACTATGACTGGTGAGTTCTATAACATTATAATAATTGATATAGTATTATGTTATTTGAAATATTTAGAACTAATTTAACCATATTCGTTATGGCATCAGTTTAAACAATAATTATTTTCGAAAAATTGAATCTTGTTGTATAATGTTTTATAGCATATTTATGGAATTTCAAAAAATTTTTATCATCATAATGCATGTGACAAGAGTTTCAACTCGTCCTTGAGATTATCAAGATTCCTTGAGTACGTCACATGGGTACAATTGAAATTTGTTTGACTTTAAAACAAAATAAAAAATTCCGAATGTTTTATAATGTATTTTGAAATAAACAAGCAGCGACAAAGATAATCATATTTCATGCACCAAAAAACACTGAAAAAATTTTTAAAAATTAAAAAACAAAAATCACATTCTTTTTTTAAAACCGGTTATATCAAAATCCCGAAAATTCATTATTATTGTGTTTTCCATTCTAATTCTCTTCACCTATTCAACAAACATAAATTCGTTTATTTATTTAAAAATAATTTTGAATGTGGCACGTTCTGCCATAAAGCACCCACCCACGGGTTTCACTCGTCATATTTGTACCATTATTAGATCTGAAGGTTGCTGCGCCAATTCATTGCTTTTATAAAGATCCACATAAAAAATTTCTGAAAATTTTTGCTCTTTAATGCTATTTTTAGCCTATCAAGTATAACGCTTCATATACTTGTAATAGAAAAACTTACTTTTCAAAATGTTTCAATAAATATTATAACAAAAACATGAAATATGAAATTATTTTTAAACATTGACTCAAAATGTAAAAAATTGAAAATAGTGGACAAAAACTAGGCAGAAGAAAACAAAATCAATATCTGCTTGAGACAGCTGTAGTGCATTAAGAGCTGCTATGTAATCCTTGCGTATCTCACATCTATCCCACAAAGCCCCATAAGATTCTGGAAAAGGGCTTTAAATAGCTATTCCATCTATTTTAAGAATGTAAATAGTTTTTTATTTTTGGCGCTATTTTATTTTTATTAAAAAAAATGAATTTATATTTTGATTTTTAAATAAATTCTAGATAAAATTATTAAACTAAACTTTTATAAAAAATAATCTAAAAAAAAATTCATTAAGCTTAAATAATATAACCTTTCAACTAATTCTAAAACGGAGCAAACAACAAACCATTGCACAATGGTGATAAGAGGTTTTATACTGCCATAACCAAGATTTTAATGTGATAAAATTTTTGACCATAAACATCTAACTCATAATGTTTTTATGTTTATAAAGTTGGTTTATATGATCCATAGATAAAGTGTGGTGACTGTATTATCTGTAATAACTACAGTTAATACCTATTTTCTACTTCCTTATAAACAAAGATTTGGAGAATTGTAAAAAAGAAAATTATTTATAAAACTATAGAATATTGGAAAAAAATTTTTGTATTAACAATACAAAGCTTTTTTTAAGTCTTCTCTTACATTATCCTCTTATAACTTATGAATTGCGAAAAGCTTTTAACATATACACTTTTTAATACTGTATCCTCTTCAACCTCTTAGATGTTACAAACATTAAAACAACTTTAAACTTTAATAGAATAATAAGAAAAACTTTTTCGATGGTACCAATGTTACCTTCTAAACTTCACAGCGACATGGGTTGGAGGGGCGTATATTAACGGCACTGCAGAAGCGATATTTGCGAGCGACCTCGGTCTTTTGTGGTGCCAAGCCCCTTTCGGCTATGCTCTCAGTCTAATTCTGGGTTAGTTTTGATTGTCTAAAGATGCTCAGACAATTGGAAGAGTATTTATTAAATAAAGAAACAAATTTCACTAATACAAAAATTGAAATAACTTTAAAACAAAGATATTATGCCTTGAAAGTAATCAGTAGATATAGTTTCATTGAGATATTTTTTACGATATTTTGACATTAGAATAGGTAAATGCTTGCGTAACGAACTTATACAGGAGGGTTTTTTTTCGCAAACAAGATGCGTGCTGAAGGATACGTAACAATGTTGGACCCTTTCCAAAGAAAGTATGGAGAGAGAATGGGTGGGCTACTGTACTTGCCTGCTCTTATGGGAGAGGTGTTCTGGTCTGCAGCTGTGCTGGCCGCACTTGGTACTGTGGTTCTTATGTAAAGATAGTTTGTATGTTAAAAGTTGATTAATGTAATTTAAAATAACGTATTTTATAGAAATGTTAGTTCTTGTACAAAAAGATATTTAAAGTATAAGTATTGAGCTGAAGACTTAAAAGTTGTCACGTACTCATTATAACATAAAGTATTCAAATATTTGAAAAGTTATATTGAATGTTTTCATTTTTAAAATAATAAAAGGCTTATAAAACCTTATAAAAAAATCGGAAAAATGATTAGAACTTTAATTAAACATTTCCTACCAATGATATTCAAGGATCGACATTAGCAGTGATAATTGACATCGACAATAAAACGGCTGTTATTTTGTCAACGTTCATTGCCATAGCTTACACTCTATTCGGCGGTTTGTATGCTGTTGCTTACACAGACGTGGCTCAACTCTTTTGCATTTTCATTGGATTGGTGAGTAGAAAAAAATTGGTTTAAATTTATAAAATATCATTTTCAATGTTGAATTTTATTTCACCCAGTGGCTGGCAGTTCCTTTCGCATTGAATCACAAATCGATGGAAGGGAGAAGTATTCTCAGCAGGCCCATAACTTGGTTGGGCACTGTAGAGAACAAGGCAATTGGATCCTGGTTTGACTCAGGTTTTTTGCTGGTTTTTGGTGGTATTCCATGGCAAGTGTATTTTCAAAGAGTCTTATCAGCCAAGTCTCCTGCCAGAGCTCAACTCTTATCTTACACAGCTGCTGTTGGCTGCATTATTCTTGCTCTCCCTGCTTTCTTCATTGGAGCTATTGCAAAAACTGCCAGTTTGTTTTTCTTGAAAATTTCATTTATTCGCAATTCTATTTGATTTTATTTTTTTGTAGACTGGAATGAAACAATGTTGATAGTGGAGAAAAACATGACAATAAATGAAGATATCCATAGAAAGCAGATCTTGCCAATGGTTTTGCAGTATTTATGTCCGTCTTGGGTCACTTTCCTGGGACTTGGGGCTATTTCTGCTGCAGTGATGTCATCTGCAGATTCCTCCGTTCTTTCTGCTAGCTCCATGTTTGCTAGAAACATTTACAAGTCTATTTTTAGACAAAAGGTAAGGATCTTTAATTTTCAATCACATCAAAATTAAAAATTTTTTTTCAATAATATTCAAGACATCTTTTTATTTAGTGAATTTTTTAAATTAACGAAACTCATGTTTTAAATAAGTGACTTAACAAATAACTATTTGTTGAAATTATTAGGCCAGTGAGATCGAAATATTGTATGTTATGAAAGCCGCCATTTTTGGAGTCGGAATAATGGCAATGATCATGGGTATCACCATCACATCTATCTATGAATTGTGGTTTTTGTGTGGAGACATGGTTTACGTAATATTGTTTCCCCAACTTGTGTCGGTGATTTACTTGAAAGGGAGTAACACATACGGCTCATTGGCTGGCTTTACTTTCGGAGTTACTATGAGACTTCTAGGAGGAGAAAACGCATTTAAACTCAAAGCTGTGTTACACTATCCCGGTTATGAGGAAAAAACAAACTTGCAATACTTCCCTTATAAATCACTTACTATGATTTTGTCTTTCATAGTCATCGTTCTTGTATCCTATCCTTTGAAATATTTATTCGAAAAGAAAATTTTCCCTAAAAACTGGGATGTGTTCCAATGTATAGTAAACATCCCTGATGAAATGATAGTGCTTAAAGAACCTGAAGTTCCAAATGGAGAGGTATATAGTCTTTTTAAATAATTTTAAAAACTAAATTTTTCAAAAAATTTAAAAAAAAAAATCTATTTTATCGAATCAATTGAATCATTATAATTAATGAAAAATTCCTACTTTATAATTTAAAAAACTAACTATTTAAAGGTATCGGCAATCCATGCAAAAAGAGGAGCTAACGGCAGTATTAATCCCGCACTAAAACTGACCAGAGACGATCTTCTACTCTCAGCTAATTATCAACGTTTGGCAGAATCAAGATCACCAAGCCCCTGTCCTGATTCCCAGTACCAACTAGGTGGACCTCGAAGCTTTGGAGATTTAAGCCAGGCTTCTGCAGAAACTAATGTACCTAGAGATTGTACGGACGATGCCAACACCGTTAGTGAAACCAGCAAAATAGGAAACAAAAAAGAAAATGTTGACAATGGAGCTAATAAAGAAGAAGAAGAAGAATTAGAGAGTGACAATAGCGAAGGTTCTCCCTTGAGGTATTCAGCCACGCCGACTGAGACAAAAATTAGAGTGGACGAAGCTTAACTTCTAAAACAATTGTACAGACTGGTTTGTGATAGAATAGGATAACAATCAAATCTGTTAAAATTAATCTTCATTTTGTTATAATTAGTGGAAAAATACTTTTCTATAGAGTAATTTAGTTTGATCTATATTTTAGTGATAGAAACATAATACACCGAAGTATTCTGAATGACATTCACTTATGTTGTGCGTTTGATAGAAGTTTAGCGAGGAATATATTTTTAGTATTAAAAAGGTTCGTGATATTAATCTTCCGAAAATTGCTTTAGCCAAATCATAGAATATGAATTATGCTTTACGGGAGTTGAAATTCTGTAGAAATTGGTTTCAAGGCGCGTTTATAGAAAACTAAAGCGTACAAACCTCAATTGAAATCATTGAAAAATGCAAATAGTATAAGAAATTTTATTATAACCAGTATTCTGTTTTTTAAACTTTAAATGAAAACTTTTATAGATAAATAACTTTTCGCCAAATAAACTATAACTTTAGTTCAACCGTATCGTAAACATTAGTTCAGTGCTTGTCTTTTATGCTTACTCAGTTATATACAATTCCACTTTTATTTGGTATTTATTTTTGAAAATTTTATATTCTTAATTTCTAATCAATTTTTCAAATTTATTTTTTTGTTTTATCCAAAATACATCGTATAAAGTTTTATAAATTCTAGATCATTGTAAGGTTGCTCAAATGTTTTTGAAAATATGAACCAGTATATACATATTGAAAATTAATTTTATAATTGTATCACAATTTTTTATAAAATTGTTCTAAGGATTGTGCGAAGTAATTACAAAACTTCACAGAAAACTCATGTAGTTCAGTTCAAGGTAATAACTTTCACTACTACTTTCACAAAGTCAACTTTCACATTTTAAAACAAGACCACGTTGTATGTTATATTTAATAATTTATATAAAAATTCTTCCTTTTTTGAATATTGCCAATATTTATTCAAACAATTTACTTTCACACTTTTGAGCTTTTTACAATAGACTTTATTTATCAAACCAGAAATAACGGTAGAGTGAAGTGGTAATCTTGATTTCTTTTCTAGACTCATCTGGACGACTTCAATAAAATATGTTTCAATGAATTTATATGCCTTGTTTCAAGGCGTTTTTGTGAAAATGTTTTGTAGAATAATTTTTCTTTTTTTCAACTCTGTTATCTACCATTTCGAAAAATATTTTTAATTGAGAACTATTTAAATTAAGTTAATTTAACATTTATATCAGTAAACAGAAATTTTAGCGTAAAGTTATTTGATATTAGATTTCTTTTTGATAAAATATTAATTGCCCGAAAATTGAACGTTTGAAAAATTATTTTACCAAATTGTATGCTCGAGCCAACTTTCACGAAATTTGTAACAGAGTGTGATCAATTCATACTTGATTTAGAGTGGTATGTTAAATTAAGCTGACATTAATAGTTTTAGTCTTTTGACAACGTGAATTCTCAAATCGTGGAAAATTTATTGAAATATTGATTGTTGTTGTAATGTATATTTTAGAACATAATCAAAAAGTATATTGCTTTGTTTGTTTTCTTATATTATATTCTAGCAATCTTGTTCGAGCGGTAAGTTTGTTAATAGTAACTTATGGAAATATACTTATGAAAAAATTGATTTGGAGTATTATACAAGAGTTAGATGTACTGTAGAAACTAAATAAATAAATGTTCATTAGAAATGAATTGTTAGTTTTAAAACCTCAACTTAGTTTCGATATAAGAAAATTTCATAACAAAGTTTAGATCTATGCTTCAACAGCATACTAGATAGACTTCCCTTCGAACTCAAATGCATACTGTTCAGTTTTAATAAAATTTTTATCTTCTTTAGATTGGACAACTATAGAATTCAGAAAATAAACTTAGTTATTGGACAAAATCCTTTAGGTAAATCTTGAAAACAATTAATCAGAACTTTCATTTGATGTTTCAAAAACATAAGATGCAGTGAAAAATTGAAAAAACGTTCAAAACCAGTCGTTTGAGAAAATTAAAGAACAAAAGTTGAAATTTATAAGATGCAATAGTTGTAACCGGGACAATGAAGATTATAGTTTAAGCAGATGAATTGATGATAAAAAACTTCAGTTTTTTTCATTTTTGGTTTCATTCACCGGAACGGTTTTATCTAATGAATTTTTAATTGATTTAGCCTTTTTTTCGATAGAGGGGTTTTTATTTTTTTCAGCTATTGCTTCATCAGTTTCTTTTTCGTCAAATCTTTCAACCAACTTAACTCGAGCTTCTAACAGTTTTACAGACAAAATCAAATAATCCAACTTTTCACTGTTTTTATCCTGGAAAACAGTTTGTCAGTTGTTTAAGACCAAAAAGAAAGTGAAATCATTTTTTTGTTATTTTATACTACTATACAAGTTTTCATTAAAAACAAAAATATAAGAGTGAAATAAAAATTTTTATCTTTCATGAAGATTGCATGAACCTTTTGTTTCAAACCCGGCTCACCCTTTTGCTCCTCGATAACATCTAACTGTGAGAAGATTATTTGAGAGTTGAATTATACGCGGAAATTCAAAAATATGCTCACAAATGTTTAAAATGAAGAAAAATAATTAAAATCACTTAGTTATTAAAAATATCAGTTTCAAGTATCCTCACTCGATCCTTCAGTAGGTCTATTTGGAATAAGGCATCTGAAATCTTGTGCTCTAAATCTTCAAGTTGCTTTTCATAAGACTGAAAATTTAAGTTAGTTATACTAAGAAAAAACAGTTATGAAACATGATTGTGACAGCTACAAAACACTCTTATTGTCAACATCACCTTATTTACAGCTGCTGGTTCGTTTTCCCTCTTAATTTCCTTGAATTGCTTTGTGTGTAATAAGTTTTGATATCATTCAACGATTTTAAATTATTTTCATAAAAACATATTTAAAAATGAATTTCAAATCCATATCCTATTGTTAACCAAAACCTCATTTAAGTTCGTTGAATTGTCTGCATTCACTGTGTTTTCAACAAAGCTTCCCTTTGCCTTAAGCATTCAATAGTATCCATATAAATATGATATTTAAGCACCATCATAGATATCGTAGTATTTTTCAATTAAAAAAATATTTCATAATATATGAAGAAGTTTGATGAAAAGGCCTGTCTCACTTTTTCAAACCTCTTCACATTCGCCGAAACTTTGTTTCATCTCATAGAAGATGTTAATTTATATATGAACTAAAGCTTGAATTTTATTCCTTTATCAAAAGTTGAAATTCTTTTTCAGTTGGAGAAATTTTTCGAATTGCTTATTTAAATTTAAGTCTATCATGTTTTCCATGAAAAACGAAAAAAGATTACACTGAAACAAGGAAAATTCTGTTCATATTGTTTGTGCTTTTAACCATTTTCACTCCAAAAATTAAAAACAGGCATAAAAATCAAAAAGTGGAATTAAGAATACATTTGAAAGAAGAAAAAATTGTAACGGAAAGTACACTATGCAGATCGATGAAGCTATAAACAAGTTCAAAAATTGCAGACATTTCCATAACAAAAACTTTTGAATACTGATTATATTTTCCATGCAAAAAATTTTATTAAAGTTTCTTATTGAAAATTTATTATACTATGAAATCATTTAGTTTAACTCTAAAATAAATTGTTGGTGAATAATAAACGAAAGAATACTTCGACTTGAACTTGGTTTCGTTCCATGACTTCAATCCTCCCCCCCATCACCTCCAACGTTAAGTTTGTTCTGTCGCACTTACCTTCAACCTTGATAAATCAAAATCAGATTCAAGGAGGTTACATTTGAACGTTGATTGCTTTCAAACATAGAAAATTTTCATTCACAAAACGTTTCCTACAGGCGTATTATCTGCTTAGAACTTACAGCATAATTTGACAAACCTTGGTAATTTTTTTTATTGTATCAGCTAGCTTTTTTAAAATTGACTATCAAGTATTAAATAATGATTGCATTTTCTTTGAAAACTCATTAGTTCCGTTTCGTATCTATTGAACGTTTATGTACTTAGTGATATTATACTTGTAGCGCAAAGCTTCGTGGACTATAAATAAAAACTTTTTAGTGTTCAGTAAATTTTAAACTACTGATGTTTTGTTTGGAGAATTCATTGAACAAGAGCTGGAGCGTTCTGGTTAGTCTTAATTTTTATAGTGAAAATTAAATGAAAACGTTGTTTAACCTGATTTTTACAAGAAAAAGTTTGAGAGCAAAAAATTTGTATACCCAAAAACGCAGTTAAAATAAAATGAAACTTTTTACAAAAAAAAAAACAATAACTGGGGTTTGAAACCCCGACCTTTGGACAAAGTCTAAATGTTCTTAAGGCTCTTTTTTTCGAATATATTCTTAATTTTAGAAATTGTTGAAACCATGAGTGTCGTACAAGATGAAAATTTGAAAACGGTGAAACAAAACTCAAACACCGAAGTGGAGAAAGTGAAGTGATGGTAGAAGGAGGAATGATAGTATAAAAGTATTTACGGTAGAAGGTCTCGTCATATGGCCTTTCTAAAACGTTCAAAAAACATAAATTCACATTTTTTCATAGCTTTTCATTCTTTTTTTTTGGCACAAACTAAGTGGTCGAAAAGTTGTTTATAAGCATCATAACGCTACACGCCGCCCACCAAAGTAACTTTATATCTATGGTGAAGAACTGACTAGCATTTAGCGCTTGATAATAATTGGAAAAGAAATTGTAAGCCAGAGAAGCCAACTACAGTATGAAAAATTCAACATTTTTAAAAAATGCTTTAAGAAAACTAAAAAACTACTTTCAAAAAGTATAAATCAGGGAAATAAATTAATTTTTTCAACCATTCAACATGAAAAAAATTTGTATAAAAGACCTTTATAAAAATATGTTTCCAACTCAGCTAAAAAAAACAGAAAATTAAATATTTTAACTTCATTTTCACAAAAGAAAATTCGATAAATTATTGAAACAAAAAAAAATATAATTTGCATAAAAATATGTAAAAAAAAACACTCAAGATACATATATATAAGGCGCGCGCTGTATAAAACGACAGAAAAGTGTCATATTTAACTTTCACCTGAGTGACATGTCGTTCAAGATTTTCAAATCGTTTTGTAAAAACATTATTGCCATTTTCAACATCCATACTTTCATATTGATTTTTGCCCGACTTCTTTTCGGAACCAATCAATCTAAAAACAAATAATTTTTAATTAAAATTTAATGCCTATCTTTATCTTTTTAAAAACCCCATTCAAATATCTTTCAATACGATAACAATCAAAAGAATGATTAATGATACGCCATCATCAAAAACGATATAAAAAAAATTTTAATAATTTAACGTTTGTTTAAACCAATGTTGTCATAACAACGCCAAAATAAAAGGTCCAAAGCTTTTTTTTTCACTTAAATGGCGCATTTCATTTCACGATAGTGAAAATATGAAGTTTAGCGGTGTGGATCGATAAATGCCCTTATTCAGTTTACAGTTTTACGGACATTAATTTCTATCTAGTTAACAATTACTATTTGCACAAAAAAAAGTTGGAAAAATATTTCTAAAAAATGATACTTCAAGAATAACCGTGAGAATATTAAAAGAAAATAACTAGCCTGAGAGCTTTTATTTCAGGTTCCGTCATTTTCTCTGTTGCTCTTGCCAGTTCATCCAATCTATATCATTATAATCAACATAAAAAGCGTAATTCAAAATTTAAATTCATTTCAGAAGTGCTTTACAATTATTTTTTACAATGATTTTCATTTTTGATAATACTTGAAGTCGAATAACTAAAAGCTAAATACAAATAGGAGATAATCAGAGTTAAATCTCTTACTTGAGTATAGTCTTTTTGTTGAGTTCTGACAAGTTATCGACATCTTCTCTTTGCTCTTCTAAAGCTTTCACCAAATCATTTCTCTGCAAAGTCATATATCTTGTATTTTATCTGTCATAATAATGAATATTTCCTATTTTTAAACTAGAGAAAAAATTTGAATGTCTTTATGCTTTTCATATGTTTCAAATAGAATCTAACCCACTCGTGGTATTTGAATTTTTAAGCTGGTTTTTTCAAACAAAAAATCAAACTCTATACAACTGTCCAAAATGGAAACAGCTCTTTTTGTATTAAAATAAACTGGACGGTTAACAAAGCTTTAGTTGTTAAAATAGACCCGTTTAAAATATGTTGACACCATGACGATTTGAAATGTTTTTAAATCTATAAAAATTCATAATTTTTAATCAAATAATAAAAACTGGAATAAAAATCACATTGTTTGAATCATTTCACTTAATTAGTTTTAGTAGATGGAATTATTCTCACAATAAGTATCTGTTGTTGCTCAACCCGAATGACTTCTTTCTTGTTTTGTTCAATGTCGTGTTTGAGGTCTTCAGCGAAAAGCTCAGAGTTTTGTTCAAACGTTTTTGTCAGATCATTTTTTAAATCTTCTAGTAAAAGCTCAGTTTGATTTTTGAAGTAAATTAAATCGGTCACTTTACCTTCTAGTTTAAACAACCTGTAAATTACAAAAAAAAGATGAAATTGAAAAAATTATAAATTGAGTTGAAAATAAGCTGCCTTACAAATCAAAATCAATATTCTTGTTTTTATCATTTGAATGCATTTCTTTCTGTTCGGCTTTTTTGAACTCGTTCAGCAGAGCTGAGAGCGATTGAGATGACTGTTGATGGGCAACATTTGCAGAATCAAGCCCACTTTTCAGTTTGCCTTCTAGAATCTTTCTAGCTTTGGATTCATGATGAATGGCTTGTTCGTTTTGCCATGAAGCTTGTTTGAGTTCAGCTTGTGTCTTCAGGATTTGCTGTAAAATGCCTTGATTAGCTGATTCTATCATAGCAACCTTGCCTTCAAAATCTTTCAGACGTTTACTCATAGTTTTATCCTGTGAAATAATAGGAAGAAAAGAGCTGGGTTGCACAAGCGGAGTAAAAGGCTGCAAGTTTGGTTGGCTTGAAGACAAAGAATTGTCTCTTGATTTTTTAGTTGAGCTTGGTTTTGTTGAACTGGCATTTTCTTGCCTTCGTGAAGGGACTGTTTTGACGGGAGGCACTCTCGAAAGATGATCATATTTATTAAACTTATGGCAGTTTTAATGGTCACTTTATTTTATTATCTCTTTTATTATTATTTATTTCATTTATTATTATGAGGTTTCATTATTGTTATGTAATATATTGAAAGCTAATTTTATTATTGAAAATGTGGATAGATTAAACCGAAGAAGAACTCACAAGTCGTATCTAGCATATGGATTTTTAGCTGCCATGACTGATTTGGAATCAATCAAAACACTTATTAAAATTTCATATTTAGAAACAATTTAATTTTTATGTAAAAAGTCGTTCATTTATTTAGTCCTACATATCAAAAACCAACGCCCTTCATTAAAACAGTTTGGTTTAGATCTTTAGTTGTGTTAAATATATATATATATATATATATATATATATATATATATATATATATTTTGGGTTTTAAAAAAAGCTGAGTGCGAGCTGTAAGTTATATTTTTTAAGTAACTGTTTTAAAAATTTATTAGAAATTTAAAAGTAGATTTCGAAGATTTTATTTATGAAAACAGTTAACGTTTTCGAATGATTTCCATTGTACTGACTGCGAAGATTTGTGATTTTTTTCACCATGGATGAAGGTGTAACATTTCAAATACAATTAAAAAAAAACTTCTTAACTTTTCGGAAACTTTTAGTTCGAAAGCAGTCATTGAGTTTTTGTTTAAAATTTCAAAAAAAATTCCATGAAATCAGTTCAAGTTATATGACAACAATAATTACTCAGATGGAGAAGTACATTACAATGAGCATTTCAAGTTCGTGATGAGCGAAGCATTATTAACTCTTTCAACAATCATGTTCATCATTGTAACATTTCTATCTGGTTGGCCGTTTTTTTCAATAATTACTCATGAAGATGCATCTATATGAAAGTTGTTTAAAAATCTTCATTTTTCAGCGTTTCTCTTACCTTTTTTTGTGGATTCATATGACTTGTATGGATCTGTATTCTACTTAGCACATTTGTCTTGTGCTTTTGGTTTGCTAGGAATTTATATGTCTGTCTACAAAACTTCCTGCTACAGACACATACTTCTTGGCTCAGATCGTAACTATGAGGAATACCTTTTTTGAAAACGTATTTTGTTTTCAAAGACCTCCAGGTAACTGAAAAGGTATTTTTATTGAATTCACAATGTAATAAGCAAGTTACTAAATGTTAAAAATTCACGGTTGATTCAAGTATAAAGTGTAATACTCTTTGACTAAAGCAACTACGATCAGTAAAAACACGAATACTTCTGGGGTAATATAAATTTAACTAATTAAAGGTCTGTTTCATTTGGAACAGCCAATGGAAATCTTGTAACGGTCGAAGCACTGTAGATTTTCTTTAAGTTGTACTCTGCAATCTTTTTATTACGGGTTTTATGGTTCACCAGTAAAGCTCGAGCACAATTGAAAAAATGTTCCTGTTGGGAAGAAGCTAACGAATGATTACAATGAAGAGAATTTGTTGATGATCTGTCTGAAGGACTAACAAAGTTTCCTATTTCTAGTTCTCTCTTTTCTAGAGCATTTGTATACTGATCGCCAAACTTCTTCATTTCATTTACCCACCTTCTTTTTTCTGCCCACTCTTGGAATTGTAAATACTTCTCTACTACTAAAGAATAAAATTCAAGTCTGCATGAAAGATAAGTTACAAAAAGAACGAGAAAAACTAGAAGGACAAAAGCAGTCTTCAAGCTTTCGTTGTTGCATCGAGGGTTTTGTTCCGAAGTTTCGTTCAAAAAATAAGCTGCTTGTCTTCTGCATAAATTTCTTTTTTCTGAATCTTGAGTAACTTCATGATAAGTAGCTGATGACTTTAACAAACTCTTGTAAATTAATGGAGGTAATGTTTTTTCCATTATTAAAACGATTATTATCAAGCTGTCAATTAAGTCACAGTTTTCAAGCGTATAAAATATATTACAATTTTCAAGTTTCAACACTCGGGCACATTACAATTTTTCTCTTGCATACTTCTTAAAAGTCTTTTCCACGAAAAATCGGTGTTGTCATGACAACCTCAGCCGTACATCCGGCTAGTGTTGTTTCAACAAGTTTTGTACGTAGTTTTTGTATGGTTTTGGCACTATATTCCCTCAACTGAACAAATAAAATTTGTATTTGATTTGAAGAAGTCGGTTTATCGAAAAGTTTAAAAAAATTGTGAACTAAAATTTTATTGTCAAAGGTTTTCTTACAAACTTTTTTACAAAGTTATGATGAAATTTCTATTGAAGACAAAGCCAACAATTATTCAATACCTGAAAAAGATTTATTCATAAATTTTAACTATTTATAAAAATTTGAAATCAAATTCGTCATTTTTCGAAGAATCCGAGTTAAAATGGAGTAGTCTATATTTTTATGTTATTTCAGATCTTGTGCCATCTTTTATGCGAAGCGAGGTTGGCCGAAGAATGGAAAACCTTTGAACAAAATTCACACCTGCAAAAGAATCATACAATTTTTTGTTTAAAATGTTTTTAAATATTGAAACTACGGAAATCTTATCAATAAACAGACCAAACCTAAATTTTTTCTTAACCATTTTGCTGCAGTCGTGATTCGCAAGCGCTAAGGAGCTCCAAAAACTTTTGTGGCATAATTTACATTCAAAAGAATCTTCTAACACAGAGCTGTTATTAACTAATGAAAATTTATTGCTGCCTTTGGTGTTTTCTTTACAGAAAAACTCGTTACATTTTACAACGCTGTTGGGTTTAGTTGAAAAGCTGTAAGTATTAATGCTTTGTTTATTGTCATCTAAAACCCCTTTCTTGAATTTCAAATCCATTTTTTGGTGTTTTTTGTCAATGGAAGATAATTTGTAAAAATAAGTCAACGGTGTAGGATGGTAAGAAACAGTTTGGGGCGAGAAATGAAAGTTGCGAAAATTGCCATTAGAGAGAGATGCCAATTGATTGAGTGATTTCTTATGCATATAATGTCGCCAAAGAAGATTCGCCCGTATATAATCAAATCTGCTGGTGAAATATGGGTAAGTAGTGTAGTTCGAAGTTTTGTGTAAATGTGTGTTATAGTAATAAGTTGATCGAATATCGTTTTGCTTCGAGATATTTTTCGTTAAGATATTTCTTATTGAAAAATTGGTTTTCGAGCAAGTTTGAAGACTTTTTTTTGAAGATAAATCTAATGGTTTGTTTTTTTCAACCATTTTAAAAAAAATTTTTTTTAGTAACTCAACAAAATCATAATTTATATAAAGAAAGAGGTTTTTAATTATAACTTTAATAAAAACTAAAAATTACGACCCGAATTAAAATTTTAACAGTTCTTGAAACAAATAAAATAAAATTTGAAACGTAAAAAATTGCTTTTTATATTGACAAGCAAATGAGCGTGAGTTTATATAAGTTTATATTATGTTGGATGCTTGATTAGGTGAATTAGGCAAGGAAAGATACCTGCTAAAGGCCATCAAAAGTGCCTCGCTCATTCTCAATTTTAGTCACGATTACTCAATGCTCCAATTGCCATCAAAAGCTTTGTAGATTAATTTTTGAAGTAACGATAAACGTTTTTAATGGTTTGCCTTGATAATATTTTAGTCTATAACTTTCTATTTTTACTTTTTGCTAAAATCTTATGGACTTTAACAAAGGTTTATTTAATTATATATCTTGGAATCAATCTACAATAAATCTTAAAAATCTTTGTCAAAATTTTCAAACACTTCTTAAACTCTTAACAAAGTATTAAAAAAATTTTAAAGAGAGAAGTTAATCAAGCAAAATAAAGCCAATATCAAGTGTTTGAAGCATGCGTGATGGATGAAATTAAGAGATATAATTCAAATTTCCAAGTAAATGTTAAAAAATTATTTTACTATTATTTTCACGTCTAAAAAATTTTCAATTACTTTCACGACATATTTACAGAGTTTTTTAAGAATTCCTTCTGAACAACAACTCTGAAAAAAAATTTAAACTTTTGGTTGTTTTTGACGAAAAATTTCTAAATATTTAATTTAATTCGAGAAAAATATTCTAATCGATCATTTTCTTGGAAAATAATTCAAAATGGGATACTTTAGAATCTTGTTTTTTGTGATCAGTCTATCTTTCTTGCAAACGTCTTTGGGTAGCAAAACTCTAGAATATGAAAGCAAAGAGGGTGAGTTAGTTTTTTTAAAATCATATTTAATGACTATGCTTGATGGTTTTATCAAATAGCGATGCTTTACTTCAGAAATAAACTTAACATGCTCAGTTTTTTATTTTAATTGAAACCGTCATTTTATTAGTTGTTGAAAAGTACTTGTATCATTAGAAAATATTCTAAATTGAAATATGTGACTAAGGAGAACAAATAAATTCAGGTTTAATTCTTTAGGTATTTAAATTTTGAAATTTAGAGCATTCCAAGTGAAAAACGTGTAACAATTTAAAGTATTTAAATATATTTATTGAAAAAAAGGGGATGAAAAATATTTTGTTCTAATCATTTGATATGATTTGCTATTATTTAAAAAATTTTTTAAATCTTTTATCAGTTAAAAAAAATAACTAATAAAATATTTTCTAGGCAACAATTTTAATCATGATATGGACAAGATCGGATACGCAAAGAAATTGTTAGCAAATAGTGTGAAGTATGAGATAAATAAATGCAATAACTTTATCGACAAAGCAAAGATTGGAGTGAAAAAAAATTTCAAAGTAGAAAAACGGACTAAACGCACAAGCATTTATGATGGCCCTCATCAAAGTAACTCTCCCGAAAATGTGTACATCTATTCTAACGAGAAAAATTTATCATTTTTGAAAGATGAAAAGAATTTTAAAATTCCTCAAAAAATGACTAATAGCACTATCAAAAAGTACGACAACCTAGAATCGTACTCTTTGATCAAAAACTTTCATCTACCTTCCCAGTGCGCCATCAAGCCCAGTGACATTTCGGTTTCTCACAGCAGTGTATCCAATGCTTCAAACGTCATTTATGTGGGTATTTTGCCTCTTTATCATCCTTGGACGCTAAAAAATGTATTCTATCCTGGGGTTATAAGATATGCAATGAACCAAGCAAATATGCGCATTTTGACTTCTGTCAACAGCCGAATCGAGAGTCTTACTACAAAATACGACTACAATCATTCGTTAATGGCTCAGACCAATTTGTACATCAGCAATGCTTCAGCATTTATCGGGTTTTCTGGCTTTATGGAAGCTTCTTTGGCTTCCGCCTGGAATCTTCCTCTCATCGCTTTTGTTCGTTATAATTCGTTTTAAAGTTTTATGTTGAAACACAGAATTTCTTTGCGGTTGCTGTTGATTTTGTTAATGAATGATAATTGTTGAAAATAATCTTGTATTGAAAATCATTCGGTAAACTCAATTTGAAATTTTCGCTCAATATGCTAATCATATTATTTAACTCATACAGAATACTGCCTGAGGAATAAGAGATAATGTTATTTTTGCAACTTAAAAACTATAAATAATTGTTTTTGCAAGTGTCATATTAGCTTTTGATCCTTGGGATCAGTTTTTATATTTAAAACATTTTTAAAATAATCATAAAATTGAACGATTTTTTATATGAAGGATTTCGTCATTTATGTATGAAAGTGTGATCAAATTAGAGTATAAATAATTAAATATACGTATGGATTCATGTCCTTAAATACCATGCGAAAAATACCGAGATAAATCTTTTGCTCTTCAGATTCTTATTTTGACACTCAAAATCTTCTTGCTTTAATTCAATAATATTTTTTTTTCACAGAAAGGTTCAGCTACTTGGCACACTGCCAACACACCTACATTCTCTAGAACATCTCCTCCGAAGTTTAAAGTGGCTAAGTCCGTCATTTCATTGATGAAATTTTTCCATTGGACTCATTGTCAAGTAGGTGCTGTTATCAAATTATTAACGAAGTTTTGAAGTTTAAGCCGAAGTAAAAATATTATATAAAAGGACAGCAATTACAAAATATTAAAAATCAAGTTTTAGTAAAAAATACTTGAGTCTTTTTTAAAACTATCAATCAGTTAGTGGTTGGAGATGAGAAGAACTGGAAAGGTTCCATCCAATCATTGATCATGCTTGCATCGGAGCACGGTATAAGCATGAATAAAAACCAAATCATTGAGGAACCATATTATTCTAATGGACGCAAAGTTATTCTTGAGACCTACAAACAAACACGAAGTTAGCCAATATATTGTTGAGAATTTTCAACTCCAACAAAAATTTTACAATGAGAATTTTTAAAATCCCAAAAGTTTATGTGTTTTTTGGTGATCTGGAGGCTTTGATAGACTTTGTTCGATGTATGACTGACTTGAACCTTGATAATGGTTTGAAACTATGATGCTCCCATTGAATTAATATCACAATATAATGAAAAAATATTCAAATCAGTAAATAAATTCTCAAAGGAGAATATTTGGTCATAGCTGTGCAAGAAGAAACGTTTGAACCAGAAAAAAATGCCCGATATTTTAGAAAATGTCTAACAAAAATTTATTTTTTTGAATTTTCCCTTACAAAATTCTTTATTAATTGAAAACTGTTATGTGGTTTCATATAGATTTCGAAGAGTTTGACAACAAACAAGTTGAGGCATTCGCTATGACTTTACTTTTATTTCCAAGAACTCCAAAATCTACTGAAGAGTATCAAATATTCTTAAACGAAATAACGGCTTATACTAAACGAAAACTGGCGTCTTATGAACAAGTGCTCTCTTCTATAGATGTTGGCCATTCAAAATTTTGATAACTAATGAACCACCAAAAACAATGAAATTTATGCCAATATTAAGATACAGATTTCCGTGTATGCATCTTACTTGTATGATGCTGTGATGTTGTATGCAAAAGCTTTGTACGAGTGTCTGTCCAGAGGCGTCTCAGTCAGGAATGGCACAGCTATTATGCGCTATATTAGAAACAGCACCTATGATAGTTGGAAATTCAAACTTCATTTACTTTTCAATAAAACATTCAAAACATACATGAATTTTTTAAAATTGTATTTAAACTAAATATTTGTTGTCTTCAAAGGTATTCAGGGTCACACCATCTACATCGATGAAGATGGTAACGCAGAAGCTAATTATACTGTGGTGGCTTTGATAGATGACCCTTTAAACAAACAAAAAAATGAAACTCAAGACAGAAAAGTTTCATTTCTTAAAAATTCATATTATTTTGCTGCTCATGATCATTCAAAAAACTGTTATGATAATCGACCTACGAAGTTCCTTAGAGCCATAGGGTATTTCACTTCAAAGCAAAAGGATATTCCAGTAAGAAAGATCTTTAAAACTGATTCAATATAAAAAACGTTGATGTTATTTAAACTTGAAGGATTTTATATATAGAAGAGAGATAAACTGGATAGGAGGCAGGGTGCCTCTAAGCACTCCCCCTTGTGGCTTTGACGGCGCAAAATGTTCCTTTAAACTGGGTTTGATTCTTTGATTCTTTTTATTTTATTGTTGAAAACTATCTTCAAAATTTTTGAGTGTAAATTTTTTGAAGTTTGTATGTAAATTGATATTTCAGGGTGGTCCTTCATTTTGGCTTTCTTCATTGCTGCCTGTCTTCTAATAATCGTTTCAATAAGCATGACAAGGTTGATTTATAAATGTTTTTTATATTTAAAAATTAAAATGAAAATTTGAAATTGTTTATCAGACAGTATATGTATCAGCAAAAAGTATCTAGTCTTTTATGGAAAATCGATTTCAAAGATTTGCTTATAATCGATATGGAGATAGCCAATTTTTGCGAAAACATGGTTATAATTTTTACAAAACATTTCAATACATATCCTGTTTTTCAATATGTCAATTAAAGCATTTATAAACAATGATTGTAATAAAAGGATAATAGATTTGGAAGACTTAGTCATTTATCAGTGGAGGAATGTGGCGCGATCAAATTACCAAGAAATGCTTACACCAGTATAGGCTCTTTCAAAGGTACAAAAAAAAGTTTTAATACTGTAAATTTTGTTATATCTTTCATTTTTATAGTTTTTTTTAAATTGATTTTTATTGTATTTTTTCAGGTACTTTAGTGGCAGTGAAGAAAATAGGTAAAAAACAGGTTGAATTGACATCGGAAATGAAAAAAGAACTCCTCTTATTGAAGGAATTGAGCCATGATAATGTTAATAGGTAGTGTTAAGACCTTGAATCATATTCAAAAAAAAGCTATAAAATAGCAAACTCTATTTTGGAAACACATTATATTATAAAAAATATTTAATCTTTATGGTTTTAATTCAGATTTTTAGGGGCTTGCATAGAACCAAGCCATGTCTACATTGTGACGCAGTACTGCTCCCGTGGCAGTCTCAAGGTAGTCACAATGCTTGAGTTATTAAATAACCATTTGAAAACTAGGGTTATTTTGTTATTAGTAGTTGAATTGATCAAATAATTTTATTTTTTACTATTTTCACAAACCAGGATATTTTAGAAAATGAAGATATCCCATTAGACGATATGTTTATTGCTTCTCTTGTTTTCGATTTGATAAAAGTAAGTAAGAAAACACATCACTATAACATTAAAATCTGCTTAAAAAAGATTTTTACACATTATGTAATTAATTGCAGGGAATGATTTTTCTGCATGAAAGTGAAATTGGCTACCACGGAAACTTGTGTCCTTCCAATTGTTTGGTGGATAGTAGATGGGTCCTGCAAGTTAGTTCAAATTACATAAAAAATAAAACACACTAGAATTTCATAAATAAATATAGTGAGCTCACACTTGTTATTCTAGGTAAGTGACTTCGGTTTGAAAGGACTTCAAAGTTACAAGTCTATAAAAAACTGGGAAAGTATGTGTAAAAACTTTAAATAATTTTTTTCAAAAAACCATCGCTATTTTCAAACAAAAATCATTGGATGCTTAGTATAGCTCGTTATATAACGATTCAGAAATGACATGGAAAGCCCCAGAAGTGTTGCGAAACAACAGTGGAGGCTTGGGTGGTAGTTCAAAAGCTGACGTCTACTCTTTTTCTCTCATTCTCTACACTATACACACTAGAGATAAACCTTGGAAGAAAACAAATTTAACATCTCAAGGTATTATATTGGAGTTACCTCAACGCTTTGTATAATTTTGAGTGTTCTATAAACCAATCAGCTTTTGTTTCTCTTCTATATCAACAAACATTTTAGAGATAGTAGAACAAGTGAGAAACCCTTATGATGATGTGTATTTGAGACCCTGTGTTTCAAATCTTTGTATTTCGGAGTTTATTGTGAAGTTGATGCAAGATTGCTGGGATGAAGAAGTCGACCAAAGACCCGATTTTAAACTCATCCGTATCAAACTTAAGCCTATGAAGCAGGGACTGTATGTTGTGGAAAATCCTTATTGAAAAAAAAATTCTTTATTATCTTTTTGAACTTGTTTTAAGTAATTCATAATTGAAACTAAAAATATATACAAAACTTTTTTCATGAAGAAGTTCCAATATTTTCGACAATATGCTGGCCATAATGGAAAAGTATGCAAATACATTGGAAAGTGTGGTAGAAGAGAGAACATTTCAATTGGCTCAAGAGAAGAAAACTACTGAATCTTTACTTCTCAGAATGTTGCCAAAGTAAATTAAATTATGAACGTAAAATAAGAGATTAGCTTTTCTATTATTAAAAAGGACTTTACCATCATTCGAAACTCAATTGAATTTTGTTTAACACTTCACTGAGATAAGAGCTGAATTGCTAAAACTTGTCCTGTTTTTATTACTTATCCACAAAAATACGTCAACAACTCATACAGATCCGTGGCAGAGCAGTTGATACAAGGAGAACATGTGATACCTGAGTTGTATGACTGCGTCACTATTTCCTTCTCAGATATTGTGGGCTTCACAAGTCTTTCTGCTGAAAGCACTCCTTTAGAGGTGGTTGATCTACAATTAACTTTTACTGTGAATGTTTTATGTGATATTATAGATAATGTAAGGCCAGTGTTGAAAAACTTCCTACTTTTAAAACTTACTTGATTTTTCATTATTTTTGTACTAATTCAATTAAATTACTCTCAGATAATATCTAAATAATATTATTTCAAAAAACTAAAAAATTGAAAACCTTGAAAAAATAATGATATAAGTTTTTATATCATGAAGCTAGGCAAATTTAGGAATACTTGTACATGTCAGTTAATAATATATATGGTTTTGCTTTTTTAATTTGATTCAGATTATACCATAAATACTTATTATAATCTATTAGATAAGAGTTTTTTTCGGTGAGATTATCATTTTTTTATTTGACTCAGATTATATCAGATTTTTTTTATTACTAAGAAAAATTTTTTAAACACGTGTTCTGATTTTCTTTGTGAGGAATGATAACAACCAAATTTCTCTGAATAAATATTCCAAAAAAAGCATGGAGAAAACCGTATCTACATTTACTCATTGTGGAACTTTTGTAGAATTAAGATAATTTGTCTTAAAGTTGATCCTATGTAAGGTCCCAGTAATTCTATCACCACAGAAAGAGACAAATTAGGCATTAATATGATGAGACTCAAGAAAGCAACGGGTTTTTCGGGTGTTGTTGCTGAAATGCTTAAATTTTCTGATCCAGGTGGTGCTGAAATAATTTCAGATGTCATTGACAACATCTATGTAAACAGTATACCGTCTGAGTGACAAGAAGCTTCCATAGTCAGTGTATATAAGGGTAAAGATTATGCTTCAAACAAATCTAACTATAAGGGTTCGAAGTTAATTGAATTTGTTATAAAGGTTTTAGAGCGCGTGCTGGATTAATAAAACAAAGGATGCAATGCGGTTTTATGCAAGGTTGAGATACAGCTGACACCATATTTATTCTTTGTCAAGGACGATTAAAGCATCTGGTTGCTGGCAAGCCTCTCTACTTAGCCTTTTTTGACCTGGAAAAAGCTTTTGACAGAGTCCTACAAGAAAAAACTTAGTGGAGCATGCGGAAGTTGGAAATTGATGAATGGTTTGTGAGAATCGTACAATCCTTGTACAAGGAAGTGAAAAGTAGGGTGAGAGTTGGTGATGCGTATAGAAACTCGTTTGATGTTCGGGTAGGTGCTCATCAAGGTTCTGTTCTTAGTTCATTACTTTTTGTTATTGTGCTGGAAGCTCTATCTTTGGAGTTTTCCAACAGGTTGCCCTTGAGAGATTTTGTATGCTGAGTCCATGGGTGAAATTTTCGTAAAGTTAGAAACATGGAGGTCAGAGATGGAAAATAAAGATGGGTATGACAAAGCTGATGGTCTCTGATTTGAAAATTGATGTATTGAAGGAATCTGAAATTTTGGGGTGTGGGTGGAAATGCTAGTTATTGTGGTAGTTGTAGACAATGGGTGCACAAGAAATGCAGTAGCATAAAGTTTCTTGGCCTCGGATTTTTACTTCAAATGCGCTCGCGGCCTTGGTGCAGCTCGGTCTATTGATGGTAGATTAGTGAAGAAAATCATGGCTGGTGATGAAACCCTGAAAGTTGTTTTAGACTTTTGCTATCTTGGGAATATGTTATCTGCAGAGGGTGGATGTGAGCTTGCTTCGAAAGCACGTTGTAAGAGTGCTGGACTGAATTTTACCATTTGAAGTTAATAAAATGTCTTGTAAAAAAGATTTCAGTTTCCAATTTTACGTATGTAGGTGCTTCTGTTCAAGTGCCACACAGCTTCACGTGCATTTTCATCAATACTTCCACCTTATTCAATTTTTTACCATTCGCATCAAATTGTTTCCAAGTTCAAAATTTTGTTTGAAACTCAAAACAAATATTTGAATTGGTTTATTGCATACTAAAACAACAAAATAAACAAAAACTAAACTAATTCAACTAAATTAAAACAAGTTTTATGAGAAGTTTTGAGTCCCAATATTTGATAGGCACTCAGAGCTTCCAGCCGCGTTATCCATGAGTGAAGTCTAGCAACCGATGGTTGAATTGCTTGTTCTCTCTTAATACCAAAACCTTAATCATTATCGATATAAGCATCATTATCACCACCACAATAATAATTATCACTAATATCATTTTTACACCACCGGAATCCCCATTCTCATTACATCATTGTTTTTTATACAATTTCTTCATAATAGGAGAAAATTTTTCAAATTATTCAAGAATTAGCTAGAATATTATGTTGGAAAAACCTTATCTTAATTCATCGGTTTAATTCTTTTTTTCAAATTTTTAAATATTAAAATCGAATAAAACTAGATATTCTTAAATCCAATTATTTGATATATTTAGGTAATCTATATTCTAATCTTTTTTTTCGTAGATTCTAATATTTAAATAAAACGGTAACTCACGCTATGAGCATTATCAAGCCTTCAAACGTGTTCGCTTCGTCCGAGGTTCCTTCTATCAATTTACCATTTTTCAAGCGTTGAAAAACCTCTTGTTTTTTGTCAAAGCCGCGCTGAAATAAATAAATATAGCGAGTATTACATTAAATAGAGAAAAAATTATGAACTGTAACTCTTATTTGAAAACTACTCTTGATATTTGTATTTTATAACTACATATTACTTTTCGTATCAGAAATCAATTACGTTTTTAATGTAGAAGTTTCGTGAGAAACTGGGACTTTCATTCGAGTTGTTTTCGCGTATTTGAAAGAGTTGAAGGAGAAAACAACTTATGACGGCTATATTCGTACGTCAAAGTTGAACCGCTTAATATATAAAGCAAAATCAATAAATTTTATTTTAAAAAAATATTCAATAAAAATAAGAAATTTTGCAAAAATAACTAATCAGATAAAAACAGCCAAATATTAATTATTAACATAGATGCTTTTGTCTATAACATAAAATCATATAATCACTTTTAGCAGCCGTTTTTTCAGTTATTTTTTTGCTATGAACTGCTTTTTCTCCTTTTTAAGGTATTTTTTTCTCAATGTTCTGTTCTCATTAGTTTATTTGATAAATAATTTTCACAAAATTTCAATTTTTTCTTTTTTTTTCTTGTTTATCGTATATACTCTAAGCCTATGCCCTGCTTTCATGATTTTCTACTTAATCTTTTTGAATTCTCCTCTCCTCCTTCTCAAATCGTTAAGCGGCACGTTTTTTTCCTCAATTTCAAATTTTGTAGCTCTTCAGTCTGTTCTCAATAGTATTTCACCATCTACTATTTCTTTTTTTTCTAGTTCTAGGTTCCCTCACTCATCTATTATCTTCTCTTCTCACTTAGAATCTGAATATTCTCATCTCAAAACTGAATCATCCAACTCATCTCATAACTCTTCAAAACTTTTTAAATTCATTTATAACTCTTTCCTTAACATAAAATCTCTTAACAACAAATTTATTTATGTTTTTAAAGTAGTTAATTACAGGTTGTAACAATGCTAAACGACCTTTACACCCAGTTTGACTCGATCATCGAAGCATATGATGTTTATAAGGTAATGATTCTTAATTATGTTTATACGGTAGCAGTTTATAACTATAAAAATATTTGAATAAAGCAAAAAGATTTTCTTATAAACTTTTTTTTTATAAACTAGCGAGTTTAATATTCAAGGTGAAAAACTGAAAATTCAGTTTGAGCTTTATTGAAAACCATTGTCATAACTTTTTGAAACAAGTTTCAAGAAATAGTTGAAGGGTATTAAAACCAAAACTATACCGCAATTTTTCACTTAACTTTTTATACATTGCCTATTGTCTACTATCTCTTTTATTCAAATAAACGAAATCTTATTTAAAAAAAACAAAAAAATTTTTTAATTAAAATAGAGTTCATAAGGAGTAGAGTGAACATTAAGTTTCATAAAAGCTATATATCTAGTAAAACTTAGATTTCCGTTTTGAATAATTCAGTATTTAGTATCATGAAAATTGGTGAAATAACAGTTGGATAAATCAAAAATATTTGTAGTTAAAAATACACGCATATATATATATTTTTTTATTTCATGTTGAAAATTTATGTTAGGCTTATTTATTATTCATGTTAGAATCATGTAATGTAATGTAATGCAGTATTTATAAAGCGCTTTTCATCATAGATCAAAACGCTTGGTACAAATTTAATGTAGCGAAAACACACTGTGGAACAGTGTGCTAATAGTCGACCCACGCGGGATAATTAGTCTAACGCTCAACCATTGAGCTATAGGGTCCGACAATATCATAATATATATATATTCATATGGAAGCAACTCCATTTAGAATTTGTTTTAAAAAAACCAAAAAAAAATATTACTTTACGAACAATATTAAATGCACAATGGTTCATAAATTTATTAGTAAATAAACTTATAAATAGATTAGATATTAACGTTTATATCAAATGGTTCTTAACCAAGTCATGGTAAAAAAGAAAACTGGCTATAAAAAGAATTTGATTTATTGATGAGTATGTTGTCTAATAAAATTATAAACCGTTGTGTTTTATCGTTACCACATCGACTGATTGACTCAACCTTTAGGTGGAAACTATTGGGGACGCCTATATGGTGGTTAGTGGACTCCCTTTAAGGAACGCAGACAACCATGCTGGAGAGATAGCTTCGATGTCGCTGCATCTGTTGAACACGGCAAATAGTTTTAAGATTCGACATCGTCCCAATAGAAGTCTTGTTTTACGCATTGGAATTCATTCAGGTTACGTCAATTTTATAGCTATCAAATTTAAGAAATTATAGATAAATTCATATTTTTATTGAAATAATTTTTAAAATCTCTTAATGCTATTTCAATATTCAACTTTACCTGAAATGATACTTTAAACCAAATTGCGCAACCGAAAACCCAGTTAGAGGCGACCTACTACTTTATAAAAATTCTCACTTTCCAGGGCCTGTAGTTGCAGGGATAGTAGGATTGAAAATGCCGAGATACTGTCTCTTTGGCGACACAGTAAATACAGCTTCACGGATGGAATCTAGCGGAAAAGGTCTGGGTATTGCACAATGACATGCAAAACATATATATTTTGTTGGACACTTCAATTGTGGGTTCTCAACTGAGCAAATTGATTTTTTATCAACAAGATAGCAACACTTATTGAGCACAATAATTAACGATAAGATAATAACTAGGAATTAAAATCAACTACAAATTATCAAACTTTAAAAAGTCAAACTCATTATAGACATAGGTGCACGGTCACTTCTTACAGACATGCTTATGGCATGTCCAAATTTAGTACACACACATATAACTAATAGAAAATTATTAAAAACGCCCAAATACGTTTATAACGGAAAGTTGCTCCCAATATTTTCAATTTCTATAGCCTGTATTAATCGTATAAGTATAGCAACATTGTTATAAATTTGCATTTCAATTTACGAAACTTCTCGACATAAACAGTATTTTTTCAGTTATACATTAATCTTAAGAAAAAGTATGATTCTCTATCAAACATTTCCAACAGCTCAAAAGATCCACTGCAGCATGCAAACTGTAGAGCTCTTGAATCGCTTGGGAGGCTATGAGTTGGTCAGAAGAGGAATGGTAGCAATTAAGGTTAATTACATAATTTTTCTTTTTGGGAAGTATTCAGTCATTTTGTAGTGCTATACATTTTTAGTGTTTGAACATTAGTTAATGACAAGAATACGAAATGGGTCAAAATGTCTTTGAATCTAAATAGATCAAAATTGATTAATATATCACAATCTGGATAAATATAAATTTAAAATATTCATAATATGGAAAACATGAAAATTAAATATCCTTGTTGAACCATCAGGGCAAAGGCAGCGTGTTAACATACTTCTTGGAGAAAGAAGATGAGTCTCAGAGACGATTGAGAATGAGCAAGGAAAAACCTGAACTCTTTGAACAGAATTTCAACACACAATACGTTTTTCCATTTGCGGATGATGATAACAATCAAAGTCTAAACTTTAGAAACAATAATGTGGCTTTCAGCACCAACAATAAACTTGCTTCTAATTTTGGAAAACTAGTAAATACCAACAATCAAAGTAATTTTTTTCTCTCTTCCTTTGTTTCTCAAACTGCTCTCAAAAATGGCTGTGCGGAAGCCCATTCAAACATCGCTTAAAACCAAAATTCTAATTGGTGAAAAAATTTAATGGGAGCTTTTGGAAGCCTAGTTCACATTTAGTCGGCTTAAAATGCGAATGACGAATGAATTTTAGCTTTACAAGCTTGATTTTCAATGTTGTGATAATTTATTATACCATTGAATTTCTGTCATTTTAATGCGCTATTACCTATGACGATAAATGCATGGTATGTAAAAATTTTGTTCTATAGCTTAAAAGTTTCCGAGCAGAATCATTTGAAGCTCAAAGATATCAAAGGAATATTTTGTTTATGTCGAACTTTGTGTTGAACACCTCAATGGTTTAATTACCAGCTTATGTCATTAAGTAAGCTTTTCAATGGAGGTATTTATAGAGCTTTAGTTGTCTATATGTGCTTCTTGTTTATCATATTTGAATGGCTTCGATGTATATTAATATCTATTGAACGATTAAAAAATTTAATGGCATGTGTTTTTATATCTTTACAATATTGAATAAGGACATGTCAAAAGTTTTTGAAGTTCACGAAACTTTTGAAGTAGAGTTTAAGATAAAGCCCAATTTTTGAAGCGTTTTCTATAATATAATTTATTCTATATTTCAGTAAAAAGCTTCAAAAACATAACAGAAACTCACTAGACTGAATGAAACTAAATAATCATCGTATTAGCCTACGAATAAAGCGAGAAAAATTTAAGACAAAGGTTTTTAAAAATTTATTGCTAAATGTGTTTTAACACAAACTTCAATAACTTCTAAAATTGTTTTCATTTAAATATGTATATACAAACGTAAAGTTGTGGAAATGATTGAAAAAAGAAAGATAAAAAAGTACTAGAAAAAATATTCATATGTTAAAATTAATTTACATAACAATGAAAGACGTCCTTACTTTATAAATAATTGCTTTTTTGGAGTTTATAAAGATAGCCTATGAATATGAGCAAATATGAATAGTAATTGTAACAACAGTTTTATAATACAAGGTTTATTTATATAGCTCAAATAACAATAGAATACACGTAAAGTAAAATTTCTCTATGATAAGAACCATGAAATTAACAATCAAAATCAATCTTAGAAAAAAGATATTTAGATAAGTATTTTCTCTTATTAATAAAATGTTGCTATAGACAATTTTTTTGGGGTATTGTTCAAACTGATTACTGATCTGAAACAGTCATTAATTGTAAATAAACTTAACTGCCAGAACTATGGATGATCAGCCTAGATTTCAACTAACAGGTTGAAAAATCTTGCTAATTCAGTGAAAATAATCGAAAAGTTTGAAAAACTAAATTACAATTATTATAGTTTACTTTAATTCTCTTTGCTTTCAACCATTTTCATTTTTTTAGT
This sequence comes from Pterobdella sp. o SKG-2022, assembly GCA_964035795.1. Taxonomy (NCBI): domain Eukaryota; kingdom Metazoa; phylum Annelida; class Clitellata; order Hirudinida; family Piscicolidae; genus Pterobdella; species Pterobdella occidentalis. The sequence continues at coordinate 19,013,266 of OZ038322.1, forward strand.
TCACAAGACTAGAAAAGTCAAGCCAAGAGGAAAACAGGGTATGTTTTAATAAAAACATTTTACACAAAAGATTTTTATTTATGTAATAATCTTTTAGAAATCAAGCTTTTAATATTCTTCTTTCAAGTTTTTAAAAATAAGTTCACAATGAGATTGATACATGATGTAAAAAACACCTAGGAACAAATGACTTGTATGCAGTAGTGATATTTGGCAAAGAAAAACACAAAACATCAGTCGTTGAAAGATGCATAGATGCAGTCTGGAACCAAAACTGCTACTTGTCAGTAATATCAAGTCAACCCTTTTTCTTGCAACTTCTATTTTTTAATTCTTACTTTACTCCTATTAAAATACTCTATTTATAAATCAATACTTAATTATTTAAAATTTGGGCCTTTTAGAGCTATTTTGATGAAGTATAGCTATCATGAAATACAAAAAACAGAAAGAGTATATAAAAATTCCTCTCAGAACTCTCATGGGAAATGAATATGGTACTTTGAAAATTAAAGTTTGTCATCGAAACTTTCTGTTGACGACTGATGAATCAATAGGCCAAGTAGAAATTTTACTTAAGCATTTCACCTTTTACGAATCTCCTAAAACAAGGTTGAATATATATTTATTTTGAACCTAACCCCAAAATACGAAAAATGGACAACTTAAAAATTTTCAAATAGTTGGTTCAAACTGACGAACAAAGCCGCTAAAAACGAGGCTGAAGTTTTACTCACATTGACATATCTCGCAGTACTACCATCCATTATCATAACAGACTCAAGCAACAATACTTTCAAAAACTTCGCCAAAAAACTTATAATAAGTTAGTTTTTAAATTTTTTGTGGTTAATTAAAATTTCATATAACCTTGATTTCATTAAGCATTTTTTTACATATGGAGCACAACAATTATATAATACACGAGCCAAATTAAATGCTGTATTTGAAATATTCAATGAATATTATCAAATGTTGAAAGCGCATTTTTGGTTTGTTTGTTGGATAATTATGGGAGTTTTGAGTCGGTCAAAAATTAAATTATTTTGTCAAATGTTTAGATTTAAGTTCATTTTCATTCACTCGTCGGCCCCTATAGCTAAATGGTTGAACATTAGACTAATTATCTAAAAGTTATTGGGTTCGATTCCGCGTGGGCCGACAATTAGCACCTGTTCCACAGTGTGTTTTCGCTACATTAAATTTGTAGCAAGCGTTTTGATATATAAGGAAAAGCGTTTTATAAATATTGCATTACATTCAGTAGTATATTAGATTCTTTGATTTATAACATATTTTTGGATTGGATGTAATAATTAAAGTTTCTAATACCTTAACTTAAGCAATAGAAATATTGCTGTTAAAGTTGTATAAAAAACCGAACTTATCAATATTAGAAACTTTCTTTTTAATAAGTTGTATAAGTCTCAAATTCATGTAGAATTAATGAAAAATATTTATTATGACTAAATTTTTGTAACATCCAAATTAAGGCGGTGACTCAAAAAGAAAAAGAAAAAAAAGTTTGTGTGAACTAACGAAGAAAGATTGTGAAAAAGATAAGGTACATTTACTAAAAGTTTGATTAAGATAATATTAAAGATAAGGACAACCCTCATATTATTCAATGAAAAAAGTATGTAAAACACACATCTGAAGTGCACATGATAAATATCAATACAGGAGTTATCAAAACTACAAATAATGCCAAATGATCTTAAGTGTTTGTATTGGGACTCAAATAACGGTGAAAAAAATTCTGAAATCTTAAGGAAAAAAAGGCCTAGTGCCAAGCAGCAAGATGATATGGTCAACGTTAAGCTCGCCAGGCGTCACTCCATTGCATTAGTAAGTGAAGAAGATATATAAAAATATAGGTCGAAAGATTCTCATACATATTTATAAAATATCAAGTTCCGGTATATACTATTATCCTAACGCAACTAGCTTCATTGATTGAAGATTATACACGTATTTATAATTAAGTTATATTATATACTGAAATGGTTATTTTCAAAAGTTTTAGTAGTTGATTAGAATTATTCATAGTGAAACTTTATAAATCGTAAAACGTAACTTCAATTATTACCAGTCGAACAGCAAGAAATCACAAGAATTATCATTATCAGGTTCAATACCATAGCCAACTCTTAGGAAATATTTAATTCTCACATTAACTCAACCTTATAGCAGAAGTAGATGTCAGAGCATCAGTTTATGAGCTAAAATCGAATATTGCTTCCTACCCAAACAGTTAAGCCAGTATATTAGAACTTAATACATTTAAAACATGTAAAATAAAAGTGCAATATTTTTATTAATATATATTATTTTGAAAAGTGTCATTTATGAGTATCAATAATCTGACTTTGACTGCAGTCAACATCATTTGTTGTAACATGTACAAAAATATAATCCAATATGGTTTATATAATATAACCTTATATTTATCAAAGCGCCCACGGACTTCCATTATCAACCTACTTTGCCCAACGACAAAACTCAAACAGCCTGTGGTAAGTTTTGTGTTAAGCATATGCGAAATAATTAATAAATTTATATAAAAATTTATATAAACATAAGCGAAACGCTTAATAAATTCATAAATTAATCAATTCAAGGAAGAAGTTTTTATTGCAAATAACACGATATTCAATTTTTATTCAAGAGTAAGGGGATTGTTACGTTGGCAATTATTTTTATTCTATTACTTTTTTGGACAAAGAAAATTTATTCGATAAAATAATTTCATTCATTTTTGATGCGTTTCAAAGTAGACTTGTACAACTGTTCAGAATATAAAGCTCACAAAAAAAATTTATTGCCTAAGTATACTACTGGTTTAACAACTAAAATTGTTGCATGGTTTCAGATAGTGAATCAAATAATTCAAGTATTCGAGATTCGAGTTTTCAAACCTCTTCTAAAAGTTCTTTAACAAAGGCTTCTCAAGTTTTGACTGACGAGGAAAATTATACAAATGAAATTCATTCAACTTTATCCGACTCTTTATCTAAAAACTCAAATGAAATCCAAACAAAACAAATATCCAGTATAGGAAAACAAGACTTAGAAGAAAAGAATGCTTTGGACTCTGACAACGCAAATAAAAATATAGATTTTATCAAAAAAATAGGCGAAAGAATGGTGCAAAATATAGCAGAATTGAATTCTCGAAATCTTCTTTACCACCATTTCAAAGAATTTACCAAAGAGGTTTGCTAAACTTCAATTAAAAATAATTTCAGTTAAAAAATGAATTTCAAAAGCAGTTCAAACTGAATTCAAATTTAAAAATAAATAAAATAAAAAAACAGCATCTTTCTGATATTGAAGAACGTAAAATTAAAACAAGTACACAAAAAGTTGCGCCCTCTGAAACATCTGTTGAGCTAAAGATACCCTAATATGGGGCGACTAAAAATCGATCAATAAAAAAATCAACAAAATGCTAAGCTTAAATTTTGCTTGTTATTATAACGATTTAAACAATCCCAATAATAGGAGTTGGTACAACTTGTGTTGGACCAGAGAGAGTGGATCAAAGCTAGAGAGTTATACATTCTTGAAATTGAAGAATACCAAAAAAAGCTTCTTTTGAAGGTTTTTTCGTTTCATATTTTGAACTTTGAAAAATATTTTCATTTAGTTGATACGTACTTTTTTGGATGGGGCTAAACTTATCCAAAACTATAACATTTTTGTCGACTTAATGTATGTGTTCAAAACTTCATTTGGTCGGTATGAAATTTTAAATATACTTATTTAGTTTTTCATATATAACAAATCAAATTGAATGGTTCATGTGAAAGCATAACATTTCAGGTACTGGATCAGAGCATCAAAGGCAATCAAATCAAAAAAGGAATAAGAAACTCAATAGTCGAAGAGATCAACTTGGGTGTGAATCAAGTGCTGCAGAGACGCAGAGGCAACAGTGAAAAAGACAACAAAAACAAATCTGAGCCAAAATCTTTAGCAAAAAAATGGTTTGGTTCTTTTTTCAAACCGAGTTAGAAATGTGTTGAATATCAAGCTGTCAGACCTTTTATTGAATATTTCAATATCATCAAGTTTCAAATTTAATGACTTGCTTAAATAATTATTTTTAAACAAACTTGTTTTTTCAAAATTCATAAAATTTATTTTTTAAGAATACGATGTCTCTAAAAAGTTACTTATATAATATTTTTTCATCCAAATTTCTTGTCTTTTCACGGAAAGAAAATTTGAAAAATATATGAATTTCAATAAAATTACAAAATTTTAGTGTTGAATAACAAATAAGTTAAGCTAAAAAAATTTTTTAGTATACATTTTTTTTCCAACGTAATTCAAGCTCAAGCGAAATCTAACCTAGCTATCAAATGTTTTATCAAATTTCCATTCACTTCAGTTAACTATTATCGTTTTTAAACCAAAAATTTAATTTGAAAAAATATTGTAGAACTTCAAATACTCCTTGCTTCGATTACAAGAACACTAAAAGTTACTATTACCACCTCTGCTGTGATTTTTGTGATAGTTTGTTATACTTTCCATTGTATTGGACAAAGTGATACCAATTTATTTATTTTTTTTTTCAACACTTTATAGTGATGGCTTTGGCTTAAACCTGATCATCTCTGACCAAAGTGGGCTTTTCATTCACAGCCTTGGTCGAAACTGTATAAAAAAGTTTAAAATGCTTTTGTTTTTTCATATCACAAAACATTCATGTCAATCTCTGTTGGACTCATTTACTCAGTTATCATCTTTTTACTAAAAAATCTTCCAGAGTACAACGGTTGTTAGTTAAAAACGTATAAATCGACATCATTAAACAGGTTCAAAACTAGCAACCATTATTCCAAGAACTTTGAGCAACGAATAAACAATGATTTAAAGAACAATATACAAAAATTTTAAATAATATTGAACTTACAGAACTATTTTAAAAAAATTTCAGCTATTTAAATTTATATCAAAAACAATTTTTTTTATTATATGTTAGTAATTAATTAAAATAATAAAAAGAATCTCTTTAATGTATGCTAAATAGCTTCTAGGGGTAGACAAAGGTCGTTTTTCTTAAAATCACCAACAACATCTGATAAAATTATAAACAGAGATTTTATAAGAACGCTCAAACATTATGAACTTTATAATAGTTCGTCAACTACTTGAAAATGGCGTCTTTACTTCTATCATTGAGAAAGTGATTACATTTAGCGTTGATCAGCAGCACTATAATTTTACCTTTCGAATAAACAACAAGAAAAGTGGAGCTCAAAGGTTATTTTCACGTTTATATATACAAGGTTTTTCACGCGAGTATTATAGTGATAGAGAAGATAAAGGTTTTATATAATTATATGTAGATATATGATGTTTGGAATATAATTGGTTGTGTTCGAATTATAAAAAGTTATACCCACCATAGTTTTTCTTCAAAAGTAAACTAATATGAACTATAAGCTTAAAAATGGAAAATAATCTGAAAAATTCTGAAGTGGCAAAGTTATTAGTTCAAAAAAAAATTAATTTCAGAGACAATAACTTAAAAAGTTTTTTATGCAATAACATAAAATCATCGGATGAATCAATCACAGAAAACTCATTCAAGAATAAACACCTTGATTCTGCACCCATTCCATCTTTTATACACACTTATAATAAAAACACCACAGATAGACCAAATAAAAAAAATTCCAATACAAATGACATTATAAAAACATTGGAATCGAATAATCCCCAGAATAAAACACTTGTTTTTTCTATTTTACCAAGCCAATCTCAAGACACATCTACGCACAGTAAATGGCCTCCTATCGATCTATCGTTGAAGACCTCAAAAAATAAGGTACCTTGGTCATTGTTTTGATTCTTTTTAATTTTCCTATTTATTGAGATATTTCAAAAAAATTTAAAAAAGTAATAGAACATCAACAATAATATTTATTTATTCATTAAAACAGAATATAGGTAGTTTTGAAATGCAGAATATACTGAACCCTACATCTGTTCATCTTGATAAAATAACCTTTGACAACAAAGATTCACTCGATAACGATAACGTAACCATTAAAACAGAGCCTTTTAAAAACAATGATTCACATCATGTGGCTTTGAGAAATAATGAAAGAAGCGAGAATCATTCATTGCGAGAACATGATCAAGTTACAAATCAAAAAAGAAACAAAAACTCAGATATAATAGACCCACCTCTAGGACTCTCTGATACACATCGTAAAACCTCAAAGTCAAACACCGAACAATCATTCTCTGAAACTTCTTTTTGCAATTTTCTGCAAAAACCTTTTGCAACTTCTTTAATTTCTTCACAAATCAACAGTCATTCTAGTTACACGCAAGCCCCTAACAGTTTAAACAAAGCTCGTTATTCGATTATAAATACTAACCCTTCCATCACTTCACTCCTTCTTGACAAGCACGCCTCAAATACTTCGTCTGTTGACTCCCTGCGTTTCATACCTGTTGTGGCATCGTCGGCATTTGAGACAACTAGGCCAGTATCGACGCTAGAAACTAATAAAAACTTTAGAGAAAGTTTTTACAAATCAGGTGAAATTTATAATTTATTGAGCTCATAGGTCAAACATCTATTTCTATAAGCTGTTACATGTTATGAGTGATTATGGATTTTTAAAAATTTTATTGAAGAAGCCTATCAAAAAAATAAGTCGAAACGTAAAACTAGAAAAACCATCGATTTTTCCTCTGTCTTAACAAAAACGAATACAAAGTTCACAATAGAGCTTGATAACTTTTTAATAAGGCAATGAAGCCATGGTTCTCAACAATCAGTATTAATTCCAACATATCTCTGTATTGAAAATATATTTTTCGATTGAAAATGTCATATCTTTTATGTATCATTAACACATCTTTTTAATAGGTTTTATTGGATGATTTTTACATATGAATTAAATAACTTATGAAGCATCAATGAATTTAAACCTTAATATCTCTGAATTTTAATTAGCCAAAATTTCAAAATACAAACACAAAAGCTTATTAATCAACGAAGCTTTTCTTAAGCAGAATTACATTATCAAGTACTTGATAATCCTTGCGAGAAGCTTCGTTGTTTAATGAGCCTTTTTGATCATATCTCTTCAATATGAAATTTATAAATAGAGCTAAAGAAAATTGATCAAAGTACGAAGTTCAACTAGAAATTACATCCAAAATCCATAGGTTACCATAGGAGAAAAAGACTTGAAAAATTAATTTTTTTTTACAAAAAAAAGAGTGTTTCAAATTAAAATTATGTTTTATGAATCTCATTAAGGAGTTGATTGAAAGACGAGGAAACATTAATTAAATACAATGTTAGTTTGCAGTGTTTTTTAGTTTTATGAACTTTGATCTTCAACATGTAGGCTTGGTGCTCATCAGAGGTAAGACCGGGTGATTAAACTAAAATTTACTAATACGGTACTATTCTATTGACTTAAAAAAAAAACAAATTGGATTTTATAATAAATTTTATATAACATGTTTTCTTAGTAAAATTTAAATTTAGTAGTAAGAACCCATTTATTGAATGCTATGAGCTCACATGAATCCTTTGATTTATAAGATCGATAAAAAACTATCAATATTAATGATATGAAGTCAAAAGTCCAGTTAACTCAATAATAGTGTATTTTGTTCCTATTTATCAGAATGTGAGAAATTATGTGAAGGAGAATTATCGAAACAACTTTAACGAATTAGATAATATAAAGACAATACGAAAATAACCAAAACTTTTCATTTTAAAGTTCCAAAAATAAATTATTAATAATTGAATGACTTAAAAAACTGAATACAGAATAATAAAATGTAGTTGTAGACATTTTTTTGTGTAACTTTCGCTCAGTAAAACCCATATAAACAGTATCCCTTTCAAACTAAAGTAATTTAATCATTGATAATTATAATGTTTAAACTTCCAATGATGTTGTGAAAAAAATTAAATTTATTTAACTCATGTTTTAATAATATAACAAAAATAATAATGTAAAGTTGTTAACTCTCAATATAATAGAGAAAATAACTTCTTCAAACATTCTATTTATAAATAAAAAAACTAAACATTTTATGAAGTTCCTAACACTTCATCAAATTTCAAATTAAAATCTTTTTTACATGGGAAGAAAACGAAAATCCCGCTAATTAATCTTTAATACAGGGCACCAAATATAAATAATAGAATAAATAGTATTTGAATATTTATAATATATATTTATCATGGGTTTTTAATTATAAAATCTTACAAGAGTTTTAATTCATTAAGAGTAACCAAATTTTAATTTTTTGAAAGTAGGAAATCCTTTAAAATACATATTTGCCTGTTGAATTTGAGGTTAAAACTTTCGTTATGATGTGATTTTTTACATAGTTCTATTAATTCTTCATAATTTCTAAAACTTCGATCTAGAAAATAAGTTTAATACATACAAAACTCGATGTTGTTAGCCTGATGTATTTATGAAAAAGGAAACTCTTCAAAGTTACTTATAATTTGAATGTCTTTTTGAAACTGAATTTATATTAGATCAAAGTGCGGGGATTTTTTTTCAGCTCGCTGATACATTATCATATTTGAAAACATCGCGACTCGTCTAAAATTTGACCTTGTTGATTAATAAAAAATTTTAAATAATTTTGTTTAAACTACTATGAAATTATATTTTTCCCAGTTTCAATATTAATTTTGAAGGTAGTTATTCATGATCGTTAACAGAATATAGTTTTTTAATATCCATATAATAGTATTTTTTGAAAGATTATTTTTTAATTCTTGATTTATTCATTTAATAATGCTTAAATTGGACTTGTTTCCGTATTCAAAATAATTTTTTCAATAAACTAAATAAATAAATGGACTTTATTAACGTTTAAAAAATATTTAGTTTTAATGCTTTAACTTTGAAACCAATTTTTAAGGTTTTGAACATTAAGGCATTAAGTAGAATCATAAAAATCTTTTAAACTAATTACAAGTGAAAAACATCTTCGAGTGCTTTAATGATGCAACTAAATAAGTTTGTTTGAAGCGATGGAATTGTAAAATTTGAAATAAACCTAACCATGTCAATTGACTAATTACTGAATCATTTATTTACTCAAAACAATCTAATCTTCTTCAACAGGTTCTCCAAGATCTATGTTGACTATTATACCCACTTTAGAAAAAGTCCCTCTTATTGCATCAGAAAGCCCTTCTAACAAAAAGCCTTCAGAAGTTCTTAAAAACCTTCTTTTGAAGCCCTCAACATCTGAAGAACCTAAGAGCTTGTGCAGTGTTTCAGTTACAAATGTCTTCTTGAATAAAAATTCTACTGACAACAAAGTGGATACCAACCTACCGAATGAGAACAAACTTTTGACTGATATTAAAAGCAGTGGTGTTAAAATAAAAAATGAAGTGATGACGTGTGAAGATGACGATGAAAAAAAAAGTAACATGTCAAACGGGTGTGATGGTTGCGAATGTGATTGTGATTTTTGTCCTAAAGATGGGTTAAAACCCAAACAGATGCCAAATGGTCAAAATGACAAAAGTGAACCAATTTTCATAACAAAAAACGGTTTCATTGATTTATCAAATGGTTTCGCTGAAAAAATCGAGAAAAAAAATACTATTGAAAGTTTGCTACTGTTGAAAAATGGCTACAAATCAAAAACAAATTCTCAAAACAAATGTGATTCAAATAATGATGATTTTTTAACAAAATTTGAAAATAATCTTTCTTCACATCATAAAAAAGAAAACTCTTTTGAACCAAATGGTTTTTTGTTTAGTGCAGATAATATTACAAAGTTCAAACAAACACTTTTTGATAAAAAGAAAAAGCAAGCGTCAAGATGCTGTTCAAATGAGACTAATACTAACGAAAAAACTTTGGAAAATTCTTTTAATAAAAATTCGTTCAATAAACAGGCATTTTGTCTTCCTAAAAGAAAATTCATTGAAATGAAAAACAAAGATGCTTATGTGCAAAGCGAAATGAACCAGCAAACAAACGATAACTTCATTGACAGCTGTGGTATGCCTTGTTGTAAAAAAACACGACAGGGTTCTGGAAATATGACTTCTAAGTTCAATCTCTGTAAAAGTTCTTGCAGTCCTTTAACATGCACATGCTTGCAACCAGAACCAAACAACTCTTCAATTTTTTCAAACAAAAGCATTGAAGAAAAGAGCTGTGACATGAGCCTGTCTGAAACTTCAACTATTTCTATAACACCTCTAAAATCAGCCTCCGACGAAGAACCAAATGCTTTGATGGATGCATCGACGCAGTGGTGTTTTGAGGACTCAGATAAATCTATCTTCTATAAAGATTTTTCTACCCAATGTAGCTTAGATGATCAATTGAAACCAGAAAGGTGCAAATTATGCAACTGTTGCATCCAATCAGAAAGCCCTATCCAACCATCGTTTCCTATTTCCTTGAACAACATAAATGAAAATTTATTAGATCTTGGTGTGCTAAAAAACAAAAAAGCTCTTAATGATATTCAAATGAAATGTCATCATTGCGGCCTAACCTTTGATGATGAAGTGATCTTCTCCATTCATATGGGGTCACACAGTCATCACTCACCCTTCACTTGTAACTTGTGCGGCAAGAAATGTCTGAACAAATACGGTTTCAACACACACGTTCTCCATGGACACCATTATGTTTCAGCCTGATTTGTACATATGTAGATTCAATTATTAAATTATTCAAACTTTTAATTCTTTGTTTAGGTCATTTTTCATTAATAAAGTGTAGTATTTATTCAAATGCTGATACCAGTCAGAAGTTTTGTAATAAATATTTTAGATTATTATAAATTTTTGTGAAGTGTTTTTGAACCAATCAATCAACCAAGTCCTTATTATGGCCTGTTTTTCTTCACTGAGAGTTTGACTGAATGAAAACACAAACTAAGTTCCAGATATTAATGTAATGAAAAATTTGCCTAATTTTTTTGAATAACATAAACCCGTGGGACAAGACAGATAACCTTTCAATAGTCAATTTATCAAAAAATATTAAATTATTCAAGTAGATAGTATTTATTTGACACCCCCGCCAGATTGGTATTTATTTTGACATTGAAGAAGGAATAAATTAATTATCTTGAAATACTCAACAAGGCAAGTTTTCTGTAAAAATATCCATTTTTATGGTAGAACCATTTTAAAAAATAAATATAAAAAAACGGATAATATTAGATTTGCTTAGAAATAATGACTTGAATAGGAATTTTTAAATAAAAATAATATATACTTTATAACACACCATTTGATCTTTGCGTTGAATAAAAAATTAACAGCCTCATTCATTAATATTGTGTATTTATTGCATATATGTCTCAAAATGCTTGAATTAATAATGACTCTAATATAATTTTTTTATATATTAAAGTGTGTTTCCTCTTATAATCGTTTATTTCCACATGGATAATGCACTTTAGGAAATATACTCACATTTTTAAAGCTTTTTTTAACATAAGCCTTGGAATTGTATCTGACGAAACACAAAGTTTTCAATAATTGGATTTTTCGTCTGAAGTTTAATGTTTCAATCAAAAAGCACTGCTAACGGGGAGACGGAAAAAACCGGGGGTTCCACAGAACGCTTGAGTAACAGATATGATGAAGGATATGATACTAACAGGGAACGCAATAGAGATCGCTCGAAGCGTCTAAGAATCTTCAAGAACGGTGATATCTCTTATGGAGGAAAACAAGTGATAATTAACGGAAGATCGACAAGAAATTTGGAAGTTCTTTTAGCTCAACTAACTAGACATCTTGACGCTACAGTTGCTGTAAGAAGTCTCCACACACCAACACATGGCACTAAAATCACTTCTATCGACCAACTTCGAGACAAAGCAGATTATGTTGCTGTCAATTCTGGAATTTTCAAAAATATGAAGTTTGTTTAATATAGGATTGTTTTAACTTAATTCAAACGAGGAAATCGATCTTATTTACTTTTTTTAAATACTCAAGCTACTCCGAGTTGAAAGAAAGAGAACCATTGAAGTTCAACAACAAGAGATATGAGGTTTTTAAATATTAATAATTTTCTAAAGTAGTTTCCAGTATCCCGAAACCTAATTTCAACAAAATTTTTTGCTTATATTGCTTTTTTAACAATACATTTCCGACTAAAGAGCCCATCAAAAATTTCGTAAACATCACCAAAAACACATTAAGCAATAATGAATTGATTATCCTATATGTGTCTTTGGCGCATTAATGTCGTTAAAATATGTTATGAATCAAGACCGAGACAAAATGGTTCGATGGCGATTAGAAGAGATATGGCACAAGTAGGAGACTCTAGGTCGGAGGTGGTAAGGTTTATGAAGGCAATAAAACGTATTAAATATTAAAGAGTGTTTGAAAGTTTCTTTGGCCATAGCCAGAAAAAATATTGGTATTAAAAACTCATTAATAATTCTAATTAATGAATGCAAAAATGGGTCAACATATTTTGAGAAACATAATCAACTTTGTTGAAATATGTATAATTTTTATAGAAAACTATCAGATTGAATATTTAAAACATCTATTTTAGAAAATATTTTTTAATATTTCTTTAAAAAAACTTAATTTCAAGTTGCAGAAAATATACTAAGTTATGAATTTTTGAAATAATTGGAAGAAAACATAGAAATTCATAAGAAATTTAAGAAAGTGTTACAAAATGTCTATTTGAAAATTATAGAAAAAAAAAGTTTATATTAATTCATAGTTTTTATATTTCAAGAAAACCACTTTTTACTATCTCTTATCTTGAAAGTCGACTTTTTTGGTGAATTTTCCAATGAAAAACTTCTAGATTAAATCCTTCTTTAGATTGTGGTGGTATTAATGAAAAACCACCATGTGAGTATTAGCAAATAACGCGTTGCTATGTAGTTTCAAGCTCTCTTTAAACACTAACCTTTCAAGCATATTCCATCTAATTGTTTCTTCCGTTTACTACACTGTTTCTCTCTATCTATTCTTATCTCTATTTTCCGCATGGTTTCTTCACACGTCTGAATCATCAATTTTACCTGTAATTTCAGTGAAAGTCTTCATCGTTCCTGTTCAAATATCTACTTGTTAACATTGTATTTTTTTCTAAAGAGCAGCAAAAGGTCATTAAAATCGAAGTTTATGGTATAAGTTGAATAAAATAATTAGAAACTTTGAGCAGGTAAAATTTAAAATAAAATAACCTAACATGCTTAAGCAACCCAAAATCTACAAAGATTCTCTTTAGCTTTCAACATGAGTTTTTACAAGGTATATTCAAGATTTTCAATTTTAAAGTTGAAATTCATACATACTGGAAAAATGTAACTTGATTATTTCCATCATTTACTAAATCAATCGTAGCGGATCGGTTAATCATTTAGAAGATACTTGAAAAGTTGATAAATAAAGTTTATTCAACCATTTTATAATCATGAAGGACTCTTTGGAAGCGCCCAAAAACAAGCTGGTAGTGCCAGGAAGGATCAAAGAAGCAGCCACTGGATCAATCACAATTTTGTGAACCATTTCATGAATCATTAATTTTCGCTTTTTTTGTCAATATTAACTGAAAAAGTTGTTTGTTTAGAAGAATTATAAAAATTTTGTTAATATTTAATGGATGTATGAGATGAATGCTAATAATTTTTTTCTAGTGTGTTCGCAAACGGCCTACCTAACGAACAACCCGCTCGTATAACATTCCCCTTGAAGAACTTGGACAAATGGTCGGTCATCCTCAACGAGATCAACCAACGTATGAAGCAAAAAGGGAAAGATGCTAAAGAGTGCGTCTTACAAGTTCATTCTTATGACATTTATAAAATTTTCTTACTTGAAAGTTTTTTGTCTTGCTTAATATGTATGAAATTATTGATATAATGTTGAAATAACTTTTTCCCAGCCTTTACACGTTAGATGGACGTAAGTTGTCAAATTCTTTCGACTTGGAGCAAGGAGGTCAATATGTGGCAGTGGGTTATGGAGTGCGGGGCTTCGTTAAGTCAAACTATGGCGAAGCCATTAAACCTTCGTTTTATGTTCCAATTAACAGGTGAGGCGTTAATTAACACGTATCATTCCAGAAACTTCATATTAATTCATGGAAACTAAAAATTTTCAGAGACATTACGAGAAAAGATGTTTGGAATTCTAAAAAAATTGACAAATGGAGGTTTCATAAAATTTATATTATAAGTGCTAGAAATTGAAATAAAAGAATTTTGGAAAAAAATTAAAAAGTAAGTTAACTTGTAGAAACAGGCATGGAGTGAGTGTTTCAACTCCAGCAAGCTCTGATTTACACAGCTTCAGTTCAAACTCTGAAGCCTTTGATGGTTTCAAAAGGTGATTGTTTCACTTATTATAATTAATATTATTTTTGAGTGCACATATTTTCTAAGTTATCTGTACAGATACTTTAGTGAGGTTTTAACACTCCCCATTATTAGCATAATTGCTGTGTCTAGTTCAAAACTAGTTTAACCAGGCTTGCCTTATGAAATTTAACTTATTTAATGTTTTTATTATTACTGACAATTATGAAAAATTATGATTTTTATTTTCAACAACCGGTTTTGAGTTTGATGTACATTTATTATTAACCCAAAAACGACCTTGAATAAGTTAATGTATCATATAAATTTTATCAGCTTATTTGTTCGATTTCAGAATTACAAAGAACAATAAGTATTACCACAACTCTGACGGAAATTTCCACGCTAAACATCGCAATAAAAACATAAGAAACGTTAACTATGATGAAGGTTATTCAAATTAATTTTCTGAATAATAAGTTATGATACGATGAACTGTGAGATTTCAAATGTTTAAATTTATTCCTAAAAAGTAAAAACCTTGCTCATGTTTTCTTAGACGCTAGTGGCCTTTTCAAAGCTAAAAAACAACGAGATGAAACAAAACACGCTTTGTCGATCAAGGAAGACCTGCAAACAAAAATCGAAATGCCTGCTGAAATGGTTCCTCTGGATGTAAGCCAAACTATTACACTGTATTTTGAATCTTTGTGGGTATTATTTTAAATTCACTTTAAAGCTTCCTACCCTTATAGGATTAACATATTTCATGAATTAATAGAATTCAGTCTATTTTATATTTGTAGAGATATTTATAGTTTTGAAGAAGTTTTTTTAATTATGAAAAAAATGTGTATGGATTTTTATAAAATTAATTTCTAAGATAATTTTCATGAAAAATTTATTTTTTGAAGGATGATATAGAATTTGTTGAAGAAAAAGAAGAGAAATCGTATGGACTGGATTCAACTAGATACTACGAAAAATCGACATATAGAAAATCATATAAAAACAATATAGATAACAAAAAGTAATCGAGTGGTTTAAAAATACCAAAGTCTATATTTAAATAAAACATATTTTTTTAAAATGATGATTTCATAATAAGGCCGTAAGTTTTTCACTTATTACCGTATTAAAAATTAATACTTTGGCATGCATTTGTATTTCGTTTTAGATTGATGATATAACCAATAACTTCATTATGTATTTTTCAAATACTTGAACAAAAGAAAATAAAGTTTCTTATTTTTAAATGAAACATTCAAGTATTTGTGAACTTTCGTGATTTTATTAATTTCTCGAATTTTTTAAAACCAATAACAAAATAATTAATTTTTAAAATCTATTCGATTCAAATAACTTGAAGGATTTAGAAGATTATATTTAATTACTTGGTTAGTTTGTACGATAGACGTCGTCATTTAGATATTTAACGGTTCGGAGTGACGGTTTTAGGTACATTTTTTACAAACGAAATATAAGTCTTCTAGACTTTTTAGTAAAGGTAAAAACATAAGTGAATGAAATTATCTTTTTCAAATTCATATTTTTATTTAATTAATGCTGTTATTTCACACAACGTGGAAATTTAATTTTTATGATATTGGTTCAATAGACTTAAAGACTATTTAAAAACAGATGACTGAGTCTTTGGAAACAAATTCTAAAATACTTATTTCTGAAGGCTAGTTTTCATTATAAGTTTTTACATTGTTAAATTTTTTAACGGTATTCGTAAACACAGTTGATACAAAAAAGACTATACGAAAAAAAGTTTGCGATCACTTGAGGATAAATGGGCTTTCATTTTACCCCTATTATAGAAGAATACCGAATTTTAAAGTAATACCCTTTTCACCATATATTTATTACCTAATTACATTTGTTTAATTGTTGAAAGTGTTTTCCTAATATGTATATAAAAAATTAAAAAGGGTTCTGATGAAGCAGGTGATAAAATTGTTAATTTGCCAGCTTTCCAAAATTCAAAAGTAGTGAATGTTGGTCCAAATAGACCTTTGTTACAAGTCAGAGTGAAAACTCTGGAGGTTTGTAGTTATAATGAATAATTTATAATATTCATAATTTGCTTTGAAACAATTAGGCAGGCAAGAACCTGTTAATTCCAGCTCCAAGGCTTTTGAACAATGTTTTAGTAAAAATTGACCGCCCAGTTCTTGGAGATGAAAAGACACTTAAAAGTTCTGTTACCAGAAATGTATGCTTTTTTCAATAGTCTTTGCTATCTATTATGCCTTTTTCAAAAATAAAAATATTCAACCTAAAATGTTTATTTATTTTTTCAAGGGACAGCTTCTCACTGGCAAACCAGTTGATATAGACCATAGAGAAAATGTTGATTTGATTGTGGTTGGTTGTGTTGCTGTTTCACCTAAAGGTAAAATTGGTATTCGGGTATTCTAAAATTCAAAAATTTACATTTTTTTTATTTGTTTGCATTTTTTAGGTCACAGAATAGGCAAAGGTGGGGGTCTTTCAGACTTAGAATATTCTATTATGGCCTCTTTAGGGATGTTAGATGAAAATGTGGTTGTTGTCACTGTTGTACATGATGATCAGGTTATGGATTTGCCAGAAAATTTATTCCAGCTACATGATATTTGTATTGACATAATAGTTACTCCTACACGAGTCATTGAATGTAATGGAGGTTTGAAAAAACCTACTGGTATTATATGGAATTTGATCAGTGAGGATCGACTGAAGATGTTGCCAGTTTTGAGTAGAATCAGGTACAGAGATTGGAAGTCAGGGAAAGACGTGAAGCTAGAAGGAGAAGAAGCTGATCCAACTGAACTAGAAGATGTCTTAGTAAAAGAAGAAGATTATCCTCAAGTTAAAAAGCCTCAAAAAAACAATAGACGTTATACAAAAAAAGTATATGACTCAACAGGATATGAAGGAAAGAAAGAGGGTCAAAGAAGGCCAAAGAATGTTTATAGAAGTAATAGGACCCAAAGGGATTCTGACCCACTAGGCAGTGATGGAGTGACAGATGATGAAAAAAAGAATGATGAACCAAATGGGGAGTTGAGACAAGGTAGCATAAGGAATAGGAAAAAGTATTACGACAGAAAAGGAGGGGGTTCAGTGTATGTGGGAAGTTTACCAAGAGTTCTAAGGGTGAGTCAATTCAAATCCCAAGTTAGAAATAGACAGGTGAACCCTCTGAAAGTTTTATGGAGAGGACATTTTGCTTTCTTAAATTTTAGAACCCTGGAAGATGCAGAGCGTGCGTTAACAGCTCTTGAAGGACTTTCCTTGTGCAATCGTACAGTTAAGCTTGAAATGGCTAAATCTGCGGTTAACCAAAAACCTAAAGAAAAACCCCCAGGAAATGTAGAGGAAAAAGTAGAGTAAAGGTGTCACATCTATAAAAATTTTTGCAATATTAGTTAAGTATTGAATTCAAACGCTTGTTTTATAAGTCAACTTGAAAATATCTTTTTTTCTTGTATGTTTGTCAAGAAGCGTTCACATTACATTTTCATTTGTTCACAAAGTACTAGCTTTCATTTAATGAATGTTTTCTTCCTCGTGTACTTTTATTCTAGAATAATCCACTTTTGCTATTCGTTTTTTTGATTTTTTTTTCTTATTCAAAATGTGCATGAAAAAACTGTATTTAAAATTTATTTAAATCTATTTTTTAGAATATATTCAATTTTTTACGAGTTTTCACAGTTCATAAATAGAATTTTTAATTTATTCGATTGTGTTCATTCAGTAGTTGGGTTGTACTATAAAATCTATCTACACGGGTGTCTTAAGGCTTTTTAAAACTCGAACCATCATATTGCTTCTAATGGAACAGCCAAATTTCATTATATGCTGGCAGCTTTAAAATGATCGATTTTTAAATTAATTCAAGTAAGAATTTTTTTCAGACATCGTATGTGTTTTATATTATTTCTCAACAAAATACATCAAAAGTGAAAAATTTTAAATACATTTATTAAAAGTCAAAAGCTATATTGATAAGTTTAGATTTAGCATGAAACTAAAAAAATAATTATATTTTAAATATGTTTATATAATATAATAATCTTTAGCCAAAGTGAATACTGAAAATTATTTGAACACAAAAGGTAATTTTATTAAGTGCAAAGCGTTCCGTTAACAAAGTAACATTATCAAGTATGTTAAAATTCAAACACTCAGTTGTTTATATAGTAATTTAATCAGACTAGTTGTGGATCATTAACATTTTGATAAAAATTTTAAAAAAGCTAAATTTGATAATGTTACGCTTGTTCTTATTGCCATAAACACGGGTTAGTCTACAAAACAGACAAAAAGAATCTTATTGTGAGATGCATTTTCCTTGAAATAAATAAATAGATTCAATTTTTTTTATGACGATCACCATTCGATTGAGAAAGAGTTGAAAACTCTTGAGATATGGCAAAAGAACTGGCTACTTTCATTTAATATCAAAAAATGCAAACTACTTCATCTCAATTACAATAACAGTCATACATTGAATCACCATAACATTAATGATAGCAATGAAGAAATAGCCCTAGGACTTCTCACTAACAATAATTTAAACTGGAAGAATAACATGGGCTATTTTATAACTAAAGCTAACAAAATTATAGGATGGGTTACCAAAAATCTACTTACTAGAGGAAAAACTACAATTTTGGCAATCTATAAAACATTAATTTGACCTCATCTAGAATATTGCCCACAAATCTGGAATCCTCCAGCCCTTCATGGCAACTGGGGTATGATAATAAAAATAGAAAACGTACAGCAAAAATTTAAAACAAAAAAAATAACAGAAATAAAATCATTAACTTATAGTGAACGACTGGAAGTTTTGAGATTAACAACTTTGGCAGAGAGATGTATTAGGGAGACTCAATAAAAGTATATAAAATAATTAATAATTACTCAAATGTAAGACTTGACATACTAACGTAAGCAATAACAGAAATAATCTATTATCAAAATTCAACTTCATGAGCAGTAATAGTAATGATTTAAGTAAAGTATTCCAATCATCGTTCTCTGAGAGAGTAAAAAGCTACTGGAATGTATTACCAATAAAAATTAAAAAGTCAAAATCAATTTTAGACTTCAAGAAAAACCTAGAATCCTACAAAACTGAAAACAAGACGTCGATCAATCAAAACTACTATTGGAGTGTTTCAACTACGTTGTTACAAAAAATGGAGAATGAATGCTACATGAACAATAAAAAAATATATTTCAATTACATACGAAAAAACTTTAGAAACTGACTCAATTTAAAGGAATTCATTTGCGATGGTGTTTAGCCATTATACTTGATTTGATTTGACGATATAGGAAAGAAAAACTAAAGTTTATATCAATGACATTGCTAGAGAAACTTTATTTCTCAAATTTGAAAAAATAATTATTTTATTGCTAAATTATATTAGTACTTACTATTCAAATTTTTTTATTTGAATACTTATGTTTGGCTCAAAGAATTAAATATTAATACTTGATTTTTAAATAAGTTGATTTACTATTTAAATGCTTGTTAAAATTTTTATTTATTTAATTAATTATTCCATGAAAAAGGTCAAACAGGATGACTTATTCACTTTACAATATTATTAACTTCAAGATTATCAAGTAAGTGAGTGAGTGATTTAGTTAGTGAGTGGGTGAGTGAGTGAGTAATTCAAACAATCAATCGTCCTCAACTGAGGTTGCGGTTGCACAATTGATTGGTTTCATAGGGCACTACACCATGTGGAGCTTTATAAGAGGTGAATGATGAAGTAAAAATAAAATAATAATGAGATGAAGAGTGCCAGAAAAAAAAAATTTCTAACCATAACAACGTTTTTATGAATGGTAATTGTGTAAATGTGTAAGAATGAAACCATGACCTTTATTAGTAGCGTATAATATGTAAATAATTGAGTGTTTTGATAATTATATATAAGCAAAAAGATAGTTTACGCAAGCTTTTTGATATTGAATATAGTAATAAAAAACTTTATGAGAATTGTACCAGCAATTAAATGCGGTTAGAATGCTAAAGTAAAGTAAGCAATTGAACGTGTTACGAGCAAAGATGGTGTATTCTAATAAATGAAAAAAGAAGTAATTGTACAGTCCGTTGATTATTTGGTGAGATAAAATTTTGAACTGCTATGTTTCAGGTAGAAATTTTTTTTCAGTTTATATTATAGTCTATTTTTATTAAAACAATAATCTTCATATTTTATTATATATATATAAAATAAAATATGAAGATTAATGTTTTAATAAAAACAGACTATCATATAATCGGTAAAGCTTGGGTTGCGCTACAAAAACTAAATACTATCTGGAATTCAAATACGCCAAAAAACTTGAAATTAGCATTTTTCCATACTAAAGTGAGCTCTGTGCTACTCTATGGATCTAGTACCTGAACATTGACCAAAAAGTTAGAAACAAAGTTAAACGGGTGCTATACAAAAATGCTAAGAGTTGTGAATAATGTAAAATGGCAGCAACGTATAAGCAATAATGTACTATACGACAACTTACCAAAGATAACCAATACAATTGCAACACAGAGAGTGAGTTTCGCAGAACATTGCTTTCACAGTAAAGAAGTTATACACAAATTGATACTATAGGAACCAAAATGTGGTAAAAATACTAGAGGAAGACCAGCTCGAAATTTTATCAACCAACTAACTGATGATACTAATCTTGATAAAGAAGATTTAAAAACAGCTATGAACGATAGTGAGTATTGAAAGAACAAAGACATAGAAGTTCGACTGCGGTCGACGTGATGATGATGATGATGATAATCTTCATTCGTCAGTTTATTCTCAAACCGCGCTCACTCTCTTTCTCCAGTTTTCTCCATTATTCATAATTTTCGTTAAAACTTTCTGTTTTTGTATCTTTAAGTAAAAAATTTACATGCCATTTTTCGTCTTCCTCCGTTCCACCTTCTTTCGGTTAAATGCCAAATAACAAGTTTTTTCGCTACTTTTTCGGGATGCCTGGAACAATGATTTGCCAGATACATTCATCTTTATTTAGTTTTTGTTGTTATTTTGGATAGGTTTTGGTATAGGGGAGTGTTAGAGCTGTGGGTTTTTACTGAAATGTTCGAAACTAGTCATAACGGTACTTATAGGATCTCTATTTGTTTTTCAAGTTTTTTAGTTTATCTCCATGTTTCAGTTCCATGAGCAAACACTGATTCCACCGTCGTCAAAAACAATTTTCTCTTCAATTTCTTGATAATCTTGAGGTTTACACTTTTTTAGCTTGTAATGTGTGCACCAAGCCAACCTAAGGATTGAAAAGTGGAACAAAACCTTATTATACATTATTTACTTACTTACTTACTTACTTACTTACTTACTTACTTACTTACTTACTTTCTTACTTACTTACTTACTTACTTACTTACTTACTTACTTACTTACTTACTTACTTACTTACTTACTTACTTACTTACTTACTTACTTACTTACTTACTTACTTACTTACTTACTTACTTACTTACTTACTTACTTACTTACTTACTTACTTACTTACTTACTTACTTACTTACTTACTTACTTACTTACTTACTTACTTACTTACTTACTTACTTACTTACTTACTTACTTACTTACTTACTTACTTACTTACTTACTTACTTACTTACTTACTTACTTACTTACTTACTTACTTACTTACTTACTTACTTACTTACTTACTTACTTACTTACTTACTTACTTACTTACTTACTTACTTACTTACTTACTTACTTACTTACTTACTTACTTACTTACTTACTTACTTACTTACTTACTTACTTACTTACTTACTTACTTACTTACTTACTTACTTACTTACTTACTTACTTACTTACTTACTTACTTACTTACTTACTTACTTACTTACTTACTTACTTACTTACTTACTTACTTACTTACTTACTTACTTACTTACTTACTTACTTACTTACTTACTTACTTACTTACTTACTTACTTACTTACTTACTTACTTACTTACTTACTTACTATAAATTTTTCGTTCAAATGCTTTATAATCAAATTAAAATAATTAATATTCGAATAAATTTTTGTTTCATTTGAATTTTTGATGAAAATATCGCTAATAAATGATTTCGTTACTAAGTTTCTCACTTCCTAATTCAATGCATCTTCTCTAGCTATGTATCATTACGTGTTGCTTTTAAACTTCTGCTAGATTATACTATATTAATTATTTTACTTTGAATAAAAGTTTGCGTTGTTGAATTGTGGTAGAAAGTAAATAAAAATTGAATTTTTCTTTTACAAGTAATGAAACTTCTTTCTTGTAAGTGTTTGAACGTGAAGATTCATGCCGAAAGTATAACAGAAAACATTTTTAAAGGTGCATTATATTTCATAGCATTTATTTTGTTTATAAAACTCAGTTTTAGTAGTTTCTTTTCATAATCTGACATATTTTCTAATTCTTTTCCAAGACGCATTTAATTTTTAAAACATTTTGAAAACTTTTTTCAATTGCAAAATAAATTATTTTACAGATTTAACCTTTCAAAAACGTGTATTTTATAATTTTTTTGAAGCGAATTTGACTTCTGATGGAACATGCTTTGTGAGTTAAATTTTGAAAATATAGTCATTAATTAAAGCAAAAATTTTACTATCTACTCATCATTTTTCGAACAGGCAAATCAATTTTTAGTAGACAAGTTCAAAGTGGACGATTGGGAGGTTTATCAATGTGTTCAGTGTTGCTTTGTTACTCATGCCATCAAAACACATCCAGACAACATAAGCCACACTCTCATTATAAATTCATCTTTAGTTGTGAGTTTATTCAGATTCATTGGTAATGAAACATTTTAGTAAAGTATTTATTTTAGAAATAGTAAATCATGCATTTTTTAAAATCTTATTTATCTAGCAAGATGAGAAAGAAATTGAACTACTCAAATCTTCTAATTACTCTGAGCTATACAAAGTTGTTCTTCAAGAACCATCTCCTTCATACATTGAATGTGTGTTTTTCTTGAGTCATTATACAAAGTTTTGAAATTAAGGTTTCATGAATTCAAATCATTTTCAAAATTGGTTTCCAGAATACTAATATTAATAATAAAAATGCCAGCTTTAACCGATATAAAGAGAAGTAGTGAAGTAGTAAAGAATCTTAAACAACAATATGAAGATTATGTTTCAAATGAACAAAAAGAAGTTGATCAAAGAATCAAGTATTTTTGTCATTTAATAAGTTTATAATTGGAATATCACCTTTTCTCTCATCTTATTCATAAACTTGTGAAAAAAAATATAAAATTTATTTTAAAATGTTCATATGGATTGTCAGGCACTTTGTTGAGCAACAAAAGGTGGCTTTTGAGAGCATGAAAAGCTCACTACTCAAACAAAAAGATCAGTTAGTATCGACCATCATAAGTAATTCGCAACAAAGATTAATATTTGATGAAATTGATCCTATTGATTCTAAAGAAACTTTCACCCCATATGTTAGTGATACAACATCTCATCCACCTAATGTATATACTAAGCCATCACAGAAGTCTAGTACAAATGAAGGTGATATAATTAAATCCATCATTAATGCTTCTTAATTACACAATTGAATTCTGATAGAATCACTTTCTTTTCACTGATAATATTTATTATGTTCAAAATATTTTAATATAATCAAGTTTAAATATATAATACAGATCTATTAGAAGAATTGCCAGAGGATATAATGTTTGATCAAGGTTAGAGTTTGAAACATTAAATTTATCAATGAAATATGAAGCCTTCAGTTTAATTCCAACTAATTATTGTTTTTGAAGCCTCAGAAGATGAAGCTGTTAAAGAGGATATAGAATATGAAAATGAACATGAAGAAGAAGACAAAGATGAATTGACTGATATTCCAGTTTTGAACGTCAGAGGTAAGACTGTGATACAGTCAAAAAAAGCTGAGGATGATTATAATGGCTTATATTCTACCTCTGCTCCTATCACGGTTCCAAAAGGCACTAAACTGATATCATTTGATAAATTTGATAAGGTAGTATTTTTAAAATATAATGTTAGAATTAAATTAGAAAATTTAGTAGCTATATTGAATTAGTTGGCCCCTATAGCTCCAGGGTTAGCGTTAGACTAATTATCTAAAGTTACCGGGTTCGATCCCGCGTGGGCCGACAATTAGCACCTGTTCCCCAGTGTGTTTTCGCTACATTAAGTTTATAGCAAGCGCTTTGATCTATAATGAAAAGCGCTTTATAAATACCGCGTTACATTACATTACATTAGTTAAAAAAAAAGACTAACAGCTTATAAGCAAATAGTATTGAACTTTCACCAATAAATATTTAGTCAACTATAAATTAAATCTTTTTCTAAGACTTAAAATTTTTTTAGTAATGGTATATTGTTTGAATATTTAAAAATAACATTTTCAATTGAAAAACTTCGAGAATCTATTAAATAAACAACATCGCAATTAGAATCCTCCAAAGAACCCTGAAGCGATGAGAGCCAATATAATGGAGATGGCGAGGAGTTGCAGGCCCACAGACACTGTCGATATTTTTGGAGATCTTCCTATGACAATCATGCAGAAAAAGAACTTCGAAGTGTCTTCGCGTATGGGTGAAATGCCGGGTGTTGGATCTAATCTTTAACCTTATAATGTTTCAATGAATTTTTATTCCCTTTTTTGAAACTATATAGATCGAGGATATTTTTACGTTTAATTTAGCATTCTGGCTTGCTGTTGAGTTTGCATTATGAAGTCATGTTTCATAGTTTATATTTTGAGGGTTTACGCATCATCTTGAAAGCCTATTTGACAAATTGTTATCGAAATCGTTTTAAATATGTAATTAAAGTATTAAGTCTTGTAATCTTTTGATTTTCTGGTTTATTTGTTTGAAAAGTTTAGTTTTAAATGCCTAGAACTCTGTTCGTTTCGATTAATTTATATATATAACTTGAAAATTTCATGACTGTCAGATGTTAATTCTGAATATTCTTTTCTCAAAATTATAATTCACCTCTATTTAATCATTATCCTTTGTTTAGGTCCGTTTCCAATACTATCATTGGTTAATACTTTTGAACAAAACTTTGATAAAATATCTAATTTTTATTATTTATAACTTCATAATTTAATTTTTCAGTTATATCTACTTATATTTTAATATAATGCCACAAAAAACGCATGCTCAAATTTAATTTTCATAAACTTTCGATCGTTTTTCAACTCGAGTATTTAAATAATTCATTTATATAACTGGCAATTCTATTGAATATTCATAACATCATTGATGTGTTCAAAAAAAAATGTATTCTAGTTGTTTATAAAATTTTTCATAATGGTATTATACTGATTGCTCATAAAAATTGGGGCATATTAGTATGGAAGTTATATAATAAGCTTTAATTTTAATTATTTATTTGGCTTCTTCAGATATTTTTGAACTAGAGTTTAATGCTTTGAACGTTTTTTTTTCATAGTCCAAATTAGATGAATAATAATTATTTTTTCGACAATATATAATATTTTTGCTTTTGATAATCAATATTTCAATTTCTCAGTTTGAAATAAATTGTAGGTAAATTAGTTGTATCAATTGGCGACGTTTAACTACCTAAGAGTCAATAATCCAAGTGAATTCGTTTTAAACTGATTGACTAATAATTAATTTTTTTATTAAATGAAAATATGGGTGCAAGCAATACAAATCTTTCTAAAAATTTAGCTTCAAATGAGTATATAATGAAACTCGTTGGAACTGAGCACATTTCTTCAAATGATCCTTTTTGGAATCAATTTCTTTCTTTTTCGTCCACTATTCCAAAAAATATGTTTGTTTTTTTTTTAAATTTAATTTTTTCGGATATGAATTTTGTTATTTTCACCTAACTTTAATGAAAATAAAATCTGCTAACTTTTACAGTTTTGAAAACCATGAAATAGAAAAAGAATTGTCTTTCTTGTTAGAAAAGTTTGTAGTGAATAATCTCAGAAGTAGTAATTTTGGGAGTCTCATAAGGGTTTTTCTTCTCAGATCAACTGAATTACATGCTTCTGCCCAGTGCCAAAAGTATTGATGTTTAATCTTATTTTTTTGAATAATTAAATTTAATTCTCAATAATTTCGAGTATGTCTTAATAAATATGAGCTAAAAAACTTGCTATTAACATTTTTATTTAAAAAAAATTATAATTTCAGCTTAAAAATTTTTCAAAATCATTCATAAACTTCACCAGTGATATGTTTACATGGCAGACATATAATGCCTTATTTGTTCTGTTTGTCATATGTAAGTATATTGTAGAGAATGTCCCAGAAGAAACGATCTTACAACAATTTAGCGACCCTAATGTACAAGGTTAATGAAACATATTTTTATATATTTTGGCTCTTTAAGATCTCACCAATCTATATCATAATTTCATCACCATTTTTAAAATCATACTTTAATTCATGTAAATGATAATTAAAAATGAAAAAATTTGTTTAAAAAAAGCAAATAATTTTTCATAAATATTAAAACACATACATTCATTAAAGTGGACAATTCAGCCTTCCTAGATCTCCTTATAGATGAGTTTTATAGAATCCTAATTGAGCTTCCTATAGAGTTAGTAATTATGGTTTCATAATGTATTTTTTAAGTATTGTACGTTTTTTAATGTTAATTTCATTATATAATGAAATTTAAGCTCGAATTGCATTTTTTTAAAAATTATTAAAGTTTGAAGCATTAGAAAAAAAATTCTCAATTTCATCATTTAAAAACTTCAATTACCGAAATTGAATTTATAATTCAAGGTCAAATTTTAAAATATATCAGTTTTGATGAAGTATTATTTATGAAAATCAGTTTCCAAAAAATATTAAGTATAAATCTAATTTTAATATTTAATTATAGAGCTTTGTATTTAAAATTTGCATAGGTTTATCTCGAACAAGTACTAACTTAATTTATATTATATCATTATTTTTAAGAATATAACCATCTTTAATAAAACAGACAAAAAATCTATTATTATAGCATCAATCAGTAATTACCATATAATTTCTCATAGCTTCAATCATAATAATATAATGTTACTCGAACAGAATGGTAACTCGATCAATTCACCATGAGATATTGAACATCCTTATATCACTGTTGTCCATTCAATTGTACCAGGCAGCTCCTTATGATTACCTCAATGATATCTATCGCATCTTCATGCAAGGAAAATGGTTATTTATATATTGTCCAAGTTATTTTATTTTTTGTTATTTTAGAATTTAATAAGCTGCTCTTATATTGGCTATTTCTGAAAAAAAACTTACAGAAAAACTAATTTTTTATCCAACTATTTATTTCAATAGATTTGAATAATACTAAATTTTGTATTATTTTTTTTGGTTCTAGCTCTTATTAAATTTCTTTAAAGATGTCGAACACATCCATTTTTCATAATATAAATTCATCAACTTACATATGAATTATATAACTATTTAATAAATTTTTAAATATGATTCCTTCCAGCTCTTCAAGGAGCAGTGAACTGCTTCAATACCTTTTCAACAACTACATCAACTACCCATACAATAGTCAAGGCCACCATGGTTACATCTACAACATCACTTCTGCCATTGGATGTTTGTGCTTTTATTCAGCTTGTCTTTTGTTGTTAGGCTTTTAAAAAAATTTAATTTCATTCCAAAATTTTTCTAAATTTATATTTTTTCACTGAGTATTATAAGAAAAATATTTTTTATATCTTGGTTTTTAGCTTGAAATTTTTATTCAATTTGCAGCTGGTTTATGGTCGGTGATGACATTAGGAATGGGTGCAAGAAAAGCAGAAGAGAAAATTGAACTCACTCTAGATTCATTAGGCAATCAAAGCTTACTGTTAATGTTAATATTATGCAACTACTTTCATTCCCAAGAGTCTCTCATTAACTTGTATCATAAATCATTCTTAACTCTCATGGATGAAAGTCTCTTGAAAGATCACACAGCCATTTCTATTGACAATTCTACTGCCTCCAGCAACCAAGCATTTGTGCCTGACTCTTCATCGACAGGCCTCGATTCTACAGCCACAAACTCACAAGAACATGTACTATCTTCACAAACAACATCAAACACATCTCCAGCCATTATTTCTGATAAGCCCATCCAAAATGTCCCACTTTCGAAAGTTAAAATCTCATACATTGGCCTCTTCAACCGCTTGTGTCACGATGTTAAGCACACCCATTGTACCTTATTTTTGTACATGCTCCTTCACCATAATGAGTCGATGAAGGCTTTCATCCTATCACGCACTGACATTGATCAATTGGTTTGTATTGCTTGTGCTGATACATAACTAAAAGCTTTTGTGTTTTGGGGGTTTCAATGGTTTATTGGTTATAATTATCCTTAGTTGCCCTAATCCTGGGTTAAAGAAAACGGGCTATAAAAAGATTACTTGATTTTTTGATATATAATTGTTGTGAATCTTGATTTTTATTGTATATACAATCATGTACTTGATAGTGATAATCAGGAAAAAATGGCTTCTAAGAACAGCAATTAATTGTATTAACCTAAATAAAAATTCAAAAAATCAAAAGTGAAACAAAAGATAAAACAAACTCTCACACCTTGCACAGGTTCTGCCTTTATTGGAGGTGTTGTATACAGCACACATTAACAAAAGCACTGTGCCCCATAATTCTCCACCAATGAAAAGTACCAGAGATTTGTACATGTCTCTCATCATACTACTCATCCTCACTGAAGACTCCAGCTTCAGCTCTTCTATCCACGATATTGTTAGTTGTTGTAATGTACACTATCCAATGCTACATTATTAATGAAAAGTTTTTTGCATTCCACTAATTAAAACTTGATAACTCTTGCATTGATTTTATTGATATTTGGCTTTAAAAAATCATCATTGTTATGTGTTTTTGTTTATTGCCCGACTCTGGGAAAGATTATTGACTGAAGTTTTTTCATTATTTTGCATTACTTTTGTTAATTCTATAGTTTCCAAATATTTATTCTTTATTAACGTTAGGAACGTATGAAAGTAATGTTTAAATACAGGAAATGTTGGTTTCTTAATCTAAGAGTGGCTTTAAAAAACATGGCGGTTTATATATTTTAATTAAACAAAAGATTTTAAAATTTTTTTCTGAACCAAAAAGCCCTGGTATTGAATAAAAATCAATATCTTGTTTTACTTTGTTTTTTGTTACGTAGATTGCTGTATTAACTGAAATAATTCTATCTAACCTTGCGCTTTGACCATCCTATTGAAATGTTTCAACTACCTTGTTAACTAGCAGTTAGTTAATATATTATAAGTGTTCAAGTCTCATACTGGTGATTAATTGACAATGAAGTGGTATTTCAATCTGATTATTTTTATCGATTTTTGTATCAATTAACTAGATGCTCTGTCTAGTTTACCAGCATACATATAAAATCAATTTTTTCATGACACTTCATTATTATATAGACTCAAAGTTTGAATTTTTTTTTGGTCAGTATAAACATTATCACGTGAAACTCAATTCGGTTTTCATAATAGAAGCCTTAACACAAGCATGAACCACAGACGCTCAAGGACGTGCCGTGGCTGTCTGAACACCGGCAGCTTGGGGAGATGAGTTTGGGCAGTCTGGTTTTGTTGGTCCTCGTACGCACTATACAGTTCAATATGTCTCGCATGAGGGTAACATGTGTTTTTATTGATTAATTTGGTGATGTGTTGGTGGTTATATGACATGTTTGTTGCAGGAATGGAATCTGTGTCATGAGTGCTATGAGTGGTTCTTGTAGATTGATTTTTTAGGCTTGTAATTTTTAAAGCAGATTTAAATATGTGGAAAGGGCCCCAAAATCCGTTGCATACATACTGAATATATCGATAAATATACGGTAGCATATAAAAGAAATATATTGATGAAGCTAAATTTTATAGGTTCATTTAATTAATATTTTTTTTAGAAAATTTTGTTTGACAAGTGGTGTAATCTGAGTTGAACGTTGATTTTTATATGGGTAAATTGACTTGCAAGTTGTAATTAATTCAAAACTAGATCTTTCATTTTTAAAAGTTGATTTGTTAACAATTTTTTTAATTGTTGTTATTATTTTTTATATTATATTGTTATAATCATAATAAGAAATAAACAATTTTTTTGAATCGTTATTGACGTAGTTCTAGGGGTTTTTCACGGTTATCATTATCAACCAATGCAGGACCAGTACTTGCAGACTAATTGCTTGGGTGCCCTGGCCAACATGTCGGCGTACTTCAAGAACATGCACACCTATGTGGCTCAGAAGCTTATTACGTGAGTTTATTGCCATATTAAGCATAGTGGAAGTTCACGATTTCTATAAAGAAGAAAGTGCGTTTTTCACTGACCAATAAGATTGAAGCAGATTTGGATAAGATTTTTTTAGTCTGCTGTTTTTCTCACTATGAAAGTCTTTTTTTTGGTTTCGCTATTTGAAAGAAATAATGCCATTTAAATGCTTTCTTAGCTGAAAAAATAGCAAAATATAAAAATATTGTTCAAATCTGCTTGAATCCTATTGGTCAGTGAAAAACACTTTCGTCTCTATAGAAAGCGTAAAGTGCTTGTTATTAAGCATCCGTGCAGCTCTGTATTGATTGATATATTATCATAAGGGTTTTCTCGAATCAAAGTGAGCACTATTAGTTATAATCCCTATGAATCCAGTGTAACTATTGGCAAAGGCAAAAACCCTATGTTTTATTAACAAAAAATCACGATGCTTCGCTTTGAAAAATCTTACGTTTTCGAGTGATTTTTTTGTTAATAAAACTTTGTGTTTGTCTTTTTCAGTCGTGTCTTTCAGGCTATTTTCGTTCAGTGTGGCTGTTTTTACACGTTTATAAAATAAACGTTCATTGTTATTTTTTATTTTTATATTAAAAACTTTGAACTTCTATAAAATATTTTTTCAATAAGAATTGCCTATAATGTTTAAAGTAAGCATGTTCATCATTAATATATTTTACATATCAAATTTTTCCAATATAAATGCAGCATCCAATCTCCACAAATATAGTCTCTCTATAAATAAACTAAATGCATAATAGGAGTCATGCAACTGAGATCTTATGGTTGATTGTATTGAAACAGATTGTTTTCCCTTATGTTGAAGAAGTACAATAAAATCACAAGCAAGAACAATAAGGATGATTCGTTAGTCGTCAATTTGAATGTTAGTATCGCTTCTAATTATTTATTAAATTAAATCTAAATATTGTTTTTATTATGAAGAGTCAACATATTATATAATAAGCGTATAAAATATTAATCTACTTAGTTTTAATTGAAACTTTTGAAAATCAGTCATACCAAAATTCTTACTCGCATAACAATCAAATGTGACGCTACCTAAAACGTTTGAATGACTCAGGGGGCTGGTAGTGATGCATCTGCCTTGGAGGATGAGTCTGAGCAGGTGTCGTATTCATCTTTCCTCTATTTAACTCTGTCGATTTCTTTTTTATTTTATTCATATACCTAGTTAACGTTTAAAATTTAATTTAAATTAATGATAGACATTAACTTAATAGGAGCTGGCAGCGATAGAGGAACTAATGCGGATGATGTTGGAGGTGTTGAATTCATGTCTGAGTCACTCACTCAATTCCAACCCTCATCTCATCTACACAATGCTTTATCAAAAGGAACTTTTTTTTCAACTTTCAAGCCACCCTGACTTCCAAGACGTCATCTTCAACATCAGATTGGTTGGCTGCATTCAATTCTCTATCACTTTTCAAACTTATTTTTCAAGTCATATTTTATAAACACCAGAATTTCATTTTTTTAAAATGTGTTACATGTATTGTGAAATTCTTCAGGTTCTCGACTACTTCAGTAATGGTCTGGATAAGCAAAGCAAAAGCCCTTCAGTTTCTCAGGTGCATGACTTCATTAAGAAGCAAGGACTACTCTTCAAAAAGAATCGACTCAAGGTTTTTCTGCTTCTTACTTTTTAATTGGCTTTTATATTTGTTTATCATTCTTCTAAAGTTTTGACGTTAAACCGCATTAAATTTAGCGCTTGAGTTACAAGCTGCTTTCGTGTTATAACCTGGATAATTGTATACTCTGGGCTAAGTATCGACAGAATGATACTCTGGAGTTTTTTTCATTCGGCTTTGCATGTGATCTTAGTTGACAGCCGTAAAAAAAATTCCCGTGTAAAAACGGCAGTTCTTAATTCAATAGTTTCGAGTTGGAAGTCAGCTTGAGCTGGCAGTATTATAAAAATTTTCCAGTATTTTTATTATTGCTTATTTTTAAAATTACGATCAGAGAAGTATCAATAATCTAGGCCAACGCACTCAATTATATTGACCTTATAATCTGATATGGATACTGAGAAACCATATATTATACATTTTTTATAATATGTGGACTGGTTATTCATGAAATTTTTGACGATGATTTCTTAGAAATCGAGAAGCTGTGTGAATTAATAAACCTTGCAAAACATTTTTTATCACTGAGGGATTCGAATATTTTTATAACGTTTTATGGTTAAGAGTTAGAAGGGTTTTGATTGAAACAATAAAAATTATAAAATTAATTATTAATGTGATTATATTTGTTGATAAGTAGTTAGTATTTCACAACTATTTTTTTATTTTAATTTTTAAACTAATTCAAGATATTAATTAAATAAAAATACCCCGCTTTTGTATTCTTTTTAAATGTATAAAAAACAAAGTTTTCAATTCCTCATTTTATCACTACTAGAATATAAAAGCCGAAGTATTTATTTGCTAAATTTAATTTTTTGAGACTGATTCATGATAAATTGAAAGACTACTTTCTTAAACCCCACACCATTAACAGAAGTTTTCTGACTTGAATTTCCATTACGTGGAAGAAGAGAAGCCCGAGGAGTTCTTCATCCCATATGCCTGGTGTCTCATTCTTCAACACAGCTGTCTCAAGTTCGAGCTGTCTAGACTGAGGCTGTCTGTTTAGGCGGTGCTTCCAACCCATGCAATTTTGACATAATGTTCTCCAATGTAATATGGTAGTTGGTGGGTTGTAAGACGACTTTCGAGGTCATGATAACGATAGTTTTTTGATTTTTATGTATCAAATTTTAAAATGTATGTTATTTTAATAATTATGATTTATAAGTTTTGAAAAATATATATGCAATCCTAAAACTACAATTTTAAATAATCTAAAGTCAATTGACTCTCACTTATATGTAATTTGAAGCAAAAGGTTGATTTTAGATAGTTCTTATTACTTATTAGAAATTGATGCTTTGTTTTTGACTGATATTTCGTTTAATTAAAATTGTAAATATTATTTTTTTAATTATATGTGTTTTTGGTTTAGAGTTAGTTATAGGTTTAATCATTATATATCAAAATTTTAAGCATTTTTAAAGTTGTGATTGCCTGTAGTTTGTGATTAATTAAAATCATCCTTATGAAACGTTTCGAAATTTAAAGTCATAATATTAAATAAAATCACACACGATGTTAATATTGTTCACCACATGTATAATTTGAATAAAGGGATAAGAAGGTGTTTATGCTCATAATCTCCGTCTGTACTCGCTATAAGCTCGTACGCTTGAAAGCTTGAAAATTTAATCTAAACTATTTTTTTATTTTTATTAAAAAATACTACTTTTGCTCGTTGATTTATTTTCATTTTTAAAAAAATCAATATTCAGTGTTTGAATACTTTCAGTGTTCAACAAAGATATAATATGAAAACTTTCGGAAAAGCATTTGGCTAAGGTCATCATAAAAAAGGTCGATACAATCATGGTTTTAACAAAATTAGTATGAAGACATGAACGAGGTTAATTTAGAATAGATAAAAACTTGCTTTAAAATACAATTTTATCGGTTCTTTCAATGCTATTACCTCAGGTGTTGGTGGTATTCGCAATTTTTAAACTACTGACAGAGTTCTATGAGAAATTTTTAGTTTCACCTATAAAGAAAAAAAATTATCTAGATGTAGTTTCAATGAAAGAAATTAACAATGATTCAAAACCACTGCATACAGAAATTGAATTTCAAACTTTAATACTATTAAAAAGTGAAAAAATAGAAAACGTTAAATTTAACAGCTTGTTCAAAATTTTAAATAGAAAGTACTGGTATTTAATAAAAAAATCAGGTTGATCTTCTAAATTGCAGTTTGGTTTTTTTGCATGGAGAAAGTATGGCCAAATTAGCACCAAAGTCACGTTGAGAGGAAGATATTAATGATATATTTTTCTTTTGTCGATTTTTTTCAAGTGACGCTTCTATTTCAGTATCCGTCTGCTTTTCAACTCTTATCGGTCCTTTCAAGTGTTTTTGCTGAGTAGTATTTTTATCCAATGGCTTCATTATTGAATGACAGTAATTATGACAAGACTCTAGAGAGCCATAATTTACTTTTTCTTCTTTGTTTCGAGTCAAAATTTTTTCATTTGAGGTGAATGGGTTTTCAGAAGCATCCTCGGTTCTATGATGTCTGTAGGACATGTCATTTGGTTTTTCTGATATCAATTCAAAGTATAAACTGCCTTCATCAAAAGTATTATTAGAACTCAAAAAAGTTTCTTCAAGTTTAACTTCTTCTTTTTGGTCGTATTTGTATTCGCTTAACGAAGAAGAAAATTTTTTTGCAATTATATTCATTGGCTCATTGTCCGTAAACTTGAATTTTTTATTCTCTTTTTCGTTCTCATTTTTAAATGTTTTTTTGTTTTTTTTAGAATCGCAAAAAAAATTTCTAATATTATTTTCTTTTTGAAGAAAATTTTCATTTATTGGACAATCTTCTTCTGTCAAAGTATCTAGTCTACTAAATGTAGCATCTTTTTCGTTTCTGCGTTTTTTTAATAAATTTTTTCCAATATTTTTTGATGTTTTTAATTTATCTGTTTCATTTATATTTAAACATGTTTCACTGTTTGATATTTTTTGATTTTCAACACTATCACTCATGATATTGTTTGTGTATTCCCAATATTTGTCTAAATCTTCAGTCATTGAAGTGTTAATGAAACTCGTATGGAATTGATCATCGAACAAAGAGTTGTCATATACTTCGTCATAATCCAAACTAAGCAATGAAGTGAAATTTTTGTTGGATAAATCATCAACAATAGGCTCCTGTCTCTGTAACAACTTTTCACTTTTCTGGCTTTTAATCGGGTTTGGTTTATTTTCAAGATCCTGTGATATGGATCTTTGATAGGAGTTTTGTTTGGAAGGAACGTAAAACTTTAATGAATCTATTGTTGTATCTTGTGTGCCCTCGGAACTCTCAAACGTTGACTGAGATGTGCATCGAAAGTTTGAAAAGTTTGGGACGGTTGCCTGATATACAGGTTGTTTCATTCGTTGTTGCACGGAGACTGACCTGAAGTTCAGCTTGCTCATCGACATGATGCGACTGCTCTTAAAACGGGAACGGCTTGATGCTGTTTTTATATCATTATATATTATATCGAAGTTTGATTAATTATATTATTTGATATATTTTTGGTTGATTTGAAAGTAGACTAAAAGCTCTATTAGTTTAAATGCTTGAGAAAAGATTTTTTTTTATCAACTTAATACATTCACGTTTATATACATACTCGTTTTATTGTGCTTAGTTAAATATCACTATCTTCATTAATTTAATTATCTATAAGCGCAAAAAAACAAAACTACGTGTCAAGCAGCTTTGTTGGTTAGCATTCAAGTTGTTGACCGTCATGCCATTGTTGTGTAGGATATCTAAGAGCTCAAAACGAAAAGATGAGAGGTCTTGTTTTAATTCGTTGATTTCATCTTCTCCTATTCCTTCAGAATTTGTTTTCTTTTGTTTGTTCATGATGTATCGTTTCACCAAGTTGTATATCACTGCCTTAATTTATTTTTAAAAGGATAATTATTAAAATGGACATATTTTTTGGCGAAATGTTAATATCGATATTTACAGCAAAA
Source organism: Pterobdella sp. o SKG-2022 (assembly GCA_964035795.1). Taxonomy (NCBI): domain Eukaryota; kingdom Metazoa; phylum Annelida; class Clitellata; order Hirudinida; family Piscicolidae; genus Pterobdella; species Pterobdella occidentalis. The sequence goes on from OZ038322.1 coordinate 19,049,622, forward strand.
AGTGTTCATTATAAAATAGAAAATAGGTTATTTGCTGAGTTTGCCTTTCTTGCTTGATTATTAAATGTTTGGAGGGTCTAGAGTGTTTGATGGCTAAAGTAATTATGCTAAACGTATTAACGTCAATTTTTTTTCGATAAGTTTTTCGAAGTTGAGAAACGTTAAAAAATCAAAAAATTTTTTTGGAAATATATATAAAAAAGATGATTTGGTAATGTGGGCGGAACACATTTGATGGAACGGTATGCAAATCCGAAATTTGATCCAAAAACTCTTTATTGTTAACATTGGATTATGAAATTTTAAGTCTTCTAATTTATGTTTTTTATCTTTTTCAAAATTTGAAATGTCAAAAACGATTTGAATCAAGTGCTTTTATAAAATGAATATGAACGTAAAACTTGAACAAAAAGTTGAACATACTTGATAATGTGAGTTCAACTTACGAAAAGCTTTACTCAGTCAATAAAAGTGTTTGATTCAAATCATTTTTGTTAATAGACTAGTTTAGTTAATTAAAATGAAAAAATAGAGGATATTTGTGAGTTTTAAAAATTATTCATGTATAATTAATTACTAATATCAATACTCACTTGGTATTCCAAGTCTCTGTCTTGCATTTTTTGAACAACTCTCTAGAAACAATATTGGATATTTATTGGAGAAGTTGCGAATGAAAAATCAATTTGCGATTATGAGGAAATAAATTTCTTTTAGAGATTTCTATTATATATTAAGAATCGATCAATATTTCAGCCCTCATTTGCAATCGATCATGCCAAAGCATGCAGGGCATTGTGAGATCATTTTGGGTTTTATTATTTTTGCAGAAGATTTATTAATAATCTTTTAAATTAACAAATAAAAAAACATGGAGAATGAACTTCTCTCATTATAAAACTTTTCATAATCATTTAAAATTTCGTAAATATATTTCAAATTAAAATAACCAAAGATTTTTATTTAAAGAGAATTTTTGCGTTTTAAAAACCATTTGTCTGATACTCTAAAAATTTCTTTCTGAACTCAATTTACAGAAGGCATGAAAACTTTGTTTTATAAATGTTGAGTTTTAAAAATTTTCAACGAAAACAAACGATGATTCAAAGACTAAAAGAATGATACCTTCAAACTCTGCCATTTGTTGCTTCTAGCACGTTTAGAGAATTTGCATATTCCGTGCGATATCCATCGAAATAGATTTAAGAAAGTCTTTGGACTGTAAACATGATTAATTTTTAGGTATATTTACTCAAAGTTCCTAATTCATTTTTGACATTTGAAGGTGTTTAAGCTCTTTATTAATGAGATTTGTTATGGAACATTCAAACACTTCCTAAAATATAATAACAGAAATAAATGGCATTAATATTTCAAAACTCAATCTCTTCATAATTAGACAGTTGTATGTGAAACAAACAAAAAATTGAAAATTTAAAAATATCTAGACCAGCCATTTAAAACTTTCCAAAGAGTAAAAATAAAGACAAAACATCTGAACACTGAATAAATAACATTCATCAGAAACTAAATTAGCAAAAAACACAAAAAGATCATTTCTTGAGAAACTATGTCTCATTATTTATAATTGCTCTATAAAGTACACGGTGTGCACACATCAGATAATTCTACCTATAGTCTAAATATTATTTTTTTATATACATTCTTATATCGCGCTCGTGGCAGTAACTCAACTGTTGAAATAAAATAGTTATATAGAACCAAACCGACCTGGGTATGATGTTGAAAGGGGCTGGGACAGTTCCTCCGTCTTCAAAGTAACTCATCCAAAGTCTTGATCGAGCAAACTTCCATTCTGTGTCAGCATCATCCTGCTCTCAATTGGTTAAACCATGCATGAGTTCGAGGTTATTTAGCTTAATGTTTATGTGGATTTTTGAGGTTTGATGTTTATGTTAGTTTTCGATTGATTTTTCGTTTTGAATTGAAAATTAGTTTTGATTTTTGCAAAATTTAACTATAGTTCATAAGCCTAGGCTTAGCGATAGCTCTATTTTTATTCAAATAAACATTCCAACTTTCCTAGTTGAGACATAAAATAGGAATAACGGAACTGTCCGAAAAAATAAATTCTAAAAGAGCTCAAATTATTTAAATGTAAAACTAACAAATATATTTCACAATATACTATGAATGCCAAAAAGATAATTAAATTCTAAACATAGAGATCGGAGTTTGAGTTATAAATAGATTAAACGCATTAAAAACTATTTTCAAAAATAATATTCGCAAGCTTTGATCACACTAGAATCTGTATATTTTTAATTTGCAAATGATGGCTCTTTCGTTGAGTTCATTTAGTAACGACAGAATGCTTTGAAAACTTATCTTCAAAACTTCGTAAAACATTCCCAAACAAAAATAACTTTAAAAAAAAAATGCTGATAATTAATTGATCATTGAAAACTATGTTCTTTGAACATAGACAACGCCATGGAGCTTTGGGTCTGTCCAAAGCATGCTGATTAAGTCTTGCCAATGTTACAAAAGTCTTAATTAAAATAAAACTTTCGATTTAAATGAATATTTAATAAATTCATGATAATGAATAAATAATCAAATAATTTTTAAAACTAAACTATTTTGAGGTATAGAAATCATAATTCCTATATTCAGCTACCGAAGCTAAAATTTTATTATGATTAATAACGTGAAGCAAATGTTTTTAAAACTAACAGAAATTATTTGGAAAGAGCTGGACAACATGGCAATCAACATATTAATGAGGACGATGGTCATAATACCCAAGTAAGTACCGTACATTAATTTGCCAACGAATTGTGTGAACACATGTTTTTCTCTAAGCTCAAACTTTCCTAACTCTACCAAGCCATAAATTGCAAAGTAGAGTGTTTGGATTATTTCAAACAAACTGAAATAAGATATAGTTTTTCAAAAGTATTTATAAGAAATGGTCTTGGACTGCAAGTTGTGTTGGTCTATTAGACATATAAGATGGAAACCCACTTGCTCAAAGACTGATCACAAATGCTTTGGCATTCCTTTGTGGAATCTTTCAACTTGAATTCATGGGAACGGGTACTTTTAAAATTAAGCATTTTTTCGCATTCACTGCATTCCTGACTTTTTACCTGGGTTCGATTCATTTATTAACTTGGTAGTTTGAGCAAGATAATTTATGAACTTGCTTGTCATTATTTCCAATAATTCAATTTTTTTCTTTTTACAAAACACTCTTAAAAAATAACTTTGAAAATATGAAAGACTTTATCAAATTTTAAATTTTTGAAAAACTCACTTCAGCGTAATACCAGTAAAGTTGATTGACACCGCAAGAGTATGAAAAACACACAAGTAAAGCTATCAAAAGAAACTTCAAAATATCAATAACCATTCTCCCTAATGAAATTTGCAACGGTCCTAAATGGGGGTTGACTGTAAAGATGAAAATAAGTTTGAGGCAGCTGAAAATGTTTGCACTGGCAAACAAAGCCTCAGATATAATGGTAGGGTCATATGCATCCCAATAGCGACGGTCATCATAAACTCCCATTGAACTGTTTTGTTTCTCTTCTCGTACCTTTATTTATTTGTTGAAAATTACATACTTTAGTAAAAATATTTTAAAATTTAATTATTTAATTTAATTTTCCAGTTTCAATTATTTTTTATAAAAATTTCAATATTTATGTCACATTTAAAATTAAAAACTAGAAAATTTGTCTTATTTGATAATAAATATAAGAAAATAAGGCATGATTAACTTTAGAAAAAATTATGACAAAGGCTAGCTGGGTCGCTAAGCACAATACGAGCCTTAAAATAGGCGACCATCTTGAGTGTGTAAGTTGCAATGTAAAGGGAGTTTGTAGTGAAATCTAGAATGTTCCACATATCATTAATGTATGATTTGACTCCTTGGTCCCACAGTTGTTTTATTTCTGCCCAGACTAAGCCTTTGGGTTGTATATGAAACCCATTCAATATAAAAACGTTGTTTAAGATTAACATCGAGATTTCATGATTGAATATTATGTTTGCAAAATCTCAGTTGTGAAAATTTAAGAGGTGTTGTTAACGATGCTTGGAAAACAAGATGTGAGGTTAACATTAAATTTTAAGACTCATTAATGTACGCTCAAGCTGCTCTAAGCTTGATAAATGCTTGGTTTGGATATAATGTAACTTCATTCATAAAACCAAAACCTTTAAAACTTATAAATGATAACAATAAAACGCTCAACCATAGCAAATCAAACCATATAATGGTTGCTTCAAACTACCTGCGACGTAAGCTAGGATCATCCATTCAATACTGGTTAGTTTTGAACCTCTAATATCTTTGTATATTCTTTTCGAGCTCTCATCCCCCATCCTCGTCAATGGATCGATTCTTTGGGAGGCTAGAATAAGTAAAACTGTAGAAAAAAATTATATTAATCGAAATTGTTTAGACCATGTTATGGATTTTATTTTATTCTAACGTTTTAAAAACACCTTATGTAATTTTTTGGATTCAAAAAAGCTACGATTTTCGACAAGTAAATTTTCCTAATGAAACGTTAATCTTGTTTTTAATTTTGCAACAGTTATTTAGTTTGCAAAAAACTGAAACTTAACATATAATGTTTTCTAATTTTTATGAATTAACAAAATTGAATTGACTCACAAAGAAAGGTGAGATAAGAGGCGTTATGGCAAATAAACTTGATGAACGGTCTTCTTAGGAATTGCCCCATTGAACTTTTAGGTGCTAATATGTACGCAAGAGACAGAATCGGGAAAATCATGATGATGAAAATGATGAGAATAACCTGAAAAAAATATGAGTTAATTTTAATTAAATTGTGCAAGAGTATTTTAGGACTTATTTTTATATTATTTATATACTTCGTGGTTATCAAATGCTTCAGATTATGTCCAAAAGCGCTTAAAAAACTAAAAAACTAGGTAAATGTAAAAATAAAATTAAAAAACTGAAAATTATAAAAAAATGAGTTTCAAATGACATTAATAAATCTAAAAGACTGAGACTTTTTCAACGATAATAAATATGTATATGAATCAATCATTAGAAATAGGGTAATTTCATTTGCCTTGAAAACAATATGTCTCCTTCTGAAACCCAATAGTCCCTCGTACCATATTGAAGCCAGGAGTTGTTGGCAGTTAGCATGGGACACGAACTACAATTTTTAACATATTTATATAGATACATATCTTTCATGAAATAAAAATCAACTAGTTTTATCGTGTTTTAATGCATGCATGTTTTTTAATTAAAATTCTTTTACTTTTCCGTGTTAAATTAGTTTAAAATTATGATTTTTTTATTCCTATTAATTATATACCTTAATCGTTTTCCACTGAAAAACCTTTTCTGATTAATTTTTACGTTTTAGCAAACATTAATCAACAATTTCATTAGAAAAATGATTGTTTTTTGGTAAAAAAAAATAATTCTTTTAAAAAATAAAGATATATCAAAGATAGATTGAAGATATATTAAAAATACATTGAAGCCATATTAAAAAACTAAAACATCGATGTGAAGTATAACGAAATATTATGACTTTGAAAGCAAGAAGTTGAAATCTTCAAAGTATTCAAACATTTTAATGTCTCTCCGATATTTGTAAACGTTCCAAATGAAAATTTTATAGGAGTTTTTACGAGATTTTGAACGAACATAAACTTTGAGAAGTTATATTGAACATCAATACTCCTACTGTTTTATAATTTTTCATTAAAGATAAGTGTATGAAGCTTGAAGTTTCGATTTCAGTAATGCTCTTAAAACAAATACCAATATCCTTGCAACTTTCTTAACAAAGTGTTTATAAAACGTTCAAATTAACAATGAATAGAGAAACATTATGAAGCGACTGTGTTGGAAAATATTTTGGAATTTGTTTGAGCATATAAAATCAAATAAATCATTTTGCAACGTTTGGACGAAATGCCTCAACCAATCATCTTTTAAATATTGAAATGTTGGTTTACCCATGATTTAAATCAACCAAAATGTGTCTTTTATTTGCATGATTTATGAAATAAATATTTACCCGAATATTTCAAATTAACATTTTTTTCGAAGATTATCATCTAGGTTTTAATAATGAAAACTAGAATAATTATGCTCAAAGTACGAATGGTTGTACCGACCAAACAAAAATACAGTATTTAACGTTAAATATAAAATAATATAGATTTCTAATGAAAAATATAATAGTATTCAAACTTTTTTTTGTTTCAGTTTGATGGCTAGTTTGACTCTTGCAAGGTCCATGCGGTTTCCTTGTTCGGGCATCGGTCCATACTTGTCGTAATTTAGCAGAACCTCCAATTCTTTAGACCCTCTCACCTTTTGATAATGTCAAAATAAATTTGAAGATTCATCTAATATAAGAAATTCACACAAATGCGTTGTTATTTAAAGTTGATTTATGGTTTTTGAGCTAAATATTTATAATATATACTGGAAGTTATTAGAAAACAATTGGATTATATGAAAATAACTCATAACTACTTGATCGAGAAGATCAACTGCAAAGTTTTGGCACTGCTTTGCTAGACCTTCATACTCGCACTATCATAAATACCGAAAGAAGTTCCAGTTTATGAAATGATAAAATTTTTAAAAGTTTGTAAATGATCAAAAAATAAAAATTTAGTAAAAAAATATAATTTTTATACAACTAATGATGTTTATCGATTTTGAAAACCAAAAGTTTAAACAAAAACAACTATTAAGCCAACTTTAAGTTCGTTTTCAAGTTTGCTGAGACTGCGTAACTCCCAGCTCAATTCGAAGGCGGTGAGAATGGGGTCTTTGCTAGAGAGGGCAATGAGAGAGGGAGAGGCAAGAGCTCTGTAGGCGTTGATGCGACTTCTGGAGTGGTTAAGGCTGTCTTCTGCCATCTTGCAGACGCAGTCATCACAGTTACATCGTATATCATGGGGCTTCTCTATTTTGTCTCCCCTTTTGTGTTAAAGCTTTTCTACAGCTTTTTTTTATAATTTTCGGTTTTTTTATAATTTAATTGAAACTAAAACCTATTTGTTGTTAATAACACGTTATTCATTTTATTATACAAACTTAGCTTATAAATACAATGCACCTAATACTTACCGATCAAGAAGGATTTTAGTGATCTCATAGTTGTTTTTATGAGCTGCCAGTATAATGGGGGTGATGTCAGGAGTAAAGCAACTATTTTTAGATTTATTCTGTTGAAGAAAAATTCATCAAGGTGAAAACTCAAAATTTCTCAATTTGAAGTTATAGAAATCATGCAAAGAAAGTTATTGTTTCGATCAAAAGTGTGAGTCTATCGAAGAAGCAATGAAAGAATTTTGATTAAAAATTCGATTTTATTCTTCATTTGGATAAATTTGAGAAAAATGATTTGGCATGAAGTTTTATGTTATTATTTGAATAGGATTTGATGAAAAGAAACTCATCTTTGGTTTTACTTGAACATCTCAAATGTTTTTTATATTTGCGCATTTTTCGTGAAATTGAAAAGAATTCTTAGTGATAGTCATAAACAGATGGTAACTTTAAATTGAAGACTAACTTTTGAGCGTACGCTTGCAAATAAAATACTCGTGATGATAATTAAAGAAAGATTTATTCCCAAATATAGATACTTATCGTTTAGAACCAGTGGTATATTAGCCCAGATGATCAAAAATGTCGTTATATTGCGTGCTTTTTTTAACCATTGAACTCATGTGCTTACTTAAACAAATATAAAAAAAAACTAATGGAGTTTTTATTATAAAAATATTATTCTGATAGCTTGTATTCAAAAATTTGAAAAAATTAAAAAATAATAGATATTTGCGATTAGCAACTACTTCTTTGTGATCTTGTGTCGTCCATCTTTTAGAGGTGAGTTTTCTCCATTGGGCGGTTATTTTAGCAGCCTTTTCCTATAGAAAGAATTTTGAGTAATTGAAGATGTATGTTATTTTTTTAAACAACTAGATTTTGTATTATAAGCTTAACTATTAAGCTTGCAAGAATTTTTAAGAGTTTCTGCTAGCAAATATCTTTCGATTATTTAAATTGAATCTGTATAAAAACTCTCTAACTTTTATCGTATTTTCTAAGCCTTCCAAGATCTACAAAAAATATACTTTTTTTAAAATTGTTTAGGTAAATATCTATCAAAAAGTAATAAGACAACTTTGGCAAAATAATTGATTCATAATGCTACAAAACCTTGGAATAGTTTTTAAAAAAATTCAATATTTTGAACCGAACAAAGGAAATTTAGTTTGATTTTTTTTCTAAAACAATTAAAGAAAAAACTCAACTTTACACGTAAAAGAAATAAATTTTGAAGCGCAAGAATTAAAAGGTTAATCGTTAGATGCATGAAACACAGGGCATAAACTCAACAAAATTCAAAATAGCATCTCTAAAAAATCTTATCAGCATCCCATGCATGAAAAAATAGCTTTTTGTGTTAGTAACGATAATACCGGGGTGCATGCAGTGTTGTTGGTGTTGATGGTGTGACTTTTCTTGGGTTTTTTTTGTTGACGGTTTTCATATTCAAGAATCATTAAAGTAGCTTCCACGTTGTTTTCATTAATCGCTTGCAGTAGCGCATCTCCCAACTCCAATCCTGTTTTCGTATTTAGGCGCCGTTCTACATTCATTTTATTTTTAAAAATATCATCATTACGCTTGAAAAAAAGATTTATATAGAGATTTGTATAGAGATTTTTATAGAGGTATATATAGAGGTATATATAAAGGTATATATAGAGGTATATATAGAGGTATATATAGAAGTATATATAGAGGTATAGATAGAGGTATATATATAAGATATATAGTTTAAAAACTTTCAGTTTAAATAGCTATGTTTTGATTAATATTAAATGTGGTTGTTTTTTTTCTCAAAATGAACTTTTTAGTTTAATTTTCGTAATTTTTTTGAAATATTTAGTTTAAGTTTTGCTATCATGAAGTTTGTTTTTTAGAGCTTCCTGGGATTAATTTTGTTTCATTCAAAATTACTTCGAACATCAACAAACTTGCTTAAATTTGAATTTTGGAAAAAGATAAAAATATTTTTTATTAAAATTGCAATTATTGAAGCATAAAACTGAAAATTTTAAAATTCTATTTTTTGCATTAAACTGAGATCGGAATTGAGGATATTTATATGCTTGAGGACGACTGAATAATCTTTATAAAAACATTTCCTTTGAGCTTTGAAGCTGGCAACCATTTTTATTCCTAACCTGCACTGATTAACTCATTCAAAAAAATTTGAATAATAATCTCTTGTTTCTTTCAAAACATATTTATGGCTTAGGTTATCCTTAAAAGATATTGAATTTTCAAAACAATGATTAAGAAAACAAATTTTGAGATTTGGAAAATGATCAAATTTAAATTCAACAAAATGTTCCAACCAGCTTTTAGTAATAAGTCGAGCATCTCAATGTTGTCGTACTCAATGGCTATAGCCAATGCAGATCGACCTAGCTGATCAACTGAATTGACATTAAAATCCGCCTGTAGTTTTTATTGTTTTTCATTATATTAGAAACTTTGAGCTTGAAAAATTAACAAAAAATAAATGATAAAAATGTGCCAATAAAGAAAGGCTTGGAAGTGATGAATGGTAGTGGGTTGAAAGAGGAAGTGTTTGAAATCAGGAAAAGATAAAATAAACATTAACGCAGTTTTGTGATAAAAATAGTTTTTCATATATGTTTAAAAAATTAACCAAAATATTTTTCTAGTTTTTTCAAGTATATCTTTGTTTAAAAATAAACAAAAAAAATTATGGCTTTTTTTTCGTACGTATGAAAGCTTTCTACATTTTACTGATTGCCTGAAACTTGAAAAAATAACCCAAACCCTAAAAATATTTGAATCTAGAAAAATTTTGATTGAGCCAAATGTTTGGAAATCTTTAAACAATATTGTATTTATAGTTTTAAATGTGGAAAAATTAAATGGAAAAAGTTTTTAGATCTTTAAAAAATTCAAAAAACATTCTTGTTTTCAAAGCAATAATGAATTCGATTTATGATTTAAAATTCTAATTAAGTATGTTGGAGAAATTAGAAATTTCAATTTGAGAACAATTGAGTTTATTGCAAAACCTTAAAAGAATGTTTATGATAGACTATTTTTGTGTGAGATGTTATCATGAATTGGACAAGTGGCTTGAAACAAACAAGCAGTCTAAAAATTTAACTTTTTAAAAACAATTATTCTCGAAATTATAATATAAAAAAATGATATAAAATAAAAAATTTCTCCATTAAACCTCACTTTTATTATTATCGGTGGCAATGTTAATATTATTTTATTTCCATCGATTATATTTTCAATCTGGTAACTCAATTTGAATATCATTTCCATTTTGAAATAAAAATTTCTTAATTAACTATTATCCAACAAAGTATAAAAATAATGATCATTCAATAATCTGTTTTATGTGTTTACCATTGAAACAACTCAAAACAACAGAAACCTTATTCACACCGATGTTAGACAGCATCTTCTGAACAGATGGCACATCTCCTCTCTCTACAAACGTTAAAAACTTCTTTTCCTTCATTGTCAAATCTGCTTCTTTTCTCACCACTCCTAATCCGACACTATTCCAACCATGGGCTCGGAAGTTTCCCATTTCCATGTCATAACCAGCGTATGTATTGCAATCATCCATTTTTTTGTTCTTTTTTTAGCAGGTTTTTAAATGAAGTGGTTTGTATTGTTTTTATTAGAGCAGTTTCGAATTTGTTGTCATAACAAAAATTTATGAGTGTCGTTTCGCTTTGATGAATGCAAAGGAAATACATTTCTGTTAGAATAGTTTTTCATTTGTGTTCGTAAAATAGTCTGTCTGATATATAAATAAGTTTAGTAGTCATCTCTAGATTTATTGAGTCGCCATGTTTTTCAAATGATAGTTGCAAATCATGTTTTTGGGGTAGTTTCATAATAAGACATATGCACACGGTAGAAAATCTAAACCAGAAACAACTCTTTCTGTGTGAAAAAAATTAATAGTTTATGGCAATCGGAAAACCTAAATGCAAATATAGAAAAAGTTCAAAAATAATTTAAAACGTAACTGATGTAATGAAAATATTTAAAAAAACGTGAATTCTTTGCTCCACAAACAAAATTAGTTTTCGATTTCAAACCATGTTATTTCCTTCCATAATGGTTTTTATTGGACATTATTGGGTAAACCATATCACCCACATTGGGTTTAAATTTTTCTTTATGTTATCTACTCTAATGCATGAAAAGAATTTTAAAAAAATACATAAATATCAGACTTTTTTGGTGTATTTTTTAAGTTTTGAAAATTGAGTCAGTTCATTGATAAAATAAACAACTGACTTTGCTAAATTAATTCTCGTATATTGGTTGGCTTTATCATAAAATAGTGAATTTTTGCATTGTTTTTCACAGTATCACATTGAAAAATTGTCAGTATTTATTTCGTTCTAGCAGAAAAAGATTTTTTGAAGATTGGCAAAACAATTATTTTGCATACAATTTCTTTAAAAACTTTATCTATACAGTTATTGAGAAATATGTTTGAATATCATTTTATGCATAATAAAAATGTTTTATACATGAAGAATAATGAAAGGTTAGTGGTTGTTCAAAAATTTTTTCTAAGTTGTTTTTTGATAAGGTTGCTTTCGAAGAGTCTTGAAACAAAAAATTAAACGACGCATTTGGAAACTCTATCGTTTTCAAAATTTCAATCAAATCTAAAACTTCGCATTTGACTCATTCAATAGATAAAGGATTTTTAATCCAACTTCTAAATATAAAACTAAGCATAATTTTCTGTAAATTTTTAATGGAAGTTGAAAGACTGAAAGATCTTAGTAACAACATGTTCTCGTGAACAATTTGTGTGAAAAAATTGTATTCATGTGTTTTTTTTATATAAAAAACATCAAAAATCCATAAAATTTTTTATTTTGAAGATTTTTTGAAGTTTATAGTTTCTTATTGTAATACAGTTAGATAAAAAAATTTCTTTGAGTTAACTATATAGTTTATTTTGTATTTTTATTATGTAATTGCTCGTCAAGTTCATAATCGATCTAAACGATAGAGATCTTGCTCACTTCAAAACATTCATTGTACAATAGCTTAAAACGAGTATCTCTTGAAAATTTCAAATTTTTGGCACGTGAAATACGTAAAACATGATAATATATAAATTCACTTAGAACCTCAACGTCAACATGAAACTCATATACTCCTAAAAAAACCCCATGAAAGGAATGCAGACATAACTTGAAACTAATTAAAATTCAAAAACCGCATTCAATCTGAAAAAATTCATATTTCGTTATTTAAATTCTCACAAACAAAGCTTAAATCTTTGAACAGTACGTAAGCAGGAGAGCCATGGCATGATCAACTTACCAACATTAGGCTGGTTGTAGTAATGATGTATCTAGCCCTTGAGGAATGAGTTTACAATTGCAACACATTATATTGTGTATTTATTTTTTACATTGGGTATTTCATACAGTAAAAACTTCAGATTATGAAGATATTAGAAAAACATCTTGAGAAAATTTTTATTGAGCTTAAATTTTCAACAAATAAAACTTTGTCATAATTTAAAATATTAATCTCTACGTGTTCTTCTGTATGAAACTCGAGTTTACAAAAAGAACATACGATGATTTTTTTCTATACCGTGTTTTTCAACTTTTTGACTCACATTTATTTGTTTTTATTTAATAAATTTCCTTTCAGTACTGATTGCTTTCGTTTTTGTATTGCAGTCATTTCTTATCGGAAACCAGTGGTTATAACTTGTTTAGGCAGCACCACGAAAGCAGCATAGGCGATTTGAACGCAACAAGCATTTGAGCTTTAAAATAATTTATCTAAATGTTCTTTCTTAAATCTTTTAGAATAGATATTATAAGGACTTTGAGGCGTTTTCGGAAACATAGCTTAAAGTAGTTATCACTGCTTTTTTTCTTTTGGATTTACAATGATAAACTTTGAATTATTTTTTCAATATGGTTTTGACTGTTATCTAATAAATTTATTGCAAATTGTTGATTAAGCTTTTGAATTGAGTTGTTGAAAAAGTTTTTACAATAATTTTCAAACTTCCGCATTGAAGAATCACTAAATTGATTTTTCTGATATGGAATGATAATGTGAGTTTTCAAGGATTTTCTAGGCGCAAAACTTGAAAGCCATACAAACTACATCATTAAAATTAGTTATACCAAAAATCCCGTCAAACAAACTTAAAAAATTTTTCAAAACTTTTTTTAAAATCATAAAATTCATAAAATTTTGTTTCTTGCTTATAGATCCAAGCATACAACTTTGGGCTTTCTTGAAAAAATAAATAAATATAAATATATACAGAAAGGTGAAGTGAAAAATGAGAATTTAAAACAGTGAAAATTTTTAAAAAAATCTCAAATAGGTATTTTATTAAAATTTCTCTTCTTGTTTCGAAGGCCAAATGTCACAAAAGTAAATGTATATAATCCCAGCTAGCTATGAATTCATTCAAAGTATAACCAAACTTCCAGCATTGAAGTTTCGTCTGAAAATTTCAATATAGACTACCAAAAATATAATCAGTTCAAAAATTTTAACAACGTTTTAATTAAACATCCAAAAACGCATAATAATAATTTAAAGATTTAAAAACACACGATGATCTTAGTTTTATGTTCAATACTAATATTGAGTTTGGCGTTAAAATCCTAATCAATAACTATTTAATTTTTGTTAATTTTTCATTGAAAAGTTTAATATAGACAAAAACTTGTGCGGTTTTGAAGCAATAATTATCGTAAGTTATATTGCCTTCGATTGCTTCGATTAGCCACTGGTCAGTTATATGGAAACGATAGAGGTATATTATTCAAAGCTGAATAATTGATTTTGAATACTCAGATCAGTTGAATAAATCCTATGAAAAATTTATCTGTTTGGTTTTTTCGAATTTCCATTTAGAAAACAGTTGATGCTACATGGAAATGAAAAATAAAGTCTACTATTAGTGTTTCAATCAACATTGCACGCATTATCTAATGCAAGGTTTCTATTCAATTTGTAGATGTGATTAAGTTGTGTAGTGATTATCTTAAAAACCAACTGGAAATGTTCAATGAAATTAAATAAGGCTGCAAAGTTGAATTAATGGATTGTCTGTGAACTTTTCCTATAGCTGCCTTTGCTTTAATTTTTAAAAAGTCCAGATTGAAGTTGAAGTAATTACAAGTGATTACAAACATTTTCCACATTTTTGTTTCCCAAAACTCCCACAGGAAAAATTCAATCTTCTCGAAATTATTTTAAAAATTTCAATGAAAGATTTCGTGTGTAAAAGTATAGAGGATTGAACGTGAATATAAGATAGAGAAAGATTTTTGATTTGTAATGGTTTTCAGCGAGTTCAATTACAAGCAAAAATATTGCATCGTACTCAAGTTTTTACAGTATTTTGTAAAGAAATTCGATATAGATTGAATCTTATCTTTATTTTTCTGAAAATTCAATTTAAAATATAAAAAAGAGTTGTTTTGTTTACAATATTATTGAGAAAATAGTTAATTTTGTAATGCCTTCAAGATTGATGTTATTGGTTATGATTTGAAAAGTTTGAAAATCCTTAAAGGTTATTGAATGTAAATTATTTTTTGAAGTCATAACAACCTTGTTTCTGAATAAAAAATAAAATTTCGATTCAAAAACTCATGGTTTCTCGGAACAAGTTTGAGTATTATACCTTGAATTGAAGTCTATTTTAAATAAAACAGATTTCATAACTATTATGTTTCACAATAAACACTTTTAATGGAAATTCGAACCGGTTATTTGTTAAACTTCCCAATTAGTTTCATCTTCATATTACTTGGCAGTTCCCAATTAGATTTTTTGAACAAATTTTAAAAAAAACATTCATTAATACCAACTTAAAAAAGCTCATAACAGTTTTTAAAAAATTCAAATCAACTAAAACTGAACAGGTCCGTATTATTTAATGCACGATAATTGGAGGCAAACTCATTTTTCTTTGTAATTAACTTTAGTTTTCAACTTTCTTTACACAAGCATCCTTCGTTCACTTGAATATGAGCTTTGTGTGTATAATTGCTCTTCATTTTATATTCCTCACAACTCTATTTGGAGTGTATATATGCAAGCGTCCATTTCAAATATTTTGCAATAAATCATGCAGTCACTTCTTTATCAAACACATGTGTGAATGAATAGACTTGTTTAATTATTCCCCCAAAATCAATATTTTTTCCCATTTTTTATTATTTAACACTTTCGAATAGATCCATTTATTAAAAATATTTTAATAAGTAAATCACTTATCAGTTTTATTTAACAATAAGGTTTTTCGTTACAAAAAATTTCATGCACGTTTAAAATGTTACAATATTAATTTTTCAATAAAACTAACGTATTCGTTAGTCTTTCTTATTGAATAGATTATTTGTAATTTGTGAATAAACTAAATTTTACCACGTGAGTATTTTGAAATTTGTGAAGAACTTATATTTGAACTTTTATATATTTGAATGCTCATTCCTAGAAACTAATGAAAAAAAATTCGTTTATTTATTCGATTTCAACTTTTTGCAGCATATCATGAAAAATACAACAAAAATGGCTCAATTTTCGAAAGTTTATCAAGTAGTCGACACTTACGGTCAAACGTGGGAGAGAAAATTTTTTGTAAAGTTTTTGACAAGTAAATTTTGAAAATAATTTTTGGATAAAAAAAATTTTGTTCAAAGTATCTTTTGAATAATTATAAAAATATTATGAATGTAAATTGAAATAAATTTTAAGAATTTGGCTAATCGTACGATTGCATTACCAATAAAAGAAAGTAACTTTTTCATGCTTGGCTTTAATAAATTAAACAGCATTTTAAAAATAAATACAAATAATTTTCCAGCTTGAATGAAACACAGAAAAAACAATGCAAACATATAACAAAATTATATTAAAAGGCACCCACAGATTTTTGCGCACTTCAACATAAGTAAATCAACTATTTACCAATTCAAAAACACAAAATTATAAAGTTATAAGTTCTAAAAACGGAGTTAAACTGAAATATAGTTGGGCAGGTTGGTAGGATCGAGGTAGAAGTACTTGACTATATCATCTCTCGTATTGTTTCTTTCTCTTATGGTGCTTCCTATATTTTTCAAGTCCTGCTGAAACCTTTGTAAAAGAAATAAAAAAAATGAGTTTTATGAAGATCCAAAAAAGTTTCTCAACAATCCAAATTGTTGTGAAGTTAAATGACATATGATTTGCTTATTTTATATAATGCGCCAACAAATGAAGCATACATGAAATAACCAGCAACAACCGTTCTTCATATTTAATCATTGATGAAACTTCAAAACATTCTTTTCATTAAAAGGTATTCAAATTATTGTTAAAACAAATACATACTCTTTTTCAGCTTGAACGGAGTTATAGTCGAATTGTCTTTTGAATTCCCACTGGGAAAGGCTTTTGGGTGGTCTAGTGCTAAACACTTTGGTAATTGTCATGAGTTCTAGAGTGGTGGCTTTGTCGGGTATGATCGATAAAATATCCTCTTCATTTCTTGACGACTGTGTTGGTTGTTTTAAAAATCAAACATAGGCAAATGTTTATCGAAATTAGCTTGAAAATGAAGTATTTGAAAATAATAATATTTTAATTCATGTTCTTAACAATTTATAATTTTTTACCTTATTTATAGGAGGATGCCCATAGAGAACAGAAGGATAGTTAGGGGGGAAGGCATACTCATTATATTGTGGAAAGTTAGTGGCTGCGTGTTGAACTGTACAAGTGAAAATGACACTGACACACAAGGTGGAGACGTCTTCAGCCCTGGTGAAGGTCTTGTACGAAGGGGTCTTTTTGGTTCCCTTCTGTAGCTTGCCTGGCAATCCCTTTCAAGTTTGTATAGTTTACATTGGCTTATTAGTTTTATTGGTGTTATATAGTAGTTTTAATTAATTTGGTGCAAAGAAATCTAATGAGTTGTTGGTATAAATAAGACTGGCGAGGTTATTATTCTGAAATTGTCTTGAAAATAGATTTTTTCTCTACTATTGAATAATTCATGAGATAATGAAAAAAGTGATTTGAGGTTATAAACAAAAAAAATGCGCATTTTAAAGTAATATACTCAATAACCTTCAACCCAGCACCACCGTCATCAATAGACATTGACAATTCCTTTGCAAAACATTGCAGCTCGTTGTCATTCATTATCTTGTCCAAAGAGTCTTGTCAAATTCATAAATACATAGAGAATAAGTAATTTGGAAAAAAAATCCAATCATTCATTAAATTGTGGAAATTATCTTATTGAAGAAATATTATTTAGACGAGTTATTACAGATTATCTTCAAGCTTTCAAAAAGGATATTTCAAAAGAATTATTTTTCGCACTAACCGTAATGGTTAAACACTATTTTGTTGACATATTTCATGATAGCTTTATACAAAAGCATGCCATCATCTCGGTAACCGTAGTTGCCCAAAACTCTCATATCCAACAACTGAAAATGTTTATGAATGTTTTTTAATCTCAGTTGATTATTCATGAATGGGCTATAATAATGATAATTTTTTGCCTTGGTTATATGAATTTTACAATAAATTATTTGAATATTACGTACATAGAACCATATTTTACAGGAGTGTTACATTTAAGCTGCATTATTTAAACGTTGCATATGAGGAATATTTGAAACATTGATAATTTTATATTGTTTCATTATGGGCTTATATATAGATGAATTATTAATTGGTTTTTAAAGATAATAGAAGCTTTTTTTGAAAAACCTATATACACAAAATAAAAATTCCAAAAACTTAGTTAAAATAATAATTGACCTAGATTTTTTAAAAATTTCACATCGATTTGTGGGGTTTTTAATGAATTTATTAAAACTGCAAAAAATCTATAGCTTTTAATAATTTCAGCTTTATCATAAAACTTAAGCTTAGATCATCGAACATTTTATTTCCTTGTTTTTAATAAATGGTTTTGAAAATTTATATAATCGAACTTTTTTTTTGAAAAATAGGTGAATAAAAAACTTTAAGATGTCTCTAAAAAGTTACACTTTGCTTTAATAAATTCAAATGTGATACCTTGTTGGATAAATCAGTTGCATAATTAAATTAGATCAACCTTACTTATTCAAAACTTGATGAAAATGTTTTTATTGAATAAAAAAATCAAAAACTCACAAAAAACTGTAACAATTCCAGTTTCCAAGCTTATATTAAAAATCTTTATCGAAGCATTTAAGTTGGTATTCATTGAAAACTCTCATGTAATGATCAAAAACCAACCCCTCTCTGCTCCAACTCTTTAGGGAAAGTCCCATGCACGTCCAATCTCCACTCCTCCATCCTTTAAAATTGGATTTATTTTCAAAAGTATGTTTTTTAAATGAATATTTATTCGAATTTTCGAAATTTTGGAATAATCCTTCTTTAGAAAATTTGCTGAAAAAGTCTAATGATGAATTTTTAATATTTTGCAAAATTCATGATTTTTCTAAGCTAACTCCAGCGTTCATTGAATAATTACTCAAATATGAAGTAGCTAAATAAATTAAATTTCCATTACCCTCTTTTCATCAACTCAAACATTCCTTCTCTCCCTAATGATGTGGTTCTATCAATCCACCCATTCTCACTTAGAAGCTGGTCTATCCCCCGTCTTGACAGGTTGAAACGTTGAGAAAATCATATCAAAATAACGCATAAGGTATTGGAATATGAGCTATAAACAATAAAATACGCTAAGTTAATTGTTGCAGAAAAACAAAAGTTATGCTTCAAAATTTTTCTTCAAAAATATTATAAAACGCTAAAGAAAATTGCATAGACATTTTTAGATTAAAACAATCAAAATAGAAAAAAATAAAACTTACGCATTTATGGAAGGAAGAAACAAGAAATGAGGCGATAAAAGTTTGTGAATGGGATGGGTGGGGGATAGGGAGCGCATCATGGCCACACAGATTGATTCCATCACCAAGTGTGTGAAACCTTTGTTCGATGATTTCCTATCAGTTAATTTTTACTCTCGAGAGATTTTAATTCTGATTGTTACGCCGTTTTTTCATTAGATGCTATTGATACTTCTTTTTTATATTACTTCATGATGAATTCATTTTCATAGTAATGTCATTTTAACAAGCAAAACGTGTTATTTACTTTCCTCAGACTTAATTTACATTTCTAAAAAAAATTGAATTTTTCTAATATATAATAACGTGAATGAAACAGACAGAAGTGAGAGAGGGCCTGATGCACCGCAGAATCTGCATTGTTGAACCACATCTTTGCAAGCAGCCAAGTGAAAGGTGGGTCACTAGGTAAAAACACCTTCATGATTGTTAATTCCATTTTAAATATCGAATTTTTTGAGATTGGAAATTTAATATTGGAGTGCAAAATTATTTTAAAATTTTATTATGAACAATGAAATCTTGTTTTTACAGGATTGTCTGGGGCAATGTTTTGGAAAAGCTGAATGGCAATAGGAACAAACTGTTTGTCTCCAGTCACGAAAAACAAACCAATGGGAGCGCACACCTAATGAAATTATTATTAATTTAATTTTCAATATTAGAATATAGTTTTCTATTTTAGATTATTTTGAAAGAATAATTCAAAAAAAAACTTTTTGACAATCTGAGCTAAAAATCGTAACATTTAAATAATTAAAAAAGAATTTTTAAACCGTTTTTCCAGGTAGACATTTGATGTTTTTCAAGATTTTCAAGTCGACCACAAAGAGCCTCTTGGCTTCGATTATCTGCTTCATGGTCCAACCCTCCAAAAAAGGTCTCAACATGTCGGCTGTGACACCCATGCTGCAATTCAATTGATTCAATGCTACACATCATACCCATTATTGTTCAGCGTCTTCACGTCGCCGATAAAAGATTAAACATGTCTGGTTTGAGTTTGAGATGCAATGGCAAGATTAAAGTTTTTGAAATTCCTTATGAAACGAACTTTTCTGGGAGTTCTGAGCACAACTTAACCATCATAGGATTGCAGCCAATCAAGCGTTGAGCTCCAAAACATAAATCACTACTCCATCTATCGGCGCCCTACATTCGTTAAAAATATTTTTTCAAAAACTTTCCATCAAAATGTTTCATGAGCAGACATAAATATCGCAAAAAAAAATTTTTCCAGTGGGTTATGAAATTTTTAATAAAATAACTAAATGACAACTAACGATAGGCTCAGGCAAATCAGAGACATAAACACTGAGAAGCTCCTCTAAAGAATCCCATGCAACCGAGGGTAACTGTGAGAGACCTGCCTTGCTCATCACTTGGACTTGAGAGTTTATGATGTCCCACTGTGCGTCACAAGTTTTTCATGTTTCAATATAATGATATTAAACAAGAAATGATACTTAAGATTGAAAATCTAAAACCACAAACCTTGTATTCGTCTGAAAATTGCTCATATGGAGGTAAAGTGTTCACCTGTTATATGTTATATAGTATTTACAACCCTAATAACTAAGCAAATATATTTGTAAAAAAACATTTAATTGTTATTTGATTGTTTTGGATCTGTTAACTATATAGTACAAACTTGCACGGGAAGGTCAGGAGCAGATTGGCCGTACTGATACATTTCCCTGAGATGTTCTAGTTCATTGTTTCTTTGTTCAGAATTTGGATCATTTTGAGGCAAAAGAGAATCATTTAACTCTACTATTAGTTTTTGACCAGGTCTCAACCACCTTTGGAAAGATATTTTCAGCATCATATATATTTTATTACAAGTTACATATAACTTCAAAATGATGGCCAATCAAAAACTTTTAGGCTCCTACATTTTAACAAATAAACTCGTGTAGAAATTTATTTAAAACATAATAAAACCTCAAAATGGGGAAATGGAAAGTATTCTCGCTTTCTCGATTATGAACAAGCAAACACTCGCAAAACCAATCTATTCCTTCCACCAGACCCTCTACATCATTAGGCTCGTCCCCTTCTTCTCTCCATACTTCAAGTCTTTTCATATCCTAAGCGTTAGTTTTAAAATCATCAAATACTATTATATATTAAGCCTTTAATGCAATAATAATCTTGGAAACTTTCAAATGATATTTAACCCAGTTTCAAAACCATGTTATGCTATATAGCTTTCAGACATGATTATTTTCAATGTTTCGGGGTTTTCTAAAAATGTTACGCTGAGTTTTTTCAAATGATTTAAATTCAGCAGTTTGAAATGCTCAAATTCACACTCAGCTCACCCTGAAATAATTCAAAGAGGCTGCTTCGATGACGTCCATTCGGCCTCTCTTTGAATTAAACGTTGAAATTTGATCAAAGATTATTTCATCTGAAATACTTTGAAATAATATTCAAACATATATATTTAAAGTCTTCAAGCAATGAGATTGAAATCGTACTTCAAAATCGATGCCGAAATGTAGATCTAGCTTTATATCGTCACTCCACTTTCCTCCTACATCCATCAGCTTGGCTCTTAATTTGACTCCAGATAAATTGCCTTTGATATCTCCCGACTTGACATAGATGAAGTTGTCAATCTTATTAGGGGGTTCACAACAATTCCCCATGCTTTGGTGCGATGGCTTCAAGAAACTGAGAATAAACTGTAAAAGTTTTTCATTAGTTATGAATTGAAAATTTTATTATGGAGATACTATTGGAGTAGTTGGAAACAATGCCGGATGTTGAGTATTACTTTGCATAATAGCGTGCCTTTGATGAATTTTAAGCTTAGCTCAGCCATTATTCTAAAGAAACAACTGTTTATAAATGTGTGCGTTGAAATTGAGTTTTCATGCAAACCATTTTGGCACATTTATGAAAAATGCATTACGAAACAACATTCAGACAAAATAAGCTTACTTTTATTGAAAGACTCAGCCGAAAACTTAATTTTAGCTATCTTAAAAACTGTATATAATAATTAATAATTAAAAAAATCAAAATTTTAAACAAACTTTTACAGGTGGAGCGATTTTCACCTGCCTTCTTTTATTGCGCTTCACTTAAAAGCAACAAGCTAGATAATATTTTCAAGCTTTGAGTAAGACCTGCTATTTGTCATTCAGTTATTTTAACGATGTATTTAATTTTAACTCTTTATAAATTTATTTTTCAAAAAATTGAAGAAATTTCATTTTTTTGAAGTTTTTCTTTGAATTCATTGACATTTTTTGCTACTAAACACTCTTTAAATTTTAAGATTCTAAACTCTCTATCATTCCACTCTCGTCATCGTTTTTTTATACCATTTTCACAATCATCACTTTAAATTTCATTGGAAGTTTTTTTAAAATCACAATTATCTTTAAAATACTGAAAAAAATGTTTTAAAATATTTTATTGAATTTTTAAAAAATCACATACGCAAAAAAATAAATTTAACATAAATTAACACAAAAAAAAATTCTCAATAGCAACGCAAATAAGGGTATACGTTGAAAACTTACGTTTCAGCGGATAATGCACTTGAAAAATGACACTTGATTTATAAAATGAGTAAAAATACGTGTTGAGAGTAGTGCATCACAATTCATCTTGCGCATGTATATAAAATGAGGGTTTGAAACTCAAGAATTTTGCCTGACATGATCAACATTACATGATCCTCACAGTTACAAAATTAAAATGTAAATTTTGTACAATTTTTGATGTAACAAATGTCATCAAGCAACAAGAGTAAAACTAAAGGCAATATTTCAATTGGTCAATAAAATTAAGAATGGTTAACTTTTGTGCTGTCCAAAACCAATTTTAAAATACTGCAGTGAATAAAAGAAAATACTCCAAAAAAAACGTTTAACTCGAATAAAAAAATTTTCAAAATAAAAAAGAATTTCTCCGTCAAATATTTTTAATTCAAAATTCTAACTTTTAAATATCTTCAAAAGATAGGTGAAGTTGAATTTATATAGTATTTAGTTTAATTTGAAACGTTTGCAACAAACTAAACTCTTAGCAAAGACACTGAAGAACATATTTTAACTGTGGGCTCGTAGAGAGATGAGACCAGGTGGTTTTTTGACAATGAGTCTAATAATTTACTCATTGAGCCATACGGGCCAGCCCGCCGCACAATGCACAATTGAGCAAATTTATCAAGAATGGGCCCTGGTCATTAAATATGGCGTTTTTCCAAAAATTAAGTAGAAAATGTAGAAAAGTATGGCAGCAAAATTATGTTTCAATATCTATAAATGCATACAAAATAATGGCTAATAATGCGATTTTTTAGGCTAGAGTAACAGATTCGTCATTTATTGGTGGGCTTTCGAGATATTTATAATGAAAGCAGCAAACATTACCAGAAACCAGCCCTACAAAGAGAAACCCGTCAGAGTCGATATGGATGGCAGAAGGAAGGTTTATGCCACGTTCCATGTTGAAGAGTAGGATGGGTTCAGATTGAAGGTGTGTATCCAACATCAGAACACGGTTTTTAGAAAGATCTGTCAATAAAATAGTTTTTGATGGACGATGATAGACAATGTCGGAAATGTTTTGGAAGTAATGGCTTTTAAAGCCTGAAGATTGCGTGCCATCAGAATCAACCACTTTGAGTTGTAGCGAATCTTCGTCCTCACGTTTCTCTCCACACAAAACCAATGTATGCAACGAATCGATACACACTCCCTTCAGCAAAGGTTGAACCTCAAGGCCCCGTATTAAATAACGCATAAAAACACCCTCATAATTGAACTCTATGGCATTGAATCCACTGGGGGTAGAAAATTTGAAAAACACAAATATCCCATTATGAAAACAATCTATTGAAACAGACTGTTCTGGCACTTCGAAGAATCCAACAATTTTACTTTTTGACGACGAAACTTTCCACACACAAGAGTTTTCACCGTCCAAAACGAAAAGGATATCCCCTGAACCACACAACGACAGAAGCTTTTGAGACGGTGTGATGTTTTTTTCAGATTTGGTGCTGTCAGATTGGTCTTTGAGGTTGCGGAAGAAAGCCTTCAAAGTATTCCTTCGACTCAGACCTAACTTTATTGAATGCAATCTGTATTGAATCATTTTGAAGTGATTAAATTCTATTTCAATAACGTTTATTTAGTTAATTGAATTCAAGTGTTGTAGCTCCAATAATGGCAAAATAAACTATGCTTAATTCTTTTTTAATTCGTTATAAAACTTTTTTTTTCAACTAATGTAAAGATTAAAAAAGTGATTGTGACATTTTCATTCAAAAATTAATTTTAATTTATCATAATTAATATAATTTGATTATATTAATCAAATAAAAAATGGGATAAGCCAGTGGTCACTCACCTCACATAGCCATTTGACATGCGGTAGGTTTTGATGGAGCTTGAAGAATTGACGAGAAAATAAAGGTGGTTATTAAGTGTAGTTATAGCTTTCACTTGCATTTTATTTTCAAGTATGTGTTCTACTAATGTGTTTTCAATGAAGTTTTTCAGTTGTGAGCCTGATGTGATAGATAGTTTTATTGAATATACTTTCATATAACATTATTTTTAGAATAAAGTTGTAATTTTTATGAAATATTTTTTCAAAACAAATTTGTATGCAAATTTTCAACACACGATTTTAAAGATAAATTTATGAGACACAATTAAAAGTTAGAAAACTGTTTTTTAACAATTGGCCAATAAATAAAATCTTTTAATAGCTTTTTTTTTTCTCCAATGGTAGGATACTTTGAAACATAAATGAGAATGAATGAACTAGTTGAAGCTATAGAACACAAAACCAACAAGTGCAGCCCGGCTGTGGCTGGTAGGCTTGGAAACTGGTGAGAAGATTGGTAGGTGGCCGAAGTAGATGGTCAGTTAGAAGACATTGGGATAATGTTTGTCTCAATACAGAACTTTGAATGAACCTGAATCCCTTTATCTGGTCGGCTAAAGTATCGCTGGTGTTCAGTAGAGATTTGACGTCTCGTTCTGTTTTGACTGTGTATCATTTATACTTGTAAGGGGTGTCATACTACACATCCTTTGATCAGTAATAAAAGTAAAAGCATTATAAAATTAAACCATTCATAAAGCTTGATATTTTTAAAAAATTTATTTTAAAAACGTAAAGAACATACAGGGAAAAAGCTTTGCTCCTCTATTGAAAAGTTTTATAGCCGACAATGCGAAAGACCAAACATCAGTAGAGAAGTACCATAGATTGTCCTTCCATATCTCTGGCGCCAGTTTTTCCATAGTTCTCGCTGAAATATAAATTTTTAATTTCCAATAATGCATTAATAATATAAATTACTTTAATCTATAATGAGCATAGTGAACTTGCGAATTAATTAAAAAAAGTTAGTAACAATAAATGATAATTTTGGAAATACATAAATCAACTGGCGATTTTAACCTGTATATTCATTTGAATCGTAATAACAGTCATTCAAATCATCAGGAAGCTGCACGGCGAATTCAAAGTTGGTCAGTTTGATTGAATCCCCTTTATTTACAACCAGTATGTTTTCCAAGTTCACATTTCTCAAAATCACCCTTTTCCCGTGAATATAATCCAAAGCACATGCAATCTGATAAAACAATGATTATTTTCAGCAGCGACCTAATATAGATGTTTTGCAATAATTTAAATGTTTGAAATTATCACATACAGCAATCAACAACTATTGAATAATCAAAAGATATGATTAAATTAATTACATGATTTCATTGTGAAATTTCTTGAATTCATATACTTATTTTACTACCCATAAATTAAAACAATATTATATGTAACAGCTTATACAGCTATACGTGTGCCAGTAACTGAAGCAGAAAGAATCAGTTGCTTTCCATGCTAGCATAGATTAGATAGCGGTAACTTATGACCTTACACCACGCTTTACGGTCTTGGGTGAGTTGAGTCTCAACCCAAGAACTCCATAAATAAACTATATGTACTTTTTTAATATAACTTTTATGAATTATAATTTATAAAAATAATTTTAAAAAGTCACTATCGGAAACTATTCCAACCTGCACACACCACCTTATCAAAAAGTTGTTATCCACCTCGGATATCTTATATTTCAAGTAATTCAGAGTGTTTGGAATATAGGATGCTTCATAAACCAAATATGACACTGGTGTATCACCGCTTTGACCTGGATTTATGAATATAATCAAGATTAAGTGAAACAGCCTGACACAATTGTAAGAAAAACAAAAACAAAGGTATTTATTAAACTAAATTCACGGAGCTTTTTGTAAGAAAATATCACATTCTCAAGAGACTCTCCAGAACGTAAGATTTTCTTACGAATATTGTTTAATAAAAACTCTCTGTTTGTTTTTATATTAATATAATTAAGTTTTACTAATTAATATACTTTAAATATTAGCGGAATTTCAATAAGTTGATAAGGTAGATAATGAATGAAGAAATAACCTATTTTATTTTCAAAAAATAAAAAGCCTTAAAATAAATTTCATATAATTTCTTGAAATTATGAAAAATTTCTTATAGAAAACTAGCTGATTTCCTAGAATAAAAGTGTTATTTTAAGTTCTTGATAATTTGATTGAACTATATAAAACTAAAAATTAAAAAAAAACATACGATATCTCTAAAAAAGCTTTAAAATCAAATGGATTTCTACATTTCTAGTCTGACAAAAAATCTCTCTATGACATATAAGCTTAATACAATTTTTATCATACCACTGTTTGTAAAATTATTTTTAGATCTGATTAGATTATACTGCTGTACATCTCCCAGTAACTGAGTTTGAAAGTAGTCGGTCTAGATTATTGATACTATAATAAAGTAATTTATAAAAAGAGACCATTTATTTGTGAAATTATTTATTTTTATTATTCACTAGTTGTCTAGGACTTCATTTATGTTTTTAACACGATAATTTGCTTAATTCATCTCAATTTGACCGTCGTGTTTTGCTTGTATAATCAAATAAAATCAATTACGAGTATGATTATAGTGGCATTAACTTCATAAGTATCCCGACTACTGAGGGTTACAAACTATGAAGGCAAAATGATTAAATACAGTGTAAGTTTTCATAGAGTCAATGCAAGCTTAGATTATTTTATAGATATATTTTAAGTTTTCATAGATATGAAAATTGTAACAGGGTTTATGTAAGTATAACTGAAAAATAAAATAGAAAACTAAGATTATATGAGAGAAAGGTATGTTGTTTGGAACAAAAACAACCATATTGACACTTTTAGAAATGACATTTGAAAAATGAGTTGATTTTATAAATTTATTATTAATAATTGAACTTAAAATAAAAGAATATATAGATAAGATTTCAAATGAAAAATTTTGATCTATCAAATGTCAATTAAAATCAAAATTTGAACAAGTAACTTTATTGACTTCATCTTTGACGGCACCTCCATATCTCCACAATTAAAACGAGTTTTTTAACAAGAAGCAAATCATTCTAATACATTTTAATGAACAAATTCTTGCATAAACTATCCCGTTTCGTAGGTACAAATATTAAAACATTAATTATCTAATGTAGCTACCTATTTTACGCTACTTTTTAAGTTCATTGTTTTATTATTACACATTCAAGCAACTGCCATTTATAAAAATGCTATTATGGTTAACACTTGTTTTTTCTTACACTTTTCATCTTATTGTTTGTTATTTTTTCATCCAGCTATTTAAATGGTCTTTCTTTTGAAACTAATCAAGTGAAAATTGAATTTTTAGCAAACAAACTTTCCTAATTGCTGGTCTAACCAAGAAAAATTTTAAAATATAAACATTTTAAAATAACTTTAATGCTCGGCCTTTTGAGTTTTATGACCAAACATAAGAGGATTTGAATATTAAAAAGATATAACTGAAAAAATCAGAAACATGACACCCAAAATCAACATAAATATTTAATAGATTCTTGATGGAAACCTGAGACCCCCACCCACTAGGTTGCTTAGGGTAACAAAAAAAAACATGCAACCAAGAAATTCAACTTGATGTCTCAGTGAAATAATTGATGATGGAAATATTTGTAAATAACATGATTACCCAGAAGTTGAGTGAGTCTGGAGTGATGAAATTGGCAAGAAAGTGATGCTTCTTTTCTCAATTTATCTTCTTCAGCTTCTTTGGTCTCTTTTATTATTTCTTTTATTGATATACTCAAGCATTCCTGCCCTTCAATAAAAATTTTCATTTGAAATTGAACTCAGCTGAAAAATTAGTTCAAAAATTGTTTTTAAATTCTCCAATCAACTAAAATCTTGTATAGACTAAAAAACATTCAACTAACCATATCTCCCATTATATAAGTCATAGTATGAACCACAATACTTTGGCAATTTGCTAACTTTGATCAAATCTTCAGGATGTATAATGTGAATAGACCTTTTTTTGTTTGATTCAAATGTATCATGTTTGAAAGAGCCTTTATTTGTGTCACAAGGTGCTGCAATATAATAAGTGGAATAAATTAGTTTTATCAATTAAATACATCTAAGAGGTTTTAAAAAACATGAACAATAAAATTGAATCTATTCACTATAAGTATAGTATTATACTATTAGTTTTTGCTTGATATTGAAATATATTATATTTAATATTTAGATGAAGTACAATAAGCTGACTCAGTTGTAGGAAAAACAAACAGAAAGTATTTATTGAGCAAAAAAATCTAAAAAAAATCTCACATTTTTGAATAATGATCATTATCATTTGAAAATGTAAAGGCTTTTATGGAAAGCTTTTTGAAATTTTGTTAAATAAACAGTGTTTGTTTTCTATTATTAAAAGCTGAGTTTTAATTATTTTGAGACAAAAAAAATTATAAAATTAACTAAAATCTCAAATACCTTCATCATAATCTAACAGATTTCCTTGGCTTATTCTATTTGATGCTGTGGCTTTTATTTGGTTTTCTAAAATAAGAACATGAGAACATAAATTTATATTTTCTATTTTTTTCACTTCTATTTCTTTTTCTGCATTATTTAATTTATCAGACAAATCTTGTATTTTTTTTTCACAATGCTGATGAATGTTTTTGGCATCTTCAATGCCATTTGCGATAGCTCTCAAACTCTTCAGTCTTTCAATTTCATTTCTTAAATTTTTTATAACACTTTTTTTTTCTTCTAGTTCTAGTAGCAAAATACTAAATTTTTCGTTGTCAACTTTGTCTTCAAAATTACCAGCTGAAATTTAAAAATTTTTTTATAAAATTGAATGCAACCCCAAAACTGAAAAAAAAACAAACCATGTGAATTAACAGTTTTGAGAATACTTTCATAAATCCAAGGATATAACTCTTTTAAAGCATCACACAATACTATACAACTAGTAGGATTGTTTGTGGTGAAAATTTTGTCGAGCAAAAACCTGCAACCTTCTTGTCGAGAATCCTTTTTTCTACATTTAATTCCTTCTTCTATTGTAATAATTTGTTCTTGAATTAAAAGATCTACTACTTCACTAGTATCTACGGAATCAACAAAATTTTTATATTCTTTGACCAAAGCACTTTTTAGCATTTCATTCGTTATCAAAAGTTTATCATCCATTTTTTAATTTATATTAACGAATTAAAAAATATATATTTTCGATTTAAACGCTCAAATGATGATATGTGCCGGACCTGATAACGCCTAAAAGTAAATTATGCTATTAATCTTTGGGAAGCACTATTAAATTTAAACATTAAAAAAATAAACAAATAACAAATAGGTTTTTAATGAAAATTTAATAGATATTATGGTTTTATCTTGTCAGTTTTCCTTTTTGCAACCAAACATTAGGCACCAGAATGAAGCATGCGGAAGAGAAAAAGTTTAGAAAAAGTATTCGCTCATTATAAAATAAACATATTTTTTATTTATATAAAAAACAAAATTTAATACATCTGGAAATAGAATTATTCTTTTTTATTCTTCCACTACCCACCTCTAAGGTCTAAACTGTGTGTAAATGATAAAATTTAATGATGTAGTGAAAAGCGGTGTTTACAAAAAAATTTTTTTCTTTATATCGAAGCCTTTGCTATGAATTTAATTTAACGAAAACAAACTGTTAAACAGCTGCTAATGTTCGCACCAAGCAGGGTGAACCCAGTAACTGATAATTAGTCTAATGTTCTACAAGCTGAGCTATTCGGGCCGATAAATAATAAATAAAGAGAAATATGGTTTCGAATAGTATGAAATTTTATTTTTTTTTGTTTTAAAAGTTCTTTTTAAATAAATTAAACTATTCGTAAACAATAGATTTATCCACTCTTTCAAGCACATTGTAAAAGTAATTTCATATCATAACTTTAGATAATAGCGTTTTTCAAATTGGTTAAAATTTGAATTTAAAACAAATGAAACAATGAAAAAAATTTTTTTTTTTACTGAAAATACACTTCAAGTCT
Source organism: Pterobdella sp. o SKG-2022 (assembly GCA_964035795.1). Classification (NCBI taxonomy): domain Eukaryota; kingdom Metazoa; phylum Annelida; class Clitellata; order Hirudinida; family Piscicolidae; genus Pterobdella; species Pterobdella occidentalis. Next base: position 19,080,067 of record OZ038322.1, read on the forward strand.
AAAAAGAAATCAAAATGAACATTTAGTACTTTCGTAGCCTTTAATACTTGACATTTCAGTAAAGGCAACAAAAATCTATTTTTTAATTAACCTCTACAAATGCTAAAAACGTATTGATGAATGTTTTTTTGAAGTTTTATCACAAATATAAATAAGAATCCTAAGCCATCTTAGAGAAAGATCATTTGAAAAATGAAAGTCAACATCTTCATCATTGCTAGTCTGTTGGCCATTGTTGCTTTCACGCCTTCCTTTTCATTCTATGAAAGTAATCTTACTACTTTTTCAATTCACGTTATAAATTTTTATTGCTTACTATTTTTTTTTCAACTCGCTTTTTAACATCGCATTTCTTGTTTCTGTGTTGCTATTTTTTTTACGACTTTTCGTGTATCTTTTTCTTAATAATTTTTTCAAAAGTTTAACTTTGAAAATAAAGGATTTGACCAAAAAAATTATACTTTATATCAATTAAACTTTATCATAAAAAATTATTGCTATCTTATATATAGTTTGGTTATCTTCAAATGACATCACTATCTAAACCAAAAATTGTAAGGGCGATGTGGTCCGGTGTGTCTTAGGTTTTGTGAGAGTGGTAACAGGGTTGATTTTCAAGGGTGTCCCATATGCCAGTGTGTCGATCCTTGTGAGGTTCGTCTTCAAATACCAATATATTCATATCAAACATACAGATTAAAAAAGATTTTGAGGTGTTTAATAAAAATCTGTATATTAAACTAACATATTATATCAAACAATAGTTCAAATCATCATATTTAAAAAAAGCTTATTTAATCTGAAATAAACTTATATAAAATTTATTTAAAATATTGTTAATCTTGAGTATCCGATCGAACAGAACGAAGCCTGCCCTGCTGGACAAACATGCTTGAGAATCCCTGTTAATTGCTTTGTTGCGCCTTGCTACGATGTAGCCGAGTGTGTTCCTAATAAATTTAAATACTCAAGTACAATTAAGTTTTTCCACAAGAATTGAAATCTGCACTTCTTATTTTGTTAAAACAATACTTTTATTGATAGTTTTTTTCAAACTTATTGTTGAATAAAGGCAAGTTTTCTCGTTAAAAAAAAAAAAAAATAAGTACATTTGAGGAATACTTCTGTTGGAAGGTCATTGAGAATTTATGTTGTTCTGAAGTTGAAAAGTGTTTTTAATGGATTTGAATAAATTTTGAAAGTCTAACTTATTTTTACATTTAGTTTATTTATTCTAAAGCTCATTAATAGTTATTTTAATTCTTCGAGCCAAACGTAAATATTCGAATGAAAACACTTTTAGGAGTTTACTTTATTCCATGAAGCTTTTCGTAAGATGAACTTACATTATCAAGTGGAGGTACAAATATAAGGACGTTACTGACTTCCATAGAAACCTTGTCAACATTTAAATCTCAAACGCTTAATTAACTAAAAAAATAAAAAAAAAAACAAAAAATTGTTAAAAAAAATAAACTCTTAAAAGTGTTTCATTCGAATATTAGTAGTTATAGATTTATAGTAGTTCACGAAATCATCAATTTTCTTATTTAATTTTGTATCTCGATCAGCCTATACTTACTGCGCATTAACACAAAGATATTGGTTTTTTTCAAGCCAAAGTAATAAATCAAAAAGCACCGAACACTAAACTTTTTTGAAAAAAATTTTGCAATGAAGTTTTCCGGTTCCTGTCTAACGTGGTGCTAGTTCTGATAAAATTAGCTTAAATGGAAACATCTACGACAGTTACAATGAACGTTTCAACTTTCAATGTAAGAGGATTAAAAAATAAATTCAAGCAAAATTGTCTGCTGGAAGATAATGCGTCCTTTAAACTCGACTTTTGTCTCCTATAAGAAACGAAATGCACCAAACTTCACACCATAACAAAAAACAGCCACACAATAACTTTAACAAATTCTGACAAGTCCTATGGTTTAGGAATATGTTATAATTCGAAAATATTTCAACTTACCAAAATAACAGAATATGGAAAACGTGTGTGCTTTTACCAGCTTACCTCAAAATCAAACAATAAGGAAAAAACAGACATCATGTACGGCCCAACCAACATACTAGCATCTTCAAAACCAGAAGAACTAGAAGAATTTTATATAAATCTCAAATAATGTATGAAAAACCTCAAATCAAATATATGGTTTATGGTTGGAGATTTCAACAGTAAAATTGGGAAAAATAAGTCAAGTACACAAGGAAGTCATAACAAAGTTTGCCAGAATAACAATGGGTTGATTTTGGAAGAGTTCATGCAAGAAAACAACCTTTTTGCATCCAACACAGCCTTCAAAAAGCAATCAAAGAAGAAAACCATTTGAGTGGGTCATCTGAGAGGCAAAACAGTTTACAATGTAATAGATTTCATCTTAATTCACCAAAAACTGAAAAAGTTCCTCAAAGACAATAGCACATACAAAGGAACTCTTACTCAGAGTGATCATAAATTGTTGATAGTTCAAATTAAAAACCCCAAACTATATCAATGTTGGACAAACCAATCAAAAAACTACAATAAAAAACCTAATTTCCAAGACATTATCACCCAACAAGCCTACAAAAAATCAATAGAAACAAGCCAAGCAACTTTACTTGAAGAAATTTTAATAAGCATAAAACAAGTATCAAATACTTGCTTCAAAAAGTCATCCAAAAAAACACCATCAAACAGATATGAAGACCACGAGCTACACACACTGGCTGATAAAGAAAAAAACCTAAGAAACCTAATAAAAAATTCTACAAAAATTGATAAAATCAACAACCTCAAAACACAAAAGAACAAAATCAAAACTCAAATAAAAAATAGATGTCTTGAAATATACAATAATGAACTGGAAACAAAACTCAAAATAATAGAAACCTTAGACTATAACAGACAAATGCATGCAGCTATTAAAGAATTGAGTATCAAAAGTAATACAACCACAAAACCACTCAAGATAAAAGATCTAATGCAACATTACAAAAGCAAATTTTCAAAAAACAACCAACACACAAACAACAATACAATAATAGCAAAATAAATGAAATAAATATCTTTGAAGTGGAAAATGCTATAAAGTAACTGAAAACCATCAAATCTCCAGGAGAAGACAACATCTTCAGTGAAGAACTCAAACTCTTAAGAACAAATATGAAAAAAACACTTACAATAGCATTAAACAAAAATCTTCAAAGCAATAGTTTTCCTCAATCAATCTTTAACCATGGCAATATTATACCTATAACAAAAAAGGGCAAACCTCTTTTTCCAGTAAACACAAGGTCTGTCATCTTACTAAACACAATAAGAAAACTCTTATCATTAATAATACTCAATAGAATAAAACCTATCATAGAAAAATACCTTCCTATTACCCAAGCAGCATACAGACCAACTAGGTCAACAACAGACATCCTATAGGCTCATAAAATAGCAATTGAAGCCAAAGTGAAATCAGGATGTACAATGAAAATAACCAGTATTGATCTGTCATTTGCTTTCGACACCATAAACAGGAAAAAACTTATAGAACTTTTAAGCACCATAATCCCAGAATCTGAACTCAAAATAATCGAACTTCTTTTAACAAACACCACCTTAACCATAAGATACAATAAAAACACTTGCAAAAGCTTTACCACAAACATAGGGTGCCCTCAAGGAGATGCTCTGAGTCCTGTTTTGTTCACGGTATACCTAGAAGCATGCATGAAAAAGATAAGAACCACTTACCCAGAAAACTCCTATGAACTTATTTACGCCGATGACGTAAATTTCGTCTCACCAAGTGACATTAAACTAGATGAAATTGAAGCAATATTCCGCAAATGGGGTCTTACGCTCAACAAAAGTAAAACGGAAGAAAGGCTGATTAATGAAGAGAACACTGTGTGGAAGACAATGAAAATCCTTGGAAGCTCCGTCGGTACATGTGAGGACATCAAAAAAAGGAAAACTCTGGCAACTCTAGCGATGAACAGATTAAACCCAATTTGGAAAAACGGGATAAGTATAGAGAAAAAAATAAGAATTTATAAAGCTTATGTTCTCTCAATTTTCCTATATGTTTGCAGTGCTTGGGTAGACTTTAAATCATCAAAAGCTCAATAGACTCCTTCCAAAGAAAGCACATACGAAGACTGGAAAAAGTTCATTGGCCAAATGTTATGAAAAACGAAGAATGCGACTCCGTCATACCACATCTGCACTAGGAAGTGAGACTGAGAAGGTTGAAAATGCTGGGACACATATGCCGTAACGACCCGCCAGCAAAAAAAATTTTTGGAAAAAGCCCTAAAGAACTTCAAGAAAAAAAGAGGCAGACCACCATCAACTCTTCTCAACACATTAATAAATGACATGAGCTCTCTCAAATTAAACATGGACAACATTGAAAAAATCGATAAAGATGCGTATCGAGGTATTATTGGGACTCATTGTTAACTGTGATTATGTCTAAAGACG